>VBSM01003039.1:15912575-15959040 GCA_008086735.1 Cheirogaleus medius
TAATCCTCACCCCCAAACTCTAGGTGCCGCACGTCGCCGGCTGGCTCCAGCAGTACTTTGAGGCAGGACTCTGCCATTTTCCCCATCTTGAGCAAATGGATTTCATAGCTGACTCCCCAGCCACATTCATTATCTGTTCTTTAGTGAGAAGAATCATGGAGGTTAGAGGCTCTACAGGGGGGAGAGGCTTCGGTGATCAGGAAAGATGGAATGACACATTGCATACAGTCGCTCCATCAGGGGCTTATTTCTTAGAGATGGGAAAGGGCTGGGAATGGTGGCACTGGGTAGAGCTTCTCACAGAAGTTGAGGCCAAAGGACTCTGGTGCAAAAATTTTGACAGGCATTGTGTTTTCAGAGAGGATCTCTTATTCTTTCTGCATCCCCAGCACTCCCTGGATTGGTATAAGTAGGGAACAGAAGACAATTTTGCACATTATTGTCTGTAACATGAGAAATTCTGGCCCTGTGACAAATATGAAACTTTTCAGATGGGAGCAGTTCTTTATCTTCTATTTCCCCTGTGAATTCACCTTCACTGCTGGTGAAGGCTTTGAAGTTTTTGCCTCTTTCTGTGTACACCCTCAGTGTGTGAAAAAATTGCTTGGAGAAAAGTTGCCCTTCACCTTCTGATGTTGTAGCCTAGTAGACTAATCTGAGGGAGTCTTCAGGGAGGCAACTGTTGCTGTTTCTGGGAAATAATCCCTCTTGGTTGAGCTGACCACTCAGTCTTTCGTATTAATCATGAGCTGTATTCACCTGCAGAGACTTACGAAAGTGAGCTGCTGTTGCTGGCATGTTCTTGCAACATATTCCCCAGATACTTCTTTCTTCCACACTCCAATGGCTCAAATGTCTTGTGGAAGGTCCTACAGGAGGCACAGAGCTGCACTGATAGCAACTGGGGCATGGGGAATTTTGTCTCCAGGGAAGAAACTGTTGATGGAGTAAAGCATGTAAGGCTTCCTGGAGGAGGCTGCAAGTGAGCTGGGTCTCCATAAACTAAGCGAGCAAGATTTCGGAAATCAGAAATGACAAGAAACAGAGGTAATTGCATTTGCAAAGGCCTGAGTAGTAAATCTGGACATTGAGGGATGTGCATAGGTATAATAAGCCATAACAATATGAGGAAGGACTTGAATTGTTTAACTAGGCCTTGAGGTATAGGCAAAATTTCCATCTGTAGAACTGGAGAGAGTGGATGAGATTCCTGTCAATCATTTCATATCCTCCAATGATGTTGGAAGGCGGGGACGTAGACTGGCTGTCCAAGAAGCGCTACCACGTGCCGAGGCTTATTACAATCTGAACTGTGCAGTGCTGCTTCTATGGACTGTTGCCTGAGGGGATGTGGGAATATGGCGCCCCCACTCGACGATCACAAAAGTGTAAGTTTAATTGACTTTAATTCTTCATTGGTGGTTTGTGTGGTGATTTTGATCGAATTTAGTATATGGTGTATTCTAACTTCTTTAACAGATGTGTCCCAGCGGCTTAGGGATTGATGACAGGGAAGCCCATTCGCACGTCAGGCACAGTGTTGTACTTTATGTAACACCACGATGAGTCTTTCAGATCATTTTGTTTGTTCAGATGCTGGTCTTGGGCCCCCCTCTTAGTAATCTTAAGGTTTTGTGGTGTGTTTTTAACTTAAAAATAGGAAATCTGCCAGGCGTGGTGGCTCGTGCCTGTAATCCTAGCACTCTGGAAGGCCGAGGTGGGAGCATTGCTTGAGCTCAGGAGTTCAACACCAGCCTGAGCAAGAGTGACACCCCGACTCCAGTAAAAATAGTAAAATTAGCAGGGCATGGTGGCGCATGCCTGTAGTCCCAGCTACTGCGGAGGCTGAGGCAGGAGGATGGCCTGAGCCCAGGAGCTTCAGGTTGCTGTGAGCTAGACTGACACCACCACACTCTACTCAGGGCAACACAGTGAGACTGTGTCTCAAAACAAAAAAAAAAAAAGAAATCAACTGATGTGGTTGGGTGAGCCAGTGTTGGTCCAGGACTGCATAGTGGCTGCTGGCCACCAGGGACCTGATTTTGCCTTTGTTTTACAAAGTCATTGGGTGGATATTGGGGAAGGGTACTTTTTAAAATCTTGGTCTTGACTGTTTTCTTGAGATTTCTTTTCAGAGACCCTATTTCTATTGTTTTCGACCTGAAAAGGAGGAAAGTATTAAATAACACGCTGAGGGAGAGTACTTGGGATTTATGACAGCTTACAATCATTAGCTTCCTTTGAGTGATATTTTGTGTTTCTTTAACATGAGTGTGCATTTAATACATTTTTTGGTTAAATTTTGGAATTGGTCTTCTCTGTATGTTGTCTTCAAAAGAAAAAATAAATCTTGGTAATTTCAAAATGATAAGTTGGGTGGCCTGGTCGGCTCAGGGTTTGTTCACGCACTGCTGTGAATGGCCTTCAGCTGCTATTGACACTGTTTTGCATTTATATGTAATATGTTTTTTTAATAATCATTGTATCAACCAAGTATATTCCTGATGCTTTTAATGCATTTTTCAGAAGAAGTTTGGTGTTATTCACGTTTTAGAAATAATGAAAATAGCATTCTGGTTGACAAGAACTTTTTGCTTTAAGTCTCTGAAAGTAACCAAGAACCCAGGAATCCTATTTCTTGTTTCATTTTACAATATAATAGCATGGGTTGTTTTCATGATGTTGCAGTCATTTGAATTTGTTTTATCTTGATTTTGTACACGTTCCATAAATAGTCTTCAGGTGAAAGTATTTTCCTTGTATATGTTTGAAAATGAATCGTCCTGCTGGGTGCTTGACACTTACAGCCACTGTGGCTGTCTGGTAGTCAAACTTTGCAGCCAAGATTGGATACTGTTTGGCATTTAATGTTACATGTTCATCTTCATAGCATTCCATTCGATTTTAGTCCTGGCTCTCCTCATAATTTTCCTCGAAAATATTTGGTGTAAATTTCAATTTACAGAAAAAGAAATTAACATCTGATTGAGTGCCTTTAAGTTTATAATGTAATTGCATGTTTGACATAACTTACATTGCTTAAATTCTGTTCTTGTTTCCTAATCATAAATTTTCTTAAAAATAAAAAAAAAAACACATAAAAGTTGCCCTACCTGATAGCGAAAGAAAAAGTGAGAGATTGAAAATATAGGAGGGATTTGATGCACCTTCACAGCCTTGAAGATGGGGCCATGGGACCATGAATGCAGGTCAGTGGCCTCTAGAAGATGAGAATGGTTCCCAGCTGCTGGTGGCCAAAGGAATGGGGCCCTTAGCCAAATTCTGTTCTTGTGGTTTTAGGACTAACAACTTGAATGAGCTTCCAAGTGCATTCTTCCCTGAAAGCCTCCAGTGCATGTGACTTTAACATAGAACCGAGTGGGACCCACCCAGACTTCTGAATAATGTGATGGATGTTCTTTCAAGCCACTGAATTTGTGGTAACTTGTTGTACAGCTATAGAAAACTAATACTATGCTTAATAAAATTTAGTTCCCCTCTTTCATATATTAGATTAAAAAAAAGTTAATAGGTTTTTTTTCTAACACAGCCCAGTCTACTGTGTGTAATAACTGCATGCTGATAATGTTTATTGTAAATAATTACTAAAATTTGTAGAACCCTTTTACATAACTCTTTTAATCCCTCACAACTACATGAAAATATTCACAACAGTTTTTAATATCGTATTGAACAGATGAAGTCATTCTTAGTATCAGAGTAATTGAATATATGAAGTGCCTCTTAATCCTTATATAGCTCTTTTTCCACTGGATGATGCAACTGCCACATTCCAGTAAATACAGTAAATTTCAAAGTGAAGTTGTATAGTCATAATGTAAATACATAGATCATGGTAAAGCAAAATCATAATTTATAGCTGGCAAGTTTTTGAGCCCTTAGGATGGATTGTTCTTTAAATAATTTATATTGGTCTTAATTCAAGAATATGCATATTGTAGAGATACATTGGTTCAAAATATATCTGTCTCTAATCCATTCATACTCTTTCTCCCTATTTAATTGTCCAAGCGAGAATCAAAGAGAATGCATAGGTCTATGCAAGAGTCTAGCTTTGCTGTAATAAACTTGATAACCTAGTGAACATTTTTCAGTTTTCCATAAATATTCATGTACATCTAAAATAATCACAGTAATCTAGATCCAAGCCTAATTGATTCTTGTATTTTTACTGATTTTCACCACCGCTGTCCACAGCCTTGACTGCCACCTCCGAGGCTGCCCTTCTCTTGGCCCGATCACTGTAACTGCTGCTGTTGTAGCAGCCATCACAACGTATCACTTCAACCCTTGTTAGAGAAGGTCCCGAGTTACGGGGACCTAGTGTTGTGGTAGCTGATGGCAATGAAGTGTCTGCATTAGATTATGGCAGCCAAAGAATAGGGCACATGTGACAGACAAGAAAGAAGGAAGACAAGGCAGAGACAGCAATATATGCTGGGATGGATTAAGGGCCATTGAAAAAGCTGAGGATTCAGATGATTATGCACAGACCAATACTAGGATCAAAAGGAGGGGAGTTACCTTCACTACATAATAGATTAAAAAAAAAAAAGAGGAGGGGAGTGGAAATGAAGGGGATAGAGTGAGGGGGTGAAGAGTCAGAACAGAGGGACCATTGGACTAGAGGTGACGAAGAGAAAACAGAATAGCAGCACAATTCACAATCGCAAAGATGTGGAAACAACCCAAGTGTCCATCAATACATGAGTGGATTAATAAAATGTGGTCTATGTATACCATGGAGTACTACTCAGCCATAAAAAATGGTGAATTAATGCCTTTTTTAACAACCTGAATGGAACTGGAGACCATCCTCCTAAGTGAAATATCACAAGAATGAAAAAACAAACACCACATGTCCTCACTATTAAATTGGAACTAAATGATCAACACCCATGTGCGCATGTGGTAGTAAAATTCAACAGAAATCAAGCAAGTCGGGGCGATGAGGGGATGGATAAATTCACACCTAACGAGTACAATGCACACTATATCTGGATAATGGACATACTTATAACTTTGACTCAAATTGTACAAAAGTAATTCATGTAACCAAAACATTTGTACCCCCGTAATATTCTCAAAATGATTAATAAAAAGAGGGATAACAAAAGATGTCTTTGGGAATCCCCATTTTGCCTCTGAGTGTTTTCAGTTTGCTATTAAAGATTTTGCCTTTGTGGAGTAAAAGAAAGAGTGTTCGGACCATGGTTCTGGATACCATGCCTGGCTATGAAGGAAGCCAAAACTTAGGTCACAGGAACCTTCCAGTAGTACAGTGTGCCCCCAAAGAAGCCACATTCCAAGTGGAAATTGTTGATCTTTAAAGAAAGCATGCTGACTTGAATCAACCTCTGGCAAGAGGTAAAAAATCATTAATGTAACTTAAGTCTCTGGAAGATGAAATAAATGGAAATCCAATGTTGTAGAGAGAATTTTTTCTTTCTTAATAAAAAAGGAGGAGAAACTTGAGGAGGACAAAAAGTGAAGGATAAAAGTGAAGACCCCAAAGTGAGGGTGCCTAATTGTCTCTGAATATTGGGATTGCCCAGAGAGCTTTTCAACATTCCCATAGACCGAACATAGAGTTCCTTGACAAGCTGAAGTTTATTCCAAAAGTGATAGTAAAGTAACAATCATCTTTTAAAAAATCTGTCCCTGATCTAGCAATAAGGAAAAGTGGTTTCTAATTCTATCACTGCTATTGACCAGCTGCTGAGTAACTTTTTTTTATTTAATCATCCAGCCCAAAATATGTAATCAGCTGAATAACTTGTTATTCTTCCCATCAGCATCTCATTTATAAAACGAAATGTTTAGACTAGATTACATATCATTATAGCACTTTTTGCCTACAATCTTTCTATACATTATTCATCTTGGATTGAATGATGTATATCTCCCTATACATATAACAGGTTTGGAATCAGATTGCCTAGGTTTAAAATGGTGATCTACTTTTTTGTTGTTGTTGTTGCTGTTGTGGGAAACTGGTCCAGTTATTTAACTTTTTTCCCCAATTTCCTCCTTTGTAAAATGGTGATAAAGTTTACTGTCTTATAGTATGAGACATAAATAAGATAGTACATGTGTTAATAATAACTAAATGATATTTGGAACATACTAATCTTTTTTAACTTAAGCTCATATATTTATATAAATTTAAAAATAAAATTATTAAATATATGTATAACAGTCTCCATATAAATGATATATAGACAAATTTATATAATACAACATATTTTTATGATATCTATATAATATGCCTATATAATTGTCAATAATATATACTTTTATCTGACTTACTATAAATTTGTATATTGCTCATGTTAAAATTTGTTTGGCATCATTTCTCAGATTTCATATTAGAGGTTAACTATTTGTTTTATTTTTTAGGTGATTTTTATTTTTTAGGTATTGGTATATTAATAACCTCAACATGAACATCATGTTTACTTGTTTCCAAATCTTCCATTTTTTAATCAACAAATATAGAGTTCTATTTAAAGCCAATTTAAAACCATTTTTAAATTTGTTATAGGTAGGGATACCAAATAAACAATAAGAAAACTCAACATAAATCCCACTAAATTTTTTATGTACCATAATCTATTTCACACTGCATCATTTTGGTATGCATTTCAAATTTAAATGCCATTCAGTTTCTTTTCAAAATTGAAAAGTTTATTCACAAACTATTACTGTGCTTTGATTTGTTTCTTTGCTATCAGAGAATGTAATTACTTTATAAGTAATTAGGAAATAGTTACAAATGTCAGCAGAATTGAACACAGAAGGAAATTTTCTCTAATTTCATGAGCTATTGTTTCAAAGTTAAAAATTGAGAAAATAGATAATTGAATGTCATTTTTATCATTACTACTCACAGCACCAAATTCTTAAAGTTTTAGCTTTAATAATCAGAATAAGCATAAAAAACCTACATTGCTTTTTACAAAGCTTGAATATGTATATAAAAGCAGTAAACTTGGGTAGAATGATATAATTTCAATATGTATCTCTCTCAATATATATTCACATAATATTAGAATGACTTATTAGATAGTATTAGAAAACATTTGAGGAAGATGGAATGGAATGTCTATGTTCCTAAAAATGTTAATGTGAATGTCAATAGAAAAAATAATCTTAAAGTCATTACCCTTGTTTTAAATTAAATGTTTACTTCAATCTGTTCTGCCTATCTTAAATATATTAATTTATTACTAAATTTTTTCTCATTAAAAATTTGCATTATTTATCTATTTATCACAAAGTGCTGTGTTTATTACATTGTAAGTGGTTTGCTTAGGGAAATAACTGAAATCATAGCAAAATCATTTTTTGGAAGGCTTAATTAATTGTTTTGTGAAAATTAGCAAACATAAGTAGAGCTTAAATGGTTGTAATGAGGAGTGCTTCAGTAATGGTGAATAAAAATAAGTGACTGAAGTTTATGGTATATATAAAGAAGGGAGGGAATTTGAGGGGAGAAAGATATTCCAGGCATGTGATGAATGGCTAATTAAGGAATACAGAATTACTTAATGGGAAAGAAGGGGGCCTATTGAACAGGGTAGTGATCAGGTGACTGCAATGTTTCCAGAAAGGACAGGAAATGACAGTTATCGAGTTCTTCATTTTCTGAGGGTTTAAGGTCACTCAGTGAATAAGTGGAAGGTCTCTAAAAGATGAACTGAGAAAAATTCACCTTCACAGCCTATATTCCCTCTATTCTACTGCATTGCAAGGCAATGTAGAATGAATTGGAAAAGAACCAAAGTTCATGTGATTTGAAATATCCAAGTCAATGAAAGGACCTGCTTTAGAAAATATCAAGAAAGAAGAAATATTTTTGAGTTTAAAGTATTTTTGCAGGGAAAACAATGATAGAGTGATATAGAAGGAAGAATATTGTCATGATCCATGGCTTGTAATTCTTTTTTTCTAGTGTGTGCTAATAGTGAATGTAGATGGGCGGTTATATAGGGAACAGAAATGGATGAACGTAGACCTCCTGGAAACAGAGTGGCAAGATGTTAAAAGTAGAAATTTGGCATTAAGACAGTATTAGTCCTAGGACACATATGGGATGTATTAAGATGCAGTAAACCAGGAAGCAATATTTTCAGTGACAAAGTTGAAAAGGATAATAACTAAAAAAACCTACTTTATTTGTAGATGAGAAAGTCACCGTGGGCCTTTAGATATGATTATCAGGTGTCAGCATAGGATCTATCACTCAATAGAAATAAGGGACTAGTTGAAGTTACATAAAATGAACTGCTAGAAGCATTAATTTTCATTAACATATTTTTGCAACTTCATGACATTCTTGAATAGGGAAAGAGAAAGCCAAAGGTTCCTGACACATTGAACTGACTCTATAAACATTTGAAGAATTGACTTCAATACCATAGAAACGTTGGTGGAAAGCAAAGTTTTAACAGTAGCTCTGTAACTTTCAATATTTACTTTTTTGATGGAGGAAATGAATGATCCCAAATAGACATCCTTGTAAAAATGTTAATGGTAATTTACTATCAGAAAGAGACTGGAAGTCCCTATGTATAAGATGTTTTGAGTGGGAAGTATTCAGACTAGAGACATTGCTGAATATAAGCCAAGAATTTATGGATTTATAAGGCATGGCTGACTAGAGAATGGAGGATAATAATGTAAGTGTAGTCCTATTTATTTAACAAAGTATACAAAGAAGGAGTTTTGAAATCAGAAGTTTTTTTTCCCCCTGTGGCCAATGGCTAGAACACCTCTTCTATTAATATGAAATCACAACCTGTTTTAATGGAGGGTAAAGGGGCATTCTAAGAAGTTGCATGATACCTTTTTGAACTTTATGATAACACAGGTGAGATTATCTGGGAGTCTTCAAAAACATTCAGTATTTAATTGGGTTAGAATAATGGCAGTGTTTGATGCTATTATTATTACTGTTCAAATTATACATGAGGGGAAAAGTGAAGTATTCCTTTTTTCTTCCTCTTTCCATCAACTAAATAATTACCCTTCCATCAGGATTTCTTATTTACAGGTGCATGTCATATTTATATTGGGCTCAATTATTTTAGAATTGTCTTATGTATCCCTTTAATTCAATAAGACTTATCCAAGATAAAAGTAATCTTCACTGAGTACATAATACGTCTCTAGCACTTAATATATGTGTCATTTTACGCACATTGATATAAATGAACCTAAGAACACCCTGCTGAATGAATGTTTTATTGATTTTACCCATAACACTAATGAGATACAGAAAAATTAGGAAAAAAATAATGTGTTACTCTCATAAAATCTGAAACTTTTATTGCTTTGAGATTATTCTCTTATTTTTTGCAATTATTAGACAATGTGGCACATTAAACAACAAAATTTCTGTGTTTTAGCCTATGATCTCTCCTTTTTACAATGTCTTTAGAGACATGTTGATTTAATCAAACACGGATTTGATATGCCTGTAAGGGCAAAGAGTAACTTTGAAAAAAATATGTGCCTGCTTAATATCTGAGGATTTTGTGTTGCTCTGTTTCCTCCCTGATTTTTGTCCTTTTATAAATCAAGATAGCCTAATTATATTACTGCATTAAATACTGCACAGACCTCAAATCTCAGCGATTTGGTGGTTAGGCTGTGAACATCTTACACATCACCTTGCTACAAAATCCATGCACCATTCATTTTTTCTCTATAGAATAATAATGATTCATCACTGCTTTATTAATTCTGTGATTTGTACATGCAATACATAGTCATGTAATAAGTATTTATGAAGTATCAAGTCTTTGGCAGGTTCTTCGCTATATATTCTGAAGAATAAAAAGTATATTGGTTTGTGTAATATTTTGCTCTAATATGCTCTAATGTTCTAATGTATATAACAGCTTATTTTAGAAATATACATTTATTTCTTCTGTTTTAAAGTGCTTTAAGAAGAGGAAAGTGGAATTATATACTAATGGGAATTTATACATTATATACATACTTTAGACATGCATATATGTTTATATATTAATATGTAAATTATACATATGCCTAATATATATGTGATGTATGTATAAGTATGTATTATACATATACATCCAATATACATAGGTATTTGCAATTCATAAATAAAAGACAAAAGAAAAATAATGGGAATTGAAGAACTTGATTTTTAAAAAATTAACCTAAAATGTATGGTACTGGTGAAATATAAGTTTTCAGCTAATAGATGATTTACTTTAATTTGCCTACTGACTATTCTAAATATCTCATCTTGGAAGCACAAATTTCATCAAATAAACACCTGAAATTGACTACTCCTTTGTCTTCTAAGTAGACAGGAGCAAAAGTCAGGTCAGCAAAATCAATGCTTGTAGGCTATATTGAAACATGCTTAAAAAATAAAGCCTGTGCATAAATCTACCTTGGATTAATATGTGAGTCCTCAGTGTTAATGTTATAGGCTGAGTTGTACTCTCCAAAAATTTATATGTAAAAGTCCTAATTCCCAATACTTGGAGTTAGGGTGTTTAAATATGTAATTAAGTTAAAATAAGGTAATCAGGGTGGGTCTAACACAATGTTACTGGTATGATCACAAAGGAGGAAATTAGGACACAGACAGGTATATAAGAAAGATTATATTTTAAAGGGAGAAGGAAGCCATCTACAAGACAAAGTGAGAGGCCTCAGAAAAAAAACAACTCTGTTAACAACTTGATCTTGGACTTCTAGCATCTAGAATTGTGAGAAAATAAATTTCTGTTAAGCCACCCTGTTTGTGGCATGTTGTTATGGTAGCCCTAGCAAACTAATATGGTTAATATTTAAGCATTTTTCACTTTTATAACGGGAACATTCCTTAAAATTTTAATTATCTACTTTGGTCAGAAATATTGACTTGTCAAATTAATAGTATATAAGTTATAAAATTACCTTTACAATTATGCTACCTGATGAGTTTAATAAAATATGTTACTATATGTTTGAAAGAATGCATTTTAGTATTTTATATACTGTGTTTCCCTGAACATAAGACAGGGTCTTATATTTATTTTTCCTCAAGAAGACACCCTAGGGCTTATTTTCAGGGGATGTGTTATTTTTTTTTAAGTACGGTACAACAATCTACATTTATTCAAATATACTTAAGTCGTCTTCTTCTGGAACATCATCATAACTCTCCAAACCCTGAATTCCATCCTGAATTTCTTGTGACTCTATTTCCTTTAGAACCATTGGCTGGGACCTGACAGGGGGAGCCGACCTTGTTGGTGGGGCTGCCCGCACCTTCCCAGTCACCTCTGGGATAGTAGCTATCACCATGGGGCAGATGAGAAGGGCTGCTCGCCTTCTTTACCACTCCGCGAGGAGATGCATGGGTTGTGCAGATAGATATGCTGTGTAGCCACGCCCATCACTAGGTCTTATTTTCAGGGTAGGGCTTATATTGTGCAAATGCTTAGAAACCCTGCTAGGGCTTATTTTATGGTTAGGTCTTATTTTGGGGGAAACAGGTATTATTAATAATAATAGCATGAATAATTATCTGTGTGTAATATTTGACCTCTGACACTGTTTCATAATTTAATGCATGCTTTATCAGATAATAGATTAGCATTTTAAAATTTGACTTTGATTTAGGAATAGATCATGTGAGAAAGAAAATAGCTCATGGTTTAATAGACATCAGGAATAATAGCTCAAATAGCTAGAAAAAATGGATTTATTTTGATAAATTAAAGCACTGTAATGTAGCTTCATACAATTTAGCCAACTTTGGAAGACACAGTATTCTAACAGGTGTTAGGTCCGGAGCAGAGAGAGAGAGCGCGTGCGAGTGTCCCTCATGTGTAGCAAAATGTTTAATTATATTGAGCTTCTGGGTGCAGATGGGTGGAGGCCAAAAAAGGTGTCCACAAGAAAAAAGGGGAGAGCTTTAGGTTTTATAGAGAGTTTTTCTGGGAGGAGTAAATAAATACTTTTCAACCAGGAGGGATAAGGAAACTAAGTTCCCCTCTCCAATTCCATTCCTTTATCTCCCCAGGGAACAGCCAGGAGGGATAAGTAGTCTTTATCTGGAGGGATAAGGAAAGTTCCCCTTTTGCATTTCATTCCTGTATCTCCCTAAGGGTTTGGAAAAGGCTATGTGCCTAATACACCCCTAGGAAGGGGAGAGGGGTGGGTTCTATAGGAGGTTTGGATGGAAGTTTGGGGAGGGTGAATTCTCTAAACCTAACAGGGAATACAATTATTTAATAGAATAATATATAATCTTGAAAAATTCTAGTTAAATTTCTATCCAATTCATTCAATTCTATTTATTTAACAATTTAGCTTTAATTGATATGCATATATAATATTTGCATACAGGAATGTGTATGTGCTGATGTTTAATAATTAATGATCAAATAAATCAATCTAGGTTTTACTCAATTCTATAAGATATTAATAAAATAAAAAATACTTTCCCTGAAGTAAATTTAGAGGGCAGGTATTTATTTACCATAAACATTTCATTATTGTGTAAGTTAATTTCTTGTTATTTCTATAGTTAATAAAAATTAGATTTTTTTAGTAATTTCTCTAGGAATGCAATGAAAACCTACAATCAAAATTGAGAAATTAAAAAAAACCCTATTTTCAAAATTAATTAAAGCATTAAATATGATTAAAACCACATCAAATTAATGTAGCATGTGATGGAACTATAAGGAAGATAAGGCATAAATACATTACACAATGTTAATTGTTCCCTGGGGAATAAATGAAGTTAATTCATTTAATAGGTCCTTAACATGAGTAAAGTAGATAATTCAAATTCCATGGGGAAATCCAGATGAAATAATATAGCCAACTCCACTTAGTGTCCAGTTTGGTAAATTTTCTAGGAGATAAAATATAAATAATAATTCTCCTTTGTAGTTGTTGGACCTTTTTGCAATTTGTAAATGATAGAAGTGCACAATTGATTTTTAAAGTCAGAGGAGATTGGATGTTAAAAGAAAAACTTTAGATTTAAAATTAGGAGAGTTTATTTGAGCAAAGAAGATTGATTCATCACGAATCAGGCAGAGGTCAGAACCAGGAGAGTTTCAGAGAGCTCCACCCAGAAACATGGACAGGCAGTGTTTATAGACAGAAACAAGAAAGTTCAGAAACAATTTGCTTGGTTATAGCTCACTTTTGCCTTATATAAACATGGTCTGATCAGTTGCCAGCCAATGATTGGCTAAGACTCAGCTAGTTGCAAGAATATATTCTTAATTAGGTGGCAGTTTGTATATTAAGTTAGGTTACAGTTCCCTATGTATGAACTCAAAAGTATGGAGACAGCTTCAGGCCAAATTTAGTTTAACATAGGTAACCTCATGAAAGTGTTGAGTTTACTAGAGGGTTGCTATAAAGAATTCTTTCTGAAGCTTTAGGACATTCTATTAGTGATATTGTAAAAGAAATATACCTGTGAGTGTCCATATGGTTCTATAATTTGCAGATCAGAAATGGATTATGATTATAGATCTCCTTCCCTTAAAATCAATGCAATTTGATTATCTTCCTTTTGCTAAGCAGAAATATTGGTTAACCAGAAAGAATTGGTCAAATCAAATATTTTCAGTTTTGAGGAAAATATTCCCTCTTTTTGAATGTATTAGTCAGTGCATCTAACTCCCCAGCAGCTCACCCTCTTGGGAAGCAGTCATAAATTTTGTATTGAGATTGGCCAGAACAACAAGGGTAAGTCCAGACAGTATAAAGTAATCAAATGTTACCTTGGTGACCTTGTCTCAGGAAAAGACAGTTCCACATATGTCTGAAGTAATTAGTGCATGAATGTTTCCTAGGTCAATGATTTAGAGTTAGGCATAAGTTTGTACAATCATATTGAAACCTAGATTTTTTTTTCTGGAGTTCACAATTGCACCAATTCCTCTAGCTATCATTATTAACTCACCTAGCTGCTAACTTTACAACATACTTCATCAAACCTGTCCAATGCCAGCAATTATTAATTTCCCAATGTTCAAATAAGTCAAAAATTACCAAATCCATTTTTTTTCCTAAAGGGAATCTTCCCAATTTCTACTGTTGAAATCTGAACTTATAGCTCTATAAGCTTAATACATAACTGCTATCCCTATTTCTTCTCTGTTATTTTTATTATTTTTTTTACTTCTGTGTCTGGGATCAGATGCCTTCTTTTTACTTAGCTTATTCCTAGAATTTCCTGAAGCTTTCTAAGAGATTCTGGACATTTTCTAAGAACAGAAACAAATATTTTCTGACTCTTGTTTTTAATCTACATCTTTATTGTAAATTTGTGTGGGTATAGAATTCTAGCTGAAAGTAATTTCTACTCTCAGTTTAGGTGGCTGTGATCTGTGGTCTTGTAACATCAAGTATTGCTATTGAAAAACCTAATTTCAACTTTATTTCTATTGGTTTATGTGACATTTTCCTCTCCACAGCTTTAAGAAAATTCTCTTTACTTTTTGTGCTAAATGTGACAATGGTGTGTCTGTGTGCCTTGGTGTGGTCCTATGATGATAATGATGATGATGATGATGATGATGATGATGCCGTGGTGGTGGTGGTAGTATGAATTTTGCTGGCTCTTCATAGGTGCATTTAATCTAGGGTCTTGTATCCTTCAATTATGGGATATTTTCTCACATATTCTATGTAGTATTCATATATATTTTTCTCTGATATTCCTGGAATTCTCATTGTTTAGAAGATAGTCATCCTATATTGTTTATGTATTTCTCAATTTTCATCTTTTTAGTCTTTCTATGGGAGATGTTCCTGATTTCTCATTAACCTTTTATTAAAGTTTTTGTTTAGCCATCACATTCTGATTTCATGGAGGACATTTCAGTCCTCTGATATCGTATTTTTGTATTATACATTTCTTTTATTTTCTGTTTTGTGAAGGTATTTATTATTTTAAATTTCTTTCATGCTGTTATTTTACTATTGCTTTTTAAACTACCTTATTCCTTTTTTTTTAAACTAATAAAAGAATTTCCTCAAATAACTGTTAGGCTTAAGCTGTCAAATCATATTCAAGATTGAAGCACTGAAAAGCTGAGTGGAAGCTGGCGTGTGTGTGTGTGCACACTCACAAGCATTTGCATGCCTGCACACGTGTTTATCTCAATATGCATTTTAGTAATTGTTGGGTTTCATTCTATAATGATTGCATCTAACTAGATGGTGCTTTAGTTCAGGCGATCTCCAAATGTCTGGATCAGTAATTGTTTTATTAAGAGTATTTAGGATTTCTAGAGAAAATTATACCAATTTTCTACATGGGAAGACCTAGGTTTGGTTGTTAGAAAACTGGAGTAATTTGGGGGAAGCCAAAGCTCCCACCATTTAGCCTGAAAATTATTATTTCATATTCTTCTTCTCAACTCTCAGACCTACATCCTCCCTCTTCTGTGGCTCATATACTCAATATGAAAAATTGTTTCACTGGATTCAGAGAATAAACATGTGGCTTCTTTGGGCGAAAGTTTTCTTATGGAAATACAACTGTTCAGGTCACAGACTTGGACACGTTTCCATTTTCTAGCACATAGTCATCCTAATTTTTCCTCTGGAACTGGTATCTCCAAGTCTTTATTCTTTCAGAAGCTATTCAGGGTGATTTGGATTTACTTTTATCTTTCCTTTTCTGCATGTAATATTGAACATCCTCCAGTTTTAAAAATTAATATTAATTGCTGGCCAGATTTGCTATGGGTATGTAGTAAGAAAATGTAGAGTTTCTGGTTAAATATGGCCAATTGCTCATGTTTTTTAAAAAATCTTTTCTTACAAAACCCCATAGCATGGCTTAAATCAATAAAATTTTTAAAGACCAAGAAAGGTGAAAATAATGGGATAAGAAATATATTGAATACATTAATATACATTTTAACACATCTCTATGTAAGTGTGTATATTAGAACAGTTTTAAGATGGAGATTGACCCATGAATAGGTACTAAAATTTGCAGATGTGGAAACTGAAAGGGGGTATTGTTAATTTTATCAGTATGGAATTGAGGAAAACAATGCTTATAGTACTTGCCTAAGTTTCTTCTGTTAATAAGAAAACCAAGTGGGCCTTTAAATGAAGTCTACTAACTCCTATGATTTTTTTCCCCACTATAATACACAATCATATCTTTTGGCTAGAAAAATCTAAATCACAAATGGTCTTATTCTGTCAGCAAAAGGATACTTCCTATGTACTTTTTCTGCTTTGTGTACTGTGAAAGAGAAAAACAAACAAACTCATTGCTGAAACATGTAGGGAAATATTTCAGTACCAAATTCTGAAAGAATAGATGTGCTATTCTTTGAATTGAAGTATCCATAACTAGCACATGAGAAGAGTTATATAAATGTTTTGGCACACTCTTCTAAATCTCCAAAGCAAATTGTGGGCCTTGGGGATAAATTTTGATTACATATTGGATTTCAAAGTAAGTTAGAGAAATTTTAATCAAAGCTTTTGCTTGAGATTGGGATTGGACTCAGTGGATAGCAGTAAAAAAATTATGCAAGTTTCAAAATTGTTATTATGTAGGTATATTATTTTCCATTTAATTTCAAAAAGCTTGCTCTATGAGAATGATACACATTTTAATAGTTCCTGTACTTCTCTATTTCAGTGATATTTTTATTAGTTTAATATTTAAAAGGAGAGAAGAATTTATGGAAATATTTATCTATGGTTTAATTAGGTGCTCAGAATTCCAAACAAATAAGGCCAAGAGATATTGGCCATAGTTAAGGAAAATCACAAGAGAGAGGAAATATTAATAAAATGATCAATTTTGAGTTATCAAACCAAACAAATATTTTCCATATTTCCAAAAGGCTTTGTGGTGAATTAGATATACATATACCATAGGAACATAGGAATCATCAAGATACAGACAACAGAATACTATTAAGCCAGTTAGAGCCTGAACATAGAAATGTGTACTGTGAAATTCAGTACAGTTTTTAAATTTGGATGGCAATATCAGCTTGTAGCTTTCTGGCAGCCAAAGCACAAAGACAATTATGCTCAGTTACAACTTTCAAAATTGATAACTGGTATGTTAGTTTTATGAACTTTTCAAAATTCATAACTCATTCAAAAAATTAATATACCAATACACTGAGGAACCATAAAGAGGGAAATGGTGCAATTCTGGCTTAAGTAAGGTGGAGATGCCAGCAGAAGGAAAAACAACACCATTGCCCAGAGATAAACAAGACAGTATTGAATTCACAAGGTTTCTCTGGAAGCCCATAAATAACTGAAATTACTTTTCCTTATAACTGAGTCAGTTTGCTGTGGGGCAAACTGCTCTTCTTGATAGTTTTCAGCAAATCAGTTTGCCAAGGAAGAGGAAAATAAAACAAAACAAATTCTTACACGTTTTACTTTTCTATTGACTCTTTGTTTTCATTTATAAATCTTTTTTCTTTGTTTGATGACAGTCTATGTGGGATTAATTTCTCTTATATATATATAACTGATTTTTTTTTGCACATTTAACTAAATGTCTCAGTTCTTTTCTTACTTTTCAAAAAAGTAAAAATTTTATATTTTATTGTCTCGAAAGAAAATTAATCTTGAATTCTTCCCTAATAAAGGAAACCCTTAGTGATTTTATATGACATAGTCAACATTCTTATAATATACACAATAAAGTTTTCTATGTACAATTTATCATATTCAACTAGTTCAATTGTGCAACTACAAAATGTATTTCTAGAAAGCAGTTCTATGGAGAAAGAAGCTATTTGTGCTGCTGTGTTGTCAGCATGATTTAACAATAAGATTTAGAATATCTTTACTAATAGTTCTAAAGTTTAGTGTGAGTTAGATTCATTTTGACAGTTTTAAAATGCAGATTATTTTCCTATAATCTCCAACCACAGTTCTGCTTAGTAGGTTTGATATGTAATCCATAAATATGGTTGTTTAATAACTAAGAAGATGAATTTGATGCTTATGACCCAGGGCAATACATTGGAAACATTGATTAGAGTTTTAAAAAACAGTTTGTATATCTCTAAGAAAATATTTTATGAATGTTATCCTGAGAATTTTATTAAAATATGAATAGCAAAGAGTTTGAGATTATATTCTCAAGTTTGGACTTGAGGTAATCTAGGTCTGTGTCAATACATTCTATGAGGTCTCCATGACTAAGATGTGGCTTAATGAAGTAGATACATTCTGAGAAATGCATCCTTAGGCAGTTTCGTGGTTGTGTGAGTGTACCTATACAGACCTAGATGGTGTGGCCTCCTATACATGTAGGTTATATGCTATAGCCTATTGCTCCTCAGCTACAAACCTGAACAGCATGTTACTGTGCTGAATACTATACATAATTATAATATGATAAATATTTATGTATCTAACCATATCTAAGCATACAAAAATTATAGTAAAATACAGTATAAAAAATGGTACATTTGTGTAGGGCACTTATCAAAAATGTAGTTTGCAGGGCTGGAAGTTGTTCTGGGTGAATCAGTGGGTTATGAGTGAATGTGAAGGCCTAGTGTACATGACTGTACCCTACTGTGGACTTCATAAACTCTGTATACTTAGGCTACAGTAAATTTATAAAAAAATGTTTCTTTCTTCAATAGTAAATTAACCTTAGTTTACTGTAACTATTTTAATTTATAAACTTATTTTTTAACTTTTTGACTCTTTTGTAATAAGACTTAGCATAAACACATTACGCAGCAGCAGTAAAACTTTTTTAATATCCTGATTCTATAAGCCTCAATTTTTAAATTTTTCTTTTTCTGTTTTATTTTGTGAATATTTTAGTTTAAAACTAATACGCAGAGATACGCATAAGACTAGGATCATCACATGGTCAGGATCATCAATATCATTGTCTTCTACCTACATATCTTGTCCCACTGAAAGGTTTTCAGGGAGAATAACACATGGAACTGTCATCTCCTATGATAAACAATGCCTTCTTCTGGATGCCTCCTGAAGGAACTGCCTGAGGCTGTTTTACAGTTAATTTGTTTTTTATATACACTCTATATTAAGTACACTCTAAATTAAGATAAAAAGCATAGTATTAAAAAAAAGCATAGTATAACATATACATAAACCAGTAACAAAGTCATTTATTTTCAAGTATTATGCACTATACATAATTGTGTATACTATACTTTACATAACTGGCAGAGCAGGTTTGTCGTCACCAGCATCATGACAAACTCATATGTATTAATATTGCTCCATGACATTCGGACAGCAAGGATGTCACTAGGCAATAGGAATTTTTCAGCTCTGTAATATTCTTGTGGGACCACTTTTGTATAAGAGGTTTGTCGTTAACTGAAACATTGTTATGTGGCACATGACTGTAATTACACTTACAATTGTATTCTACAAAGACATGAAATGTTGACAGATACATTTAACAAAATATGTTTAAAATTTATACACATGGCTATGGCTAACAAAGTTCTCAATAAAGGGAGACATATACCATGATCATGGATTGTAAGAATTGATACTATTTTGGTTTTTATTTTCAATTTATTTGATGTATAATTGGCAAAAGTTGTATGTATTTAAGGTGCTCTGATAAGGAAAACCAAGGGTGTGGTTTCCCTATTTTCATCACTCATACACTCAATACTTCTGTGACCCTTAGATGTGTGAGGATTTTTTCCCCATGAATCAAGCAATTGTCTGTAATATTCTCCAGAGGACACCAATTGCATGTCCTCTAATTCCATTTAAATCTGATGCTATTTACCTGGAGATAGCACCAGATACTTCACATTGAGGGCTCAACGCCACAAGACTGTTCCCTATTTCAAATTCCAGTTGCAAATATATGTGTATACCTGTGCTTCTGAGCAATCAGCTATAAATCAGAGTTCCCTCAACCCCCTTGGGTTTGATTAGTTTGCCACAATAGTTCATAGAACTCAAGAAGACACTTCACTTACATTTATCCATTTATTATAAAGGATATTACAAAGATACAGATGGGCAGCCAGATGGAAGAGATTCATCGTGTGAGGTATGTGGGAAGAAGGGTGAAGGTTCTGCATCCATTCCAGTGCCATCCTCCAGAAACTTCCATGTTTTCAGCTCTCCAGAAGGTCCCCAAACTATGTCTTTATGGAGTTCTATGGAGGCTTTATTACATAAGCATGGTTGACTAAATCACTGGCCATTGGTGATCAACTCAACCTTCAGCCCCTGTCCCATTCTCAGAGGTTGGGAGGTGGGGCTGGAAGTCCCAATGTTCTAATCATGCCTTGGTCTTTCCAGTGACCAGCCCCATCCTAAAGTTAATTAGAAACTCCAGCTACCAATCATTTTATTAGCATACAAAAGACACCTTAATCACTTTGAACATTTCAAGAATTTTAGTAGTCATAGATTAGGAAAGAGGATGAAGACCAAATATATATATTTCACAATATTGCAGGTGTATGACTTGATGTTTTCATATACCTGTACTGAGTGAAATGACCACTACAATCAATCTTATTAACATATCCTTCACATAGTCATATTTTTCTTTTTCCTTTTTTTGTAACAAGAATGCTTAAGATCTACCCTCTTAGCAAATTTCAATTATAAAATTTAAATATCAATACTTCCAAAATTGATCAAAAGATCAACCAATACTAATAAAATTTATCTAATAAAAGATCATCCTTGCCCAAAGAGAGATATGATCTTTCCCCTGTATCCTGGTAAGTAACTTCTGAGCTTTTGGAATTTCCTGCCTCTAAAAGTATCTTTGTTTAGCTTGATGCATATGGACACACCAGATAGTCTAGGATAACAATGCGATTTATAGTGGATGACCTTGAATCATGTGTCATCAGCTTGATATATGGAGGAGTTGGGGACTAAGGTCAGCAACATGGGTGAGCAACCACTTCTATGTGATTGAACACTGATACAACTCCAGACATCAAGGCTCAGGTGAGCTATCTTGTTGGTATAGTCCGTGCATATTGCAGTATATTATTGCTGGAAGAAATAGGTTCTCTACACAAGACTCCACTGGGAGAGCAAAAGCAGCAGTTTTGTACCTTGGTATTTCCTGGACCTAGCTCCATGTACCTCTTTTCTCTGTTGATTATAATCTGTATCTTTTTTGGTATAATAAACCATAATCATGAGTTGAACCTGAGAGTAGTCTTGGTGACCCTTGAAGTTGGACTTAGAAGGGTGTTCTTGGTGACTGAACCAGGTTAGAGTGTCCCTTAAAAATCCATGTCCACCTAGAACCATTGAATATGGTCTTTGCAATTGTAATCCAATTAAAATGAGATTATATTGGATTAGAGTGGAGCCTAAATCCAATGCCACTGACAGCCATATAAGAGGAGGAAAATTTTTATACAAAGACACAAACACACAAGGAACATGCCATGTAAAAATGGAGGGCAAGAAAGTCGTGATGCATTTACAAGCCAAGGAACTCCAAAGATTGCCAGTGACCACAAGAAATTAGGACAAGCAAAAAAAAAAGATACTTCCTTAGGACCTTCAGAAAGAGTATGTCCCTGCTGATACCTTGATTTTGCACTTATAACCTCCACAACTGTGAAAGAATAAATTTCTTTTCTTTTAAGCCACCCAATTTGTGGCTATTTATTACAGTACTACTAGAAAGCTAACATGACTCCCAAATTTTGCAAAATTTTATCACGACTTTTATAGAAACCATCTGATTCTAAAATTGTTATGAAAATGCAAATGACCTAAAAAAACCAAAACAGTTTTGCAAAAGAACATAGCTAGGGGATTTACACTACTTGCTTTCAAGGTATACTATAAAGCTACTTTAAACAAGACAGCGTAGTATTGCCATAGAGATATACATATAGAACAATGGAACAAAAAATAATTCATAAAAAGACCCAAAGATATATAATCAATTTTTAAACATGTTACAAAAATAAAGACAGGAAGGGAAAGATGGTCTTTTAACTAACAGTTTTGGGAAAACATGCCAGCCATTTTTGGGAAAAATGAATATCAACCATTATCTTACAACATATATAAACATTTATGGACATGCATTATAGATCTAAATGCAAGGTTTTAACCTATAAAATCTATGGTAGGGGTAATACATAGGAGAAAATCTTTGTGTCCTTGGCGTAACAAAAATATTTTAGGATGCAAAAACACAAAAAAAATGGAAAAACTGAAGCTGATATTTTAAAAATTAAACACATCTACCCTTTGATACCATCTTTTAAAACAAAAAGACAAGTCAGAAATGGGAGAAAACATCCCCAATATATTTGGCAACTGATTTCTATTCAAATAGGTAAATATGCTTACATCTCAATAATAAGAGCCAAAAATTAAAAAAAATTACACTGGCTAAATTTTAACATGAAATTTCATGAAAGAAGTTATATACTATATATGAATCACTAATAAGCATGTAGAAAAATGCTAAGCATCTTTTATAATAAAAATATTTAAATCAATACCACAGTGATTTACTACACACCCATCAGAATGTCTAAAATTAAAAAGTGCTAGTGTTGTAAAGAATATGGAGAAACCACAAAACTCATTCATTGCAGGTGGTAATGTAAAGTGATACATCCACTGTGAAAACATTAAGTTTTTTTCATAAATTCACATATACAAACCATATTACCAGCCATTTTACTATTATGTGCACAAAGAAATTTGCACATGAATGTATAGCAGCTTCATTCAAAATAGCCTCAAACTGGAAAGAAGACAAATGTCTACCATCAGGTGAATGGAGAAAGACAAGGTTACATAAACATACATTGGAATGCTACACAGTAACAAAAAGAATAAACTACTTCATCTTTGCAACAGACATGCATCTCAAAATAATTTTGCTAAGTCAAAGAAGCCAAAAGAGTACAAAATGTGTGATTTCATAAAATACTAGAAAATGAAAACATTCATAGTGAGTAAAGCAGATCCAGGTTTGCCTGGGGCAGGAGCAGTGGGTGGGATAGACTGCAAAGAAACATAAGCAAATGTTCAGGTATATAAATGTTCTGCATCTGGGTTGTGGTGGTGGATATCATGGATGTCCACTGATTAAAATTCATTAAATTGTACACTTTAAATGGGCACAGTTTGTTGTACCTAAATGATATTTCAATAAAGTTGCTCTTTCCTTAAATAAATGAAGCCTAATTAAAGTGTTCATTTGAGCAGGCATTCACTCTTCAGGAATAGCAAAAGTTTTCCAAGTAAATTAAACTACAGTTGTTTACACAGATAGCCAACAAGCAATCAAAGTCTTATAATTCTACATTTTACAAAATAGCTTTTTAAATTTTAACATATAATATTTTCAAAGCAGTTATCAATTGGGTGGACCTATTATAAGAAATTCATTATGAGACATATATTTGTTTTATACCTTTGGTATACTACTTTTATAGATAAATCATTGATATAGTTTAGGCAGGGAAACCTTTTATCAAGATACCTAAAATGAATTGAAAGATTCATGGCAAAACAGTTATTTTTCTCAGGTTTTAATATTTCACCTGAACAATTTGGATTTCCCACTGGGTAGACTTGATCAATAGTCAAACCCAGAGCCTAATTCTGTGGTTGAAGAGTTGAAGCCTCATTAATATTTAATACTAACAGGTTTTTTAGGCTATAGAAAGTATCTTAAAGGGGAAAGAGTAAAACCCTGATATATAGAATTGAGATATGTAGACATACACAGAAAAGGTCGAGAAATTTAATCAAATTGTCTTGCTTTAGAGACAACACAATGACTTCCTTTTTCTAGGTAATCAGACTTCATATGGAGAGGACAGACAAAGAGGGAAGAAGGGAGAGAGGAAAAAAGGAAAGAGGGGGGAACTGATAATAACAAAAAAACCCCACTTTTATTTACTGAACTTGGGCCATCTTATAATGTTTCTCAGTATAAATCCTCACGGCCCGTCTTTGTCTGGGTCTATAATAAGAACTAGACATACAAAGAAAGCTCTGATAAAGAAGTATAAGTGTTTTCATGTGAACATACAGCTTATGTTCTGAAAGTGTTTTATGTTCTCCTTAATTTTTATTGGTATAAGTCTGAGGAGAATGTATGGGAAAGGATTTTGAGGGTATTAGATCAAGGAGGATGAAATTGGGTCAAATACTATCATAGTTATCCTCACTCTGGATTTGGGATACTATGTGATGGCCCAAAACAATGGAAGTGTTGTTTATATAGTCTGCTGGGTTGGCTACTCCAACTCTGGACCTAAAAATGATTTTTTATGAATGAAATTGAAATGCCAGAACTCTCTTGGCAAACTGTGGTGTTTCCAGTCTCTGAGAATGATCACATAGCAATGGATCCATTAAATATTTTGTAAATTTGTTCAGTCACTTCTTATCCATACCACCCTGGAGGACCTAGAGTTTATTCCTTAAGACATTGAAAGTGGATTCGTAAGAGGGAACTAGTATTCTTCAAAACTTTTTGATACTTGTAGTCTGCAGTTCATGGTAATGGATGCTGCAATTACATTGTTTTCTCTCATTTCAAAGGAAATAATGGGATTCAAAAGGTGTAGAGGCCAAGGGATGGCAATCAAATATCCAAAAATTATCCAGCTGTGATTATCACAAGAAGCCACAGAAACAGACCAGTAAAAAGAGCATTTTATCATGCAAAGTCTTGTGGCGATCTCTACCTAATCACTGGGTAATAAGTAATGAAACAGATGAATCATTTACTAAGATAAATGATTCTAAGATAACTAAATGATTTATCATGATAAACTAAATGATAAATGATTACTAAGATAAACTAAGATACATACAGAAATTTTAGATCTGGTGGGAAACCCCATACAGCCCTATGACAGTCTATCACTGAGTTTCCAGTCAGAGCCAGCAACTTGTCAGTTATGTGAGTAAAACATCTTAAAGGTGGGTCCTTCTGTCAGCTGGGTCCTTCTATCTCACACCATGTGGGTCAGAGATAAGCCACTTCTTCCACCCCCTGAAATTTGTCTAGATTGCATACTCATGAGAAAAGTATTTTTGCTATTTTGTCATTAAGTTTGGGTGTAGCTTTTAATTCAATAGTAAGTTACTGGAACAAGCATATTGAAATTTTCCTCCAAATTGAGAGATAAGTTGCTGTTGCTTGCACTACCTTTCACAAAATGAGATGGCACAACCCTTAGCAAGCATCTTTGAATTTTAGAGACAACATTTACCACATTGGGCTACATTACATTAACTCATTTTGAAAGTAGTTCTTAGTTTGATACTAATCCCTTATACGAACTAATGGCTAATTCTTTAACCCCGAGTGACTTTGTGACTTTAGCTGCTCATTATGAACTTGTGAATACAGCATCCACCACATAAGCTGGGTCATGTGCAGTAAGGATCCATTGTAAAATAGAAATGGTATGTAAGAGACTGATTCTATTCATCCCCATCAACCTCCACCTGAAGTTTCATAATGATGTCCCATGATCAGCCAATAAAGAAGAAAAGCATAGGCCTGGGTTATGGGTTATGGGTGGGTTTGTCCGGCATCCTGCACCTACTTTCTCATAGCCTGACACAGAGTTGACTCAAAAGACATGGGTGAAGTGAAATCCCTCCAAAGGACAGAACCATCTTATGGACAGTACATTAGGTTATCCACAATGCATGGCAGCGAATGTTGTCTGAAGTTTGGGTCTTGACATGTAGGCAGTGATTGATGACATAGTGGCTGAACAGGGCTTGGAAAGAACAAGATTATTTAATTGGTAACATGGAGTCCTAGGGGAATGGGAAAAGGGTAATTGATTCTGAATATTTTTGAGGAAATTAAGTTGCTATTAAAAAATGGGGACAAGGAAAGCTATTTCTGGAAACCAGGGCATTCAATGAAATGATGTTTAGTTCTCTCTTTCCCAATAGTCCAGGACTATGGAAAACAATAGTGATCCAGAAAAAAGAGGACCTCCAAGTTTTTAGGTCCTGAGAAAATGAAAATAAAGAATATCACTAGCAGGAGATAAAGAGAACAGGGAATGGACGATAAAAGAAAAAATAAACTATGCTGGTGACTAGGTAGAAAACAGGCATTTTACAGATTCTATGTATGTACTGCCCACTGTTCTCAAGCAGTTCCAGTTGTAGTGGGTTGAGATCACACTTGTGTGTCTAGATGGAACGCACAAATATCAATAGTAGTATTCCATGGTATACATATACCACGTTTTATTAATCCACTCATGAATTGGTGGGCACTTGGGTTGATTCCACATCTTTGCAATTGTGAATTGTGCTGCAATAAACATTTGAGTACAGGTGTTTTTGATAAAATGGCTTCTTTTCCTTTTAGTAGATACTCAGTGGTGAAATTGTTGGATCAAACGGTGGTCTACTTTTAGTTCTTTGAGGAATCTCCATACTGTTTTTCATAGAGGTATACTAACTTGCAGTCCTACAAACACTGTATAAGTGTTTCTTTTTCTCTGCATCTGGGCCAGCATCTGTTGTTTTTGGTCTTCTAAATAAAAGCCATTCTAACAAGGATAAGGTAATATATCATTGTGGTTTTAATTTGCATTTCCCTGATGATTAGTGATGTTGAGCATGTTTTCATATGTTTATTGGCCATTTGTCTATCTTCTTTTGAAAACTTTTGTTCATGTCTTTTGCCAGCTTTTTGATGGGGTTGTTTGATTTTTTTTCTTGCAATTTTCTTGAGTTCTTTGTAGATTCTGGTTATTAGCCCTTTATTGGATATATAGCCTATGAATACTTTCTCTCATTATGTAGGCTATCTATCTGCTCTATTGATTTTTTTTTTGACTGTGGAGAATCTTTTTAATTTAAGCAACTCCCATTTATTTTTGTTGCTGCTGTGATTGCCATTGGAGTCTACTTCATACATTCTTTGCCTAGGCCAATATCTACAAGAGTTTTTATAACATTTTCTTCTAGTATTCTTATGGTTTCATATCTTTAAGTCTCTTTTTCCATCTTTAATTTTTGTGTGATGAGAGATATGGATCCTGTTTCATTCTTTTGTATGTGGCTATCCAATTTTCCCAGTACCACTTATTGAATAGGGATTCTTTTCCCCAGGGTATATTGTTGTCTGCTTTGTCAAACATCAGTTGGCTGTGTATGGATGATTTTATATTTGAGTTTTCTATTCTGTTTCATTGGTCTATGTCTCTATTTTTGTGCCAATATCATGCTGTTTTTGTTACTATAGCCTTGTAGTATAGTTTGAAGTCTGGTAATATGGCCTCAAGATTTGTTCCTTTTGCTTACAATTGCTTTGGCTATTTGGGTTCTTTTCTGGTTCCAAATGAAGCCTAGAATTATTTTTTCTAGATTGTGAAATATGACATTGGTATTTTGATGGGGATTACATTGAATCTGTAAATCGTTTGGGGTAATATAGACATTTTAAAATTGTTGATTCTACCAATTCAAGAGCAAGATATGTTTTAAAACACAATCCATGTTTTAAAACACAATCCATACATTTAAGAATCTCAACAAGCTCTGAACAGGATAAACTCAAAGAAAGCCAAACTATTGAAAGACAGAGAATCTTGAAAGAAGCTAGAGAAGCAACTCATTACATACACAAAATTCTCAGTAAGATTAATAAGCAATTTCACAAATGAAATTCTGGAACCCTGGGACAGTACGATGACATATTCAAATTGCTAAAAGTTAAAAGAATATCAGTAATTCTATCTAGCAAAACTAACCTTCAGAAATGAAGAAGCATTTAATACAGTCTAATATAAATAAATCAGAAAGAATATATCACTAGCAGATCTGTCCTATAAAACTACTAAAGGAAGTCTTTTAGACTGAATAGAAAGGACATTAGAGATTAACTCAAATCTACATGAAGGAATAAGGGGCACTGGAAGAAGTAACTACATAGGTAAATATAAAAGACAATATATATATTTTTTGTATGAGTCTTTTTTTCCCCTATGATTTAAAATATATCTACATAAGTAAATAATTATACCTCTCTTGGTAAGTATATAAGCTATAAAGAATTAATTTGTATAATAACAGCATCAAATGGAAGGAGGGAATGGAGAAAATTTTCTGTATACTATTTAAAATAAATTAGTATTACTCCAGACTAGACTGGTATATATTAAGATGATAATGGTAATTCCCAGGATAACCACTAAGGGAAAAAATAGATTGATTAGATATAGATATGGAGATAGAGATATAATTACTCATTAGAAAATGCAAATAATCAAATTGAGATATCATTTCTCATACACTAAGAAGGATTTATTAACAAAGACAGACAATAGAAAGTTTTGAAGAGCACATGAATAAATAGAAACCCTGAGACATTCCTGGTAAGAATGTAAAATGGTATAGTTGCTCTGGAAACCATTTGGTGGTCCATGAACATGTTGAGCCTAGATTTATCATATGCCCCAGGAATTCCACTCTTAGGTATATATTCTAGAGAATTGAAAACACATGTCTACATAAAAGCTTGTATAAAAATGTTAATAGTAGCATTATTTATAATAACCAAAAGCTAGACACAACTCAAGTTGTATCAGTCTTTGAGTCTGAACAAGCTCAGTGCTTTGAAGAGGGAGCAGTTTGCAGGAATGCTAGGGTTTGAATTTTTGTTTTTTCTGCTAAAATTCATGCTGAAACTTAAATTCCCACTGCAACAGTGTTAAGAGATGGAAACTTTAGGAAGTGATTAGACCATGAGAGCTCCACCCTCATGGGTGGGATTTTTGTCTCATAAAAAGGGTTGGAGGGACCTAGGGACATTTTTGTCCTTCCATCCCATATGCCAAAGATGAAGACCAGAGGAACAAGCACAAATGAACTTGTCTTTGACTGCAGCTGAAACATCCCCTGCAGATTCCCAGAAATCACTTAGGGATGGTTTGCAGAAGATTGAGACATACTTGTCAAGAAGAAGTGATGCTACAACAGAATGTAAATGCAATAAAATAACACCATTTATACCTACTTGTGGATTTGAAGTATGTTTAAAGTACATATAAAAAGTTAACTATGATATCTCCAATGCTGATCACAACTGTCAAAAAAATAAGTATAATATTCAAGAGTAAATGTATTTGTTTTTCTATTAATTAGTATAATAGATGTGTTAAGAGAATATATAAGAAAAGTCTGTTCATTATTCTAATATTTAAATAAGTCCCTACTCTGAAAGCTTTTCATATATTCTTTAAATTATAGTATCATAAAGACATTATAAATGTATCAAATATGCATACTACATGACTGAATAAGATGACTATATTTGTATATATTCATGGACAAATTCCAAAAATCTTTTGAAATTTTTCCAGGTCTGGAATTTAAAAACAAAAACAAATCCAAAATTACCGTCATCCCTCAAAGAAAATTCAATAGAGTTACCAAAATATACAATAATTGACTAAAATTACTGCTTTAAAGCTATCTTAGAGTTTTTTTTCCCCTCAAGATAGACACTAAGAGCTAAGCACTTATTTCTTTTTCCTATATAATCATGAAACTATCATCACTTTATCAATTTATAATGATTTTCTGACAGTAAAAGGCAGAAAAGGAATAGCACTATACTACTCTAATAACAGTGTTCAGGGCCACTGAGAAATTTTAATAGTTATAAACCAAATTATAGGATTAAAGAGGTCAGAGGGAGCATATTGTTTTATACTCTAGTTTGTATTTCTCATTTCAAGTACCTCAGGGAGTAAAAAACATTTTTGAAGCAACTATAAAATGTGAAATTTATCAAGTAATGAAATAAAATTTTATTTTTAATTTACCTACTTCAAGCAGAATGTGTATCTTCCTTTATATCACTTCTTCAGTAGATAGTTATAAAATTCTAAAATATATTTGACTTCTTGATAATACTCTCATTTACTTTATTATTAAGTTTGCTTTCTATACACATTAAACATGTTTAAATAGTGGAAAATAGTTTGTCATAAAAATAGTCAATACATTTTGAATATAAAATTCAGTAAATAGAAACAAAGGCTTTCAATTACATTATATATCAACATTCATTAATTGGTATGAAATAGTCTACTTAGTAATGTTGTATAATTTAGACTAAACTTCATTTATAAATACATTTTTTCCCCAAAACTTTGAATAGCTCTTCGATTCTTGCTATATTGGTGACACAGTCCTTCTGTAGGCATTTAATTTCTTCTACGTTTCTCACTTTCCCCCTCTCCACCTCTCTCTCTCTGTCTCTATCATGTTTCTTGCTCACGTTTAACTAAAACATTTCTCAATTTTTCTCTTCTACTATAATCTGTTTTGAGACAACATATTTCAAAATTATAAAACATCATCCATTGTATATATTTTATATGTGCTCATTGTAAGTAAGGTTGAATGTTTAGAAAAATTTGAAGATCATGAAAAAACCATCATAATCTTAACCAGATATTGCATATATATTTGAAATATATACATTAATATTTGTATTTATGTTTATATATCATAAAGTTATATAATGATTTTCTGACAACAAAAATGACAAGGAGGATAACATATACTGGTTTAGTTTTCTCTTGCTACTACAATAAGTCATTACAATATCTCTGGCTTAAAAGAATAAAAATGTATTATGTAAAGATCTGGAAGTCAGAAATAAAAAATTCAAAAAGTCTTAAGGGGCTAAAATCAAGATGTTGGTGGGGCTGTCTTTCTTTTGGAGGCTCTAAGGAGATAATATACTACCATTCTTTTCAAGCTTCTAGAGGCTACCTGTATTTCTTGGCTTGTGGTCCCTTTACACCTTCAAAGGCAGCAATCTCATCACTCTGTTACGATCATCGCATTTCCTCTCCGACTCTGATTCTCCTGCATCTCTCTTCCATCTTTTAACAGTCCTTGTTATATTGGGCCCAGCGAAATAATCCAGGATGATCTCTGCATCTGAGCTGTCTTTAATAAAGCACTTCTGTAAACTTTCTTTTGAATGTAAGGCAATTAATATATTTATAGGTTCCAGAGAGTAGGATGTATATATCACTGGAGACTATTAATCTGCTTATGTTATACACAAAGTGGTCCATAGAATTAATATAATTACTAAGAAGCAGAAAACAGACTTTAAGCAAATTATTTTTTGATTTGTATTATGTTAATCAATGTTTATTTCTATGATTTTCAGCAACAAATCCCAACTGAGCATTTCTTAGCCTGGGTACGAATCCCCTTCTCTATCCCTAAATTTTATGTAAAATATTGTCATACAAATCCATATGGTATTAGTGGTGCTTGGATAATAAAAATAAGGAGAGCTTTGTATACAGTTTTATGGGGAGAAGGATACAGCCAAGAAGAGTGGTGATAAACATATCATCAAAATTTAAGGAAGGAAGGAAAGGAGGAGGGAGGGAGGGGTAGAAGGAAAGACAGGGAGAGAGGAAGACCAGGATCAATTTTTTTTTGTGTCTCACTCTGTTGCCCAGGCTAGAGTGCCCTTGTGTCAGCCTAGCTCACAGCAACCTCAAACTCCTGGGCTCAAGCGATACTACTGCCTCAGCCTCCTGAGTAGCTGTGACTACAGGCATGCACCACCATGCCCAGCTAATTTTTTTTTCCTATATATTTTTAGTTGGCCAATTAATTTCTTCCTATTTTTAGTAGAGAGGGGATCTCACTCTTGCTCAGGCTGGTTTCTAACTCCTGAACTTGAGCCATCCGCCGGCCTCAGCCTCCCAGAGTGCTAGGATTACAGGCAAGAGCCAACACGCCTGGCCTAGGATCAAACTTTAGATCAAGAATTCTTAAAAATATTTGGTCAAAATCAGAATTTCCTTCAGAAACATTTGTGATCTGGATTGTAGTCATTCTCTCTCTCTCCATCTCATCTCTCTTTTCATTTAGTGTCTGTCTCTCAAGTATACATTCATATTTATAAATATAACTAAGAGACACATCTCATTCAAAAGTAATACTATTCAAAAACAAAGATTTTTCTGCTACAAGGTTTTTCAAATAAAAATATATACAAACATACAAGTGAATACAATGTTTTCTGTCTGAAAAGTAGTGATATAAATTTGCTCTTTGAGTAAGGAATATGTGAAAATAGAAATTTCAGCATCTTTTTAAGAAAGAATCCGAATTTAATTAAAGGGCAACTATAAAGCTATTCACTTGGTTGTAAAAATTATTTGTATATACTGTGCTATCAGGAAAACAGAAATTATGGTTAGTAAAATAAATCAAAATTGTGCTTAGCTGAAGTTGAAGTAAAGGTATTTCTTGTAGTATTAATATTAATTTGATCTTGTATATTATGTTGACCATGAAGTGAAATAATTCCCTCGTGTTTTCTTGCTATACAATGGAAAGAAAGAAATACTTTGATATAAACATATAACATATTAATAAAACTGCTTTTAATATAGTCACTTTTATCTATTATACTTTTAAACATATCTGTACAGATATTAATATTTGTGGAATATGACTTGGACAATTAGGAAAATATAAGATAGTGCTGATGTAAGAATTAGTGATAATTTTTATTACCTCACACAAATGAACTTCCAATGATTTTACTATTGGATTTATCATTTCTTTTCTGTCATATGGTAAAAGCTAAGTAGTATTATAATATATTGTGTATTATTATTTTATGTATATGATTATTTAGATGTTTAGGTTGTTTACATGTTTTGAAAATTTAACACTAGTGTTATTTGTAGATGTGAATTTGTGTCTAAATATATCTTTGATAGTGGTTCCTAGCAGAGATGTGGTTTCATGTACTTTGCTGAATGAACCTTCTTCAGGAGAAATCTTTACAAGAGTGAATAAAGCAAGATATTTACAGCAAATGGGTACACATGGAGAGAGACTGTGGTCTCAGAGGAATCAGTAACATAAATCTTACCAAAAAGTTGCCTATACTTTGAGACATTGTGGCCAGACTTTTGTATTCCCATATAATTCAATGTTGAAAGCAGTAGGTCCTCTTGTGTGAGAAAGCTCTTTTCAACCTGAGGACTGGGCCCCTGATGAAGGGGAGAGCTGCAAACCATTAGCACCCAGCACAAGAGGCAGCTGAGGAATGGATGGAGACGACCAGGCATCCGCTACTGCTCACCTCTCGCCCCACCGAAATTCACTTTGTTGTCACTTCATGTTCACTGCATTCAGGCACAGCTACTCCAAGATTCTGGATCATAGCAATTCTTAGGGAGAGTTACAAAACAGGGAGTGTGTGGCGTTAATGCAATGAATTATAGGCCCTACTCCTATAGTTGGTCCTGAGGCCTAAAATGATACTCAACATCTCCCTTCTTTACCACCCATTTAAAGGATGCTGATCTTTGGCTAGTATTTCTGTTTGTCTAGGTGGCCTGTTTGGTGAAGATCCATAGGAGGTCTGAGGCCCTGGATACCATGACCTTATTAGCTTGTGAATTTTCTACTTGTACATTGAGAATAAGAATCGAGTGTGGGATTACTGAGAACACTGCAGTGCATCAGCTTACTACCAAATATACCCCTCCCTGTTCATCCTATGAAGCAGCCTTCTAACTGACCATGGTGACCAGGACCAATTACCCCTGCTGTTTTGTAATTTCTCTTTATGCCTGCCAGACAATTGGCATACAGAGCTCAAAGAAAACAGTTGGCAAATGTCCCTTTAACCTTAATGAGGCTCCTAATGTGTTCCCTGCTGGAATGTGAAGCACAAATTCTGCACGTAGAAATGATGATGAGTGGTGCCTTGCTACTTACACCCCTGGATCCTGAACCCACACATTCTACTTTCTGGGGACAGTACCCGTTAGTTTAAGTACTGGTCATTAGTTTTAGGACTATGCAGAATCATGAAGCATAGCTTCCCATTAAATGTAGATATGATTAAAGTACATGTTATGGAATCCATCAATCTCCATCTTTAAAATCTTTGATAGTGACACTAAATTCTGCTATTCCTCTGGGATGTAATATTTTAATTTACTCTGTTGGCCAGTATGGTGTGGAAGTTTCAGAAACTACAATTTTGTCTTTGTTATGACAGTCACTCTTACTCCAAATATCAAGGAATCAATGTGAGGAATATACTGACCGCTAAACATGCCTATTCTGATATTTTCTCTCAGGTAAAATAAACACTGTGTGGGTTCCTGCTGTCGGTGAAGTATTGTGAGATGGACCTGAACTGGGACTTCATGAATTAACTGACTGCCAAATTCCACAACACTGAGAGAGAGATCATGATGGTGATTTGGGCTACTGGGTTTGAGCATAAACTGAAAGTGCATGACCAGTGGTCTCTGTAAGTTTGGCATGTTGCTCTTTCTCCAGAGTATGGTTAAGTAAATAGCTGTGAACTTTTTGGAGAAAGACTGGGAGAATATCGGGTGCATATACTTGCCATGGTATTACAATGTCTTTCCTCAAGAAGACCCAGCCTCTCCTTCAGTAATAAAAACGATAATACTAAAGTCTTTTGTTATTTCTGTTGTGGTGTATAAAAGGAGAAACATACCCACAACCCCACACTCCACACACATATAACTTACTTCAAACCTTTATTAAAATATTGCAACATTAGAATAGCTCTAAGATGAGTATTCTGAAAAGTGGAAGGGAATGAGGAATTTAATGTTTATGCCGATTGGGAAGATCAAAGTACAATTTGTTCCGAGAATTGCTCACAAATCTCATTATGCCAACAGTGACCTTGCAGGAAATGTACAGAAGTCAAATCTGTTTATCAAGTTTAATGTCTTTTTTCTTTTTAATCAAAACATACTTATATATACTTTAAGTCAGACAGACACTCATGAATATTTCTCAATTCTTACATACCAATTAATTTTTAGATGCAAGGGAGAAAGGGAAAAATCAGGCAAATTTCTTGACCTAGAGCAGTTTAATGTATATATTATATTCTGTGTGGATCCAGATGTATTACATTGAATTTATAGAAGTATCATTGCCAATTAATTTTAACAGATACTAACATAGCAGCTATCATGAGTTTGAAGGCTGATAGAGACTTCTAAAATTAAAATACAAAGAAAAAAAGAATTAAAAAATACAGAATGCAAAATTCAAGGATGAGATAACTTCAAAAGGTCTAACATGTAATATAGAACACTAGAAGGAGAAGAGTAGAGAAGGAGAAATATTTGAAATTATAATGGGTAAAAATTTAAAAAATTAATGACATTCAGCAAGCCAACAAACTCACAAACACCAAAATACATACCAAAAAATGTTAAAAAAAATTCAAAAACATACCTATATGTGTCATAGTAAAACTAACAATGAATGAAACTATTCAAAAAGCAGGAGTCAGGCACTTTTCCTTTGGGTAAATACCCAGTATTGGGATTGCTGGATCAAACAATAGGTCTACTTTTAGTTCTTTGAGGTATCTACATACTATTTTCTATGGAGGTTGTACTGGTTTGCAGTTCCACCAACAGTGTATGTATTCTTTTTTCTCCCCATCCATTCTAGCATCTATTGTTTTGGGACCTTTGGATAAAAGTCATTGTCACTGGAGTCAGGTGATATCTCATTGTGGTTTTGATTTGCATTTTTCTGATGATTAGAGACATTGAGGATTTTTTTCATATGTTTAATTGGCAATGGATCTATCTTCTTTTGGAAAGCTTCTGTTCATGTCTTTTGACCACTTTTTAATGGGGTTGTTTGCTGTTTTCTTGTTGATTTGCTTGAGTTCTTTGTAGATTCTGGTTATTAGCCCCTTTATTGGATAGCATATAATTTGCTTTGATTTTTGTGATATTCAATCTTATCTCCGAGTAAAAGAGAAAGTGCATCTTGTCTACTGGTTGTCTAGAAACACTATTTGATTGTTAGCTGACTTCTGCCAAATACTTGTTCCTTTAAAAAAAGGAGAAAAAAAGAATATTTCTGAAGCAAGTGTTTTATAGTTCATTCAACTGGGCTTTTGTTTTTTTGAGATAGTCTCACTCTGTTGTCCCAGGTGGAGTGCCATGGTGTCAGCCTAGCTCATAGCAACCTCAAACTGCTGGGCTCAAGCAATCCTTCTGCCTCAGCCTCCCAAGTAGCTGGGACTACAGGCATATAACCACCATGCCCAGCTAATTTTTTCTCTCTATATATTTTTAGTTGTCCAGCTAATTTCTTTCTATTTTTTTTTTTTTTTTTTTTTAGTAAAGACGGGGTCTTGTTCTTGCTCAGGCTGGTTTCAAACTCCGGAGCTCAAACAATCTGCCCACCTTGGCCTCCCAGAGTGCTAGGATCACAGGTGTGAGCCATTCCGCCTGGCCTAATATTCACATTTTAAAACTTAAATCATTCCTTATTAAGTCTTCACCTTAGGGGTTCTTATTATTCACCTGTGGATTAATGCCAATGTCGGCCCAGATAAATGATGCTGACTGTCTGATTCATTCCCCGTGATACTCAAAGTACAATACTGTATTTGGGTTGGAAGCTCATAAATCTTTGAGGTTGAATGTAGTGAAGTTTCTAGGCGCACTCTGTTCTGATAGCATTAAAGATGAGATTTGAAGCTCTCCCACAGCAGCACTGTAGTTTATCTGTAGTTGATACTATTGTAAATGACAGCCTAGTAGTAATCTAATCAATAATTTAAGTTTTCTATCCTGGACCAAAATATCCATGAGGGAAGGAATTCCTAAAGTAATACATTTGATATCTGGATAAAAGAGATTTGGCACTTCAGAATAGTTCACTCAAATTGACATGTTGTATTTGCACACTCTCCCACATTCATTAATGATTTAAAGACTTCTGTTTTTCAGTGATACGTTTTTCCATTATTTATTTCCACCAAAGTGAGGATAATTAACTTCATTTTTTCCAGTTCAGGTTGTGATTGAACAAAAATATTTTATAGCATGTTACTATATATCATTTTTGTCATTCTATAAATTTATCACATGGCAGGAATGTTGAAATTTGGGCTATATAATTAATCATTAACTATTTTTGTGCAATATATTAGTATTTTATCAACTAACATCCATTATGTATGCCTCATATACTTCCAAACTTAGTTTCAAGTCAATTTTTAACACAGAATTACAAATTGTGAAGTTCCAAGAGAAGAAATATTGAATAAAACGTGTAAACATACACATTTCCCTCAAACGTTTCCCTCTTTCCCCTCAAATAGGAAAGAAAAGAAACACTATTCTGCAATAATTTTCAGCTCACTTTTCTACATCAGGAATAGAAACTTTGAGGTCATCACATGTCCTGTATTTTATGTATATATTTTAATATCATGATGGTTTCCCCAGGAAAACATTTCTTTTTCAATCAGGGCAATAAATTAAATTGCATAAAACTATCAGAAATTTATTTGCACTTATTTAGTTATGGCAATCTGTGCTGCCTATTTTTCAGTTTATGTTAACTCTTGTTTTTCCCCTAATAGTAAAAGTTGCAGGTTTCCATGTTAGTTAATGGAACATTTGTGAAGTAAACACTTTTGAAACAATAGGAGCACCAACTAATCAATTGTGACTTATATGTGAAAGTGATTCATGTGGTAGGAAAAATAAAACTTAATGTCCTGGCCCATTTAAAAATATATACCTAAGAACATGCTTATGATTTGGAAAATTCAATTGGAAAATTTCTACTTGTTTGTTGTCCTACCCAATGGGTCAAGTGTTACTGACAAATATATAGTTGTATCTGGAAATGAATTAGAAGGATGAATAGCAGGTGATTTATTAGAGCAGTCTTTTAATAAAACAGGTAAAATTCTATTTTAAAAAAGTTTTCTTTTTGAATTGGAATATGCATAAAGTATAGATGACCTAATTATACTGTTCAATTTATTTTAATGAATTGAACAAACCTATGTAATGGGCTTTCTGAGAAAGTATTAACAATGCCAGCACTTCAGTATCTCTTTCTGGTCACTACCAGATTGACAGTGGATAACCATTATTTTGACTTTTAACCTGAAAAAGTAGTTGGGCTTGCTTTTGTACTATATATACATAAAACCAAACAAAGTACTTGGCTTCTTTTGTTCAACATTGTTTGTGAGGTTTCTCTGTATTGTTGCATGCTATGTACATCATTCATTCTCACTGCTGGTATTAAGAAGTGGGGCCCCTTAAGTGATTAGGTAATAAAGTCTCCTCACACAATGTTTTTCCCTACAGAGAATGCAGCCCTCACTACAGTTGAACTTGCACCTTGATCTTGGGCATTCCAGCCTCCACAGCTGTGAGGACATAAACTTCTGTTCTTTATAAATTTTTCAGTCTGTGGTATTCTGTTATAGTAGTAAAATCAGACTAAAGAGATTGAATTATTTTTAAAAAATTATAATAAATGGTACCCACATAAAAAGTCCAGACCAAAATGCTTCCCTGGTGAACGTTAGCACACAAGAATAATTAATACTGTACCACACAAAATATTCCAAAAAATTAAACCAGAGGAAACATTCCATAATTCTATGAGGCGAGAATTATTCTGAAACCACAGTAAGGCAAAGATACAAGAAAAGAAAACTTCAGAGTGACATCTCTTATAGATACCAAAATACTCAACAAAATAAACTGATTCTGTAACATATAATAAGATCACACACTATAACTAAGTGGGATTTATCCTGGGATGCAAGGTTGGTTCAACATCTTGAATACGATAAAACAGTAGATAGGAAATTCAGTAGATAGGAAAAGAATACTCTGAAATAATTATTTCACATTGTGGCATTTCATTCCAAATTCAAATTGAGAAGGGTTCTTCAAATATTTCCTTTGAAAATCATAACGTAGTCTTATTGCTGACCAGCTAGCCATTATCTTACACTTAAATGGTATGGCGCATTTGTCACATGTTTGAGAATGAATTGTGGTGTTTCAAATGAAGGTATTCATATATAAACACAGGAAACTCAAAGGTCAAATTTCTGATTTGAGTTCTAAAATAACTGCAATATAGACATTCTCTAAATCTAAAATTAAAATTCAGTTAAGTCATTGTGATTTAAAGACATTTTCATTGCGATTTTGCAGAGTATTAATATTCACTTAGTGTTAAATATTATATCTCTGTAAGAAAACTGGTATTTTTCCTTTTATTGCAATATATTATGTATTTTTATGTTGCTTCTGGTAAACAAGGCTAAATTCAATATACAACTAAAAAAGCTAATTCATTCTCATTTATTCATTCAAAAATATTCTACCATGTGACAGATATAAACTGGACATTGAGGAAATAAAGATAAAAGTCATGATCATTGTTTTTAACAAAATATAATTTAGAGGCATAAAAAATAAATTAGAAGTTATAATATGGATCTAAAGTTCTATCAAGGTTGGAGTTAGACGTATAAATCTAAATTTGATAAATCTGCAGCATCTACATGAGATCGCCCAGGGAGAGTTTATAGAGTCGGAATTAAAGAGGAACAAATCAGGAATCTAGCAAACTCCATATCTAAGTATTGGATTGAGGGAGAAGTATCTAAGAAAGAAAGAAAAGAAAGTCAAGAAGGACAGGAAGATAAACATGGATAAATAATATTTCTGAAGGCAATGAAAGAGGTCTCTAAAGAGTACAGACAGTTGAGTGTCAAAAGGTGTGGACAGTTCAGATACAAACACAGAGTTGATTTGGTAGTTAGGATGTCACTGAACTATCCTGGCAAAGAATGATTATGGTATGGAGGAGGAAAATATAGGTGACAAGAAAGCTGTGATTTATGCAAAGTTGTGGTAGGTAGATCAATGCTTTACCAAAATGTCCATGTCTTAATCCCTGGAACCTGTGACTGTTACACCTTACCTGATAAAAGGGAATTTAAAGCATGTGATTAAGGATACAGATCTTGAGATGGGGGATTATCATAGATTTCTTAGTTGGTCTAATCTAGTTGAACAAATCCTTAAAAGTGGAGAATTTTTTTCCCAACTGTGGTCAGAGGAGGAAGAATGTGACAATGGAAGAATGGCCAGAGAGATGCAACTTTGATGGTATGAAGGAAGAAAGAAGGAAGAAATGAGCAAAGGAGTGTGCACAGTCTCTAGAAATTAGAAAATACAATGAAATGGATTCTCTCCTAGAACTTTCAGAAAGGGTCACAGCCCTGCCAATATCTTGATTTTATTTCAGTGAGATCTGAGTGAGACTTACAGAATTATAAAATATTAACAAATTTGTGTTGTTTTAAGTCAAATTTGTTGTAATTTGTTAGCAGCTATAGAAAACTGATACAAATCAGTAGACAGTGATCATGGGTATAGGCTGTATAAGGCAAATGATAAGCTCTCCATATAATTAAAGCATCAAAGGATTAAAGTTTAAGTTCAAGAATATGGGTATCAGGAATAAAGAAAGATGAAAGGTAAAACAAGAGGAGATGTTGGAATAGAATGTTAAAGGTAAACATCTTAAAGATATATATTCACATATTATATAGAAATGTAATTGCTCTTTTATTTTTCAAATATTATATCTCATCTTTGTGTAGGTGACAAAGTGAAGTAGGTGAGTTGGGCAAGTTACTTAACTTCTCTAACCTTTCAATTCTCTCATGTATATTAATATAATGAGAATAATGCTTTCGTCAAAATTGTGTTAATGTAGACTAAATGCTCCATGTAAAAATTGTAACACATTGACTGGCACATAGGTATAATATGCTAATATTGTAAACAGTGGTGCTATACAACCCATTAAATAGTGATTTCCTAGGTCTCATCAGATTTAGGAAATATCAATGAAAGGTATTTTATTTTTCAAATCTCATGCCTATAAAAATTAATCCCTTTAAGCATCCTGTTTCTAAACTGGTGAACTAATCTCACCCTAGACTCTTTAGAGTCCAAAGTTCAGAAATAATTTTAAATAGAACTATAAAAATACACATTCCTAGAATTTTAACAAAATTTAATTGCAATGATCACATTGAGTTAGAAGATTTAAAATGCATATGCTTACCATTTTATAAATTCCTTTATAACTATATCTACATTATCTTCAATAAAATAGCAAAATTTTCACTAACTTTTGAACTCATGGTATTTGAATAAAATACATAGCTAAAAATATTTGTTTTACATTTTTGAATCAGTCTATTTGTTGAAGTCTTATTAGAATTATAGTATTTTATTCAAGAATCCATATTTTAGTATAACAATAACTTTCAATTTTTTAAGTTCTTGACAGAATTGCAGAGTTTATCCTATTTAAAATAGCCTATTGTCTTATGGTACATGACAAAGAGTTCAAAATAAACTTGCTGTCAACTATTTGAACTATTTGTTCCCTAGAAGACATTGTTAATAGAAGGCTTCATACTACATTGTTAAATAAAGCCTCAGTGAAAATTGAATTTAGGAAAAAGGAGAGATGACCTGATTAAAAATTTTAACAGACAATGAAACAAACTTTTACATTCAATGTCAAAGTCCCCGAGTATAATTTTGAGAAGTCACTGAAGTAGGTACTCTTGGTTTACAAGAGCTAATTTCTTAATTTCAATTAAAGAGAAACATTGTTAGGCGACAAACATGTTCAAGTAGAAATTTTACCTTTATTGCTTATGTAGATTATTGTCCACAGCTGAATCCCTTCAGTCCAGCTATAGCCAGGAGTATGTAAACAATTATCTCATAGATGCAAGAACCAAGCCACCAATAGTACAAGAACAACAAAACAGCCTCTGGTGGGTGTCTCTACAAAGTACACATCATATCCCTTTCTCCGCTTTACTGATTCCCCTTGTGTTCCAATGCACAATGGCTCCCAAAGAGCCTCATTGCCCATGTGAGAAGGACTGAGAACCCCTAAATTTAAATGAACATCATGTTACATTTGCAAGTTGCCATGGTAATATGAAAGTTACAGATATAAGATTAAATCACTTTTATCAGACCCAGACAAAATAGGTCTTGGAAGGCCCAAAAGAGAGGAGACTCATCCTTATATGTCTGAGATAAGAACTGTTTCCAAGGACTTTCTAAAAACCCATTTATATCCTTCACACATCTCCTGCTTTGATAAGGTCTATTAGTAGACATTCCTTAGGACTATAGTAATTCATGTAAATGCTCTTGGAAGAGCACTTGCCCGGTACCCACAATTGAGCTGACAACAATTCTGGCTTCTATCTCGCATCCAACCAACCGTTTCAAAGCAGCTTATTTAAATTTTTGCTAAGAAAAGCCCCTCTTACCTTTTCTTCACTGAATGCACTGGTTTTGCCATTTCATGCATTCCAGATTATAATCCTTATTTCTATTCTCAAGTAAACCTAACATATTAGTAAACAATTTTCTCTAGCTTCTTTTTTAAGGTTGAAAATATGTAAGATTCTGTGGAGAAGAACTAAAAGGGCTTTTCACGAAATTGTCACATATCTTTTTAACCAAGGGTAATTGTCACTATGGAGGTTGCATTCCCACCAAATTCAAGTCTGTGCAACATAAAACCACTTAGTACAGACACCTGCAGCTTTCTGAGGGCTTTATTTCTGGGCATGTGCATTAAATATACGTTTCAGGTGTGCTTTGAATGTTGGAAAAGTAATGGAGTCATTTAGGAACCACCAACTAATGGCAGATAGGGACTTGGTTTCCTTGCCCCCAAGAGGGAAACTCAGGTATCTGCTGTACCTCCCTGAGCTTGCTAAAAGGATCAACCCTCTTTTGCCAACAGCAATAACCTATATAATATACATTCTACTGGCTTTTTCCTACTCCCTCTTGCTTGTCCTCTCCTCTATTGCCTCTTGGAATCCTCCCAAATAAAGTACTTGTACTCAAACCATTGCCTCAGTTTCTACTTTTGGAAGAACTCAGCCTAAGAAACCTGGTAGTACCATTAATTCTTAAATGGTTTCACTAACATTTTGCACTAATGTTATTTGTCCCTGAAGTGCATAAAACCTGACCTGTAAATCATACATCAAGTGTAACATTTAGATATAACTTTGCTCATTGAGTCCAAAATATGCTTTTCTTTTTCCTCCAGCATTTAGAATAAATCATTCTTTTGTTGAGCATCAAAAGAATTGACTTTCATTGGAGAGACATATTAAAAAACAAAAGTTATCTTCAAAATCTAGGATCCTATGTAGCATGACAAAATGTTCACACTATTCAAACTGAATCAAATGAGTCCAATTGAGGGAACGAATTATTAGAACACCATTCTCATAATCAAGCTACAGGATCCGTAAGTGATGTGGCAGGTTGAGTCTCCCACACTATTTCCCTCTTTTAGTCCTTCCAGTGGAACAAAATCTTGCTTATTTGATTTGATCAAGAAGCTAAATGGAAGGATGTTTTTCTAATTCTCTTCAGCAGTAGGGGGAGCTTTTAGCTTGTGTGGAGCTGAATTGTATTTCTAATTTATTCTTTGGTAAAGAAAATCAGAAAAATGAAACTATGATTCTTTCAAGATATGTTTGGGAAGAATTAGGCAGTCTCTGATACCATTTTCATGGATGACATGATATCTTTTATTTCCTCACAATGAGAAAAGAAGCATTGCTTCTTGCTGACTAACTGAAGTAGTCTAGTCCCTTTGTTAGATCACTTCATGTGGTTTATATTCTGAAACACGGACAATATTTTAGAGCTCTTAGAATTATGTTACAATTCTCAACTTCTCAGTTGACAACTGACAACATATGTCTAAAGGAAACAAACTTTTGACAAACAGTGATGGGAGTATATAACAACCAAATATATATTTCCCAAAATAAATAAATTAGATATGAATTAGCCTGGCCTTCAAAGAATGAGGATTATAATACACATACCTGTGTATGCAGACTTTATGGATTCAAAAGCACTTTGAGTAAATGGTCAATTAACTTGAAGGGGAAGACTTACACTTTTATATTGAAGTATTCCTCATTTCCAAGACACTTCAATATAGAATTGGAATGTATATTGCTTTTTCTGCCTAACTAATTTATTGTTTAATTAGCTACCTAGATTTGAAATTGTATATGAACACAAGTCACTGAAATTATACTCAATGACCTCATATTATATAAATGCATGCTAGAGAGGGGGGAAAAAAGGACTACAGGGGAATTGTTTTATTATAGGAAACCACATTCTCTTGACTATTTTTGTGATATAAATTATATGATCTTTTGTTTAGAATTCCTCTGACACATCATTCTTATTTCTGTATTTATAGAGGGAGCAGTTTGGCATAGTGAAAGTAGCACAGCTTTGCAGTCATAAAACCTAGCCTCACAGGGTTGGGCTGTAAGCATTTATTGAATGTCTACTATGTCTCAGATTTTTTGTTAGGTGCTTTGCATGTAATATTCAGTTTAATTTGGCCCTCAGAGCAACAATATGATACATCATAAATTGTAAGAGCATACTTTGGAAACGGTGTTTTAGGGTTAAAATTGTGACTCTTATTTCCAACGTGTGAAATCATGGGCAAATCACTTCTTTGTATTTCAGTGTAAAAACTGAAAAGAAATAGAGATGATAATGACAGTACCTACATTATAGAGTTATTAGGGGAGCTCTTAGAGTTATGTTACAATCCTCAACTTCTTAGTTCACAACTGACAGGAAACAAACTTTGAGAAACAATAGTGAAGAAAGTATATAACAACTAAATATATGTTATTTTAAAATGCTTCAATTACCATTTTGGAAATAATGCACACTAAATAGTCTTTGTTTTAATCCACAATTTTAAATTTAACAGGTGATTAGAAGTGTAATAAGAAATGAGTGAATAGATTATTTTTCTTTTTTTATGTCAAAATACAATGACATTTTTGGTCACATGGATCATCACTTTTGTAATGCTTGAGTCATAGCCATAAGTGTGCCCATCACCCAAATAGTGTTCATTGCACCTGTTAGGTAGGTTTTTGCCCATCTACTTCTCCCCTATTGCCCCTGCTTGATTTTCACTGAGTTTTTACTTCCCTCTGTGCATATGTGTGTTCATTGGTTAGTTCCAATTTAATAGCGAGTACATGTGGCATTTGTTTTTTCATTCTTTAGATACTTCATTTAGGATAATGATCTCCAGTTCTATCCAAATTTTTGCAAAAGGCATTAATTCATCCTTTTTTTATGGCTGAGTAATACTCTATATTATACATGTACCACATTTTGTTAATCCACTCATGCATGAATCGGCACTTGGGTTTATTCCACATCTTTGCAATTATGAATTGTGCTGCAACAAACATTTGAGTGCAAGTATTTTTTTTGACAAAATGACTCTTCCATTGGTTAGATACCCAGTAGTGGGATTGCTTGATCAAATGGTAGGTCTACTTGTAGTTCTTCGAGGAATCTCCATACTATTTTCTATAGAGGTTGTACTAATTTGCAGTCCCACCAATAGTGTATAAGTCTTCCTTTCTCTCTGTATCCACAACAGCATCTTTTGCTTTGTACTTTTTTTTAAAAAAGCCATTCTAACAGGGGTAAGGTGATATCTCATTGTGGTTTTAATTTGTATTTCTCTGTTGATTAGTGATGTTTAGCATTTTTCATATGTTTATTGGCCATTTATCATTTTGAAAAACTTTTGTTCATGTCTTTTGCCCACTTTTTTAATAGTTTGATTTTTCTTTTTTTTGCTAATTTGTTTATGTTCTTTGTAGATTCTGGATATTAGCCCTTTATCAGATGTATAGTTTGTGAATATTTTCTCCCATTCTGTAGGCTGTTTATTTGTTCTGTTGATTATTTCCTTAGCTGTGCAGAAGCTTTTTAATTTAATCAAGCCCCATTTATTTTTGTTGTTGTTGTAATTGCCATTGCAGTCTTAAAAAATATAGGAAAAACTCTTCTAGACATCAGCCTAGGCAAATAATTTATGACTAAGACTCCAATGGCAATTATAGATTATTTTTCTAATGGGTGAATCCAGATTAAGATTTGAATCTGGATCTGTCTGAATAGGTATCCTTTACTCTTATATTATAAAATCATGACGCAGTCCAATGTCCTCCAGATGAAAAGCAGCAAAAGAAAATTAAAGCTCAATACTTGTGACATAGAAGGCATTCTATGCATATTTCCATGGAAGATGAATGAATGAGTTAATGTGTCTGACTTCTGACTCTTTCCATTATATTAGGTTGCTTCTAGCTGTGAATATCAATTGAAGGAAAGCCTTTGATCTCCTTGTGACAAGTCAGGTGAGTAGTATCATCTGTCCTATCAACCACAAGCCAAACTCTGAAATGATAAATGTTGTGAGCTATAGGAAATCACTTTGAAAACTGTAAAACATCATTTAGGTGTATGTATGCCATTATCTGGCAGGTGACATGGTGCATGTTAAAAAACAAGCCTGGGTTGAATCTTGCTAGTTTTGTGACTCTGTTCTAAATATTGAACCTTACTAAACTTCATACATTGTGGGG
>VBSM01003039.1:15959140-15991627 GCA_008086735.1 Cheirogaleus medius
CAGAAGAACTCCAGTTGCCGTGTCTTCCTTGCTGGCAAGGCGGGCGCGACAATACATCTCATGGAACAATGACTGTAATAGTTCCCAACTAATAGTGAAAGGTGAATGTGATAGACAGTACATCTAAAGTCTTTAACTTAATCCTTACCATGGTGCTGACCAACAAAGAAAGTGTTCTGTATCAGCTAGTTGTTACTATCATAATACAGTTATTGTTATGATTATTGTTTTAGCAAGAAACATTTGTAGGCAGCATTTTGTCAGAGAAATAGCAAATACCAGGCATATGTGCTACTGTGTTCCCCACCCTGTGAAAATGGCAGACGTTGCTAATTCACAATGAGCTCTTTCTTCCTGTTGCACCAGGCAGCCGCTACTGATTGCAGCGATAAATGGGAAGCAAGTTATTTGCTGCATTCTCTTAAGTTCATTTTCATAGACCACATTAGATATGAATGAATAGGGATAATGAATGATGCAAATGCAGTTTTTACAACATTTCTAATTTCTATAAAATTCTGAAGATGTACTTTTGATGCAGAAGTGGAGTCCACTAGTAATTGTCAGAAAATGATAACTTTAAAAGTTTATCTCATCTAATCCTCTTACGTACCTACACAAATTATGATTTCGAGACCAGCAAACTGATACTTGGAAAGTAAATGACACTTCTAAGATCACGCAGCAATTAGATATTGAAACAAAGAACCTGAATCTCATAACCACAAACCACAAACCAGCAAGTATTCAAATAACCTGAGGATTCCCTAGGGGAGGAGGAAAGCCATGCTTACAAAAACTTTAAAACTCAGCTCAAATCTGACCCCCTTTCACGTAGTCTTGTCCACTTATTTTAATCTTTTATTCTCCTTTCAACATTTTCTCATTTTAATAAGCATTTAATAACTTTTATTTACTACGGAGCACCTTAAATCACAGTCCAATAAGATTTAGAGACTAATAATTCTAATACAGGAAAGTGCCATAAATATATGTGATTATGTTAAAATATCCCGAAAAAATTCAGAGATGGGGAGTGCCACTTCAACTTGTCTTACCAAAAATAGCTTCACATAGAAAGTGGTGTTTGAGCTAAGAAGGCAGCAAGAACATAAAACAGAAAGGGATCCTGACACAATAGTATTTTGTTTCACTAAGGCTACTTGGATTCATACTGGGAAGTTGTGGGAGATAAAACAGTATAAATATATTAGGAATACATGGGCTTAGTTTTGAATTCTTGGCCTAGACTTTGGGTTTTGTGTGTAGTTGATATCGTGCCGAGCGGGTCAGACTCACCCTTAGCAATGAAAATTCAGTTTCCATTTGCTGGGAGGACTGGCAGCAGTTAGCACTCAGCTAACCAAGCTCCTTCCTAGCCACAGACCTCATGCAATGACTAGTTGATTTGAGTTAAAGGCTTGGCCCCCTTAGCCCAATTAAGCATGATGTTGGTGAGTTACCTCAGCTGTTGTGAGTGTATCCTGCATTGCAGCCTAACTTCTGCCACTGCCCTGTCCTGCTCACTCCCCTACCCCCACACATTTATCTTGAGGACCTCTAAATAGAGGACCTCTAAATACAAAAAACTTGATTTTTTCTCTATACTCTCAATTACTCTCATTACTTCAGTTCTGACACCAAATGTGTGTGCACGTGTTTTTCTTCCCCCCCCCCCATACCAAGCAGTGCTATAATTCTTTGCAAATACCAACTGGGTGCCCTGTATTAATAATTTAACTCAATTCTGACTCTGTCTACTTGGAGATACCATTGCATCCCACGGCTTAAGGGCTTAGACCCACAAGATGGGCCCCATTTCAGAAACCATTCACAAGTCCAGGTCACCACATGTGCTTGACTTACTGGCTATAAATCAGAGGTTCCCATGACTCCCACCTAGGCTTCCATCATTTGCTAGAATGGCTCAGGGAAATGCTTCACTTACATTTACTGGTTTATTACAAAGAATACAATTCAAGAAGAGCCAAATGGAAGAGGTACAGAGGGCAAGGTATAAGAAAAGGGACACAGAGCTTCCATACTCTATCTAGGTGCTCCCCATGTCAGGTGTTGACCAGCCCAGTAGCTCATCATTTTAGGGCTTTGAGGAGGCCTTATTATGTAGGAATGATTGATTCAATCTTTGGTGATTGGCCATAAGTGATCGACTCAGCCTCCAGCTCCTTCTTCCTTTCCTTTCCAAATGACAGGGGATAGGGGTTGAAAGCCCTAACCCTCTAATCAATCATTTAGTTGGTTCCCTGGCAGCTAGTCCTCATCCTAAAGCTATCTGGGAGTTCCCAATCACCATTTTATTAGCATACAAAAAGACACTTAGAACTTTGAAGATTTCAAGAATTTTAGAAGCAGTGTGCCAGGACATGGAGGAAGAGACCAAGTAAATATTTCTTAATATCACAACTTTCTAATAAACTTAATGCATGTTAATCTCTTTCAGAGTTTGTTTTCTTGGGAATGTGACTTTTAATAATTACAATATATGGGAAAACAGGGAATTACAGAATGTTTTAGATGCAAAAAGTACATTAGAAAGTTAGTACAATTGCTTTTCTTTCAAGATATCTGATTGAATTCAAGCTTTCCCTCTCTGCTCATTTCCAGAGTACCAATAAAATGATATAAAAAGAAATAAACCTATAACAGCAAAAACAGAACTCATAGTAAAAAAAAAATAAGTATTTCTATGAACTTCTGCAAAACTTAAAGAATATGGGAGTCAGTATTCATGAAAAGTACCTTGAAAAGGAAAGCAATAAAAAAAAGTAGACCAAAATAAAACAGGAGAGGTCTGCAGTGACGGAGAAGACTGAGGGTTGTTAAAATAGGAGGCATAAATTTGTCCTTAAATTCAGTGTATATCTTAAAGACACAAAGGTTAAAGAAGATAATCAATAAAAGGATTAAAATAACAGCTTAAGAAGAGAGGAGGTGTTACATATATAACCTAAATCCTCATCTTTCTTAGAAGAGTTTCAAGAGATACATCAAACTGATAATTTTAGAAAAGAAGATTAAGTGTAGAATCTCCAAACATGGAGCTATTGCCAAATTCCTACCAGTGAATTTGAGAGAACGGGATGGGAATGGGCAGAGGAGCAGCCAATTCTCTTTTATCCTAAGCTCTTCTGAGCCATTTTATGTTATTTTTATCAGTGCCTGTATTCCTTCAGATATATTTAGAACAAGGTGGGTATTAATCCAATAGAAAAGATAATTGGGGAAAGGGTACAAGTAGAGAAAAGGATTAGGATACCACTGAAAGTTTAGCCAAGAATTATGATGGCAATGGGAAAGGAAAGTATTGCTATCAGTTTTCAAGATTAGGTGACTGAGAAAACAGAAGTAAGACAAGAAGAAATAGTGGTAAGAACAGCTGGGTAGAAAGAGCATTGTAAACATTCTTTTGGTTTAGATACATATAGAATAAATGCTAAAACATGCTCAGTAGGCCACTGGAAATGTGAGAATAAAGAACAGAAAATAGTTAAACTGTAGAATCTGTTATGTGACTTTTAAAGAGAAAATATCTTGAAAAATTAATCCTTGTGTTTTCTATTCATCCTTTTCCTTCCCCTTTCATTTGAAAGGATTGAAGTATTTTTAAAAATGTCTAGAATTATGATAGCAGAAGTTAAAAGAGAAAGACACAATTTCAATTTGAAAATAAACTTCCTAAGTGGCTTCTTGGCCGTCAATATACTAGAAGCAGAGGGGATGTGAACAACAAATTGACCCCATAGAAAACTATAGAAAGTTTTATGGAAAAGAAAAGAAACTATCAGCAGCCCATGTTAGAATAAAGGAGAATCATAGAGGATTGAATGTGGTAGAGAGGACGGTGGATTCACAGAATGAAGGAAGCCCAGTGTCAAAGAGAGAAGGGTATAACTTACCCCATTTTATAGCCTAAAGGATCTGGATGAGCGGGTTAGAGAGCAGCTGATTATTATGTAGCCAGCTAAGTAAGTGTAAGACAATGTAACAGCTGAAGACTGTAACTCCCTATTCAGGTGAGCACCTTACCTCACCTGAAGACAGACCAGCTGGGCTTTATCTTCCTACATAACAAATGCTTCCCATCAACCATCACCTTTATATTACCAGAGACTCAACAAAAGGGTGCCCTTTCACGCTATGAAATTTTGAGTCCCCATCGAAACTGCCTCATAGGCTTTGCCACAGCCAAGGACATTTGTAAGCATCACCAAAGCACAGAAAGTTCTTGCCTTCTAAAGGGTAGGATGAATGTGGCTGGGCATGAGGAAAAGCAGGTTTGTTATACCATGTAATTATCAATTAATCGTACACTGGAATATTAGCACTTTAATTTTCAATGTCTATAAATGCTGAGTTTTTCCTCCCAAATTTAGTAAAGTCTTGGGGGAAAAAGAGAATTCTTCTGCAATAATTTCATGTTCTCACATAGAACAAGGCCTAAAATGAATACTTATTAATACTCGTTGACTTAAAACTTGTAGATTAAAAATGTTTCTTATATTCTTTGGGGATTTCTAAAAATCCTATGTAGAGTTATACTCTATTCTGAAAAGAAAACTAATTCAAAGGTTATGAATACATGAAAAAAAGTGTTAGTATAAAGAGGACCATTCTCTCTTTTCTCGCTGTTTTCCACCTGCTTTTCTTAGTCCTCTGTGAGAACAGGAAATTCTCTTCAAACATGAAAAATACCAGAAGAAAGAGAAAATATATAAACCAGCTTGTGCTAGTCTCTAAAATATTTCAAAACCAAGCTTATCTCTTTTTAAAAGTATTCATTTCTTTGCCTCTTCGGTTTTCAGTCTTTCTTTGACTTATATTTAAAAGCTTGGATAAAGGGGCGTAAAAAAAAAAAAGCTTGGATAAAGATAAATGCATTCAAAACCTAAATATTTTTAAAGAAAACTTTGCCAGCAAAAGTGACCTGTGACTTCTTGATGCTGTTAGGACTTTTATATTTAATCATCTTGTGTCCATTTGCCAAAGGATCCACAAAATCATCTGGTAATGACTTTGAAATACCACTCTTAGTGACATCATATGCCTTTTATCATGAGGCACTGTTCAGCAAATTTGTATTATATTTTCATATATAGTCAAATTAGTCTCTGGTTAGTTTCTTAGCTTTTAATAACAAGCCATAATTTTTACCTATTCTACATGCTCATAAATTAGATGTGAATATAGTTTTTGCATTGACCTAGACCCTCAATGCACATTTATCACATATATAAGACATATATTTCTTAAAGAGATACAGATTATTATTATTATTATTCTATTTAGAATGAGGTCTTGCTATATTTCCCAGGCTGGACTCTACTCAAGCAATTCTCCTGCCTCAGCCTCCCATGTAGCTGGGAATACATTTCCATGCCACCGTGCCTGGCTTGATTATTTATTCATTTACTTCCACGAGACTATCAATTATAAATTTGACATTGTCACTAGAATCATCCATGCATTTATTCAAAAAGTCTGTGTCTTAATATGTGCCAAACATTAAAGTAAGTATAAGAATAGAAAGCTGAAGCACAGCTCCTCTGTCAGCGAAGAATACACTGGCCTTGTGTGACTGGTCTCCATATATGTGGGCTAACATATTGTGATGTCAGGAATTAGTAGGTATCAGTAGGGAAAAAAGCATCAGTGTTTATTGATATGGTTTTAGGAACTGTGCCCACACCAACTCATCTTGTTCCATTTAGTACTCCCTACTGTTTAGCAATAACAGAAGGGAGTAGTCTATGCATGTGAATCTCCTCTAGCAAATTTGATGTCCAGGAAAAACGTTTGAGAACATTTTGTTTGGTCTTAAATTAATGGATAACAAATTTATGTTTATTCTTTTTTTAGTGTGGGAAGTTTTGGCGTAAGGGACATTGTCATGTTATCATGTGATCTCTAGTAGGAGGAAGGTCAAGTATCAGTGTATTTTGACTCTGAATTGAAACTTCCCAGCCTTTTTATTCAATCTCTGTGGGAGCTCAAAAGAGCTCTCTGAGATTAGTATTATATACTAATATCTTATTATGCTGTTTAAATCATGGGCTTTGAATTTAGTTCTATTGAGTTCTATTCCTAGTTCCTCTCCCTACTAAATTTAGGAATTTGAGTAATATTATTAAAGCTCACTAGCTAGAGAGTTTGCTCTTCTGTAAAATGATGGATACTAACAGTACTTAGTGTGAGGTAGGGTTTTCAGTAATGAGCACTTATTTGATGCCCTTTGTTCAAGACCTGGCATATAAAAGCACTTGAAATGTTAGTTTGGTGCAATTATTCCTTTAAATGCAAAAGAAAGTTAGAGGAATGAGGATATTTATCTAGTTACAAATCTCGTGTCACAATCAAGATGGATTTGAATGTCATCCTTTAGGTTTTGAATTTACTCCCAAAGCTTTTTTTTTTTTATATTGCTTAGCTCAAAAAATTCATCATAATTTTTGTTTAATTTCTTCTTCTCAAATTATAATTCATTGTTTCAAAATTAACTCATAAATTAAAGTATAATAGTCAACAGAACATAATACAACTATGTCATCTTTGGTAGAAATGATCAATGTTTGTAGCACTAACTTTTTAGGTTAATTGAATAGGGGCCATGCTATACACAGGAAAAATATTTAGACTTTTACAAGTATCTAATTTTAAAGTCTTTGGTGAAAGAAACTAATGTATCATCCATGCCAACACAGGTCATGACATATATTAGGAACTCAATAAATAATATGAAATAAATATGGCCTCTGGGTAATACATTAATTTTGGTAATGAAATGATTTGTGTATATTACTACATCATCAGATTGATTATGGACATTAGCAAAATCATTATCATAGCTATAATTTACTAACTAGCTTCTCTGTAATGTGATTCTAACATTAAATTTGAATTATTCTCAGATAAAGTATTTTAGCTCTAAAAATTACTGAAAGATTTATAAGACAATGGCTGATATGGATAACTATCCAAATTAATAATAATAAGTATTTTTTTCCAGATACTTGGATGGTCATATGTTTCAGGGAAAAATGATGTATGTGTGAAAATATATACGTAATTGTGTGCTCAAGAAGTAATTAGCATGGAGTTCACAAAAATGTTACTACATTGCAACTGGCATTTTGAGCCAAAATTAAGGATTAATGACTGCTTTTTTTTCCTTTATTTTTCTCAGAAATGGTCCTGATCAGGCTGTAATCCAGTATTTTGGGGACTAACAAATGATTCATAGAGACTGATTCTTTTTATCATTTGTAGTGATTTTTAACGAGTTAAATTTATAAATACTTTAGGAATATTAGCAATAATTTTTGGTTTATAGAATGGCAGTTTTTTTATTTTGAAATGATTTAAATAATATATGTGGTATTTTGAAAGAAATATTAAAAGAGAAAGATTGTGCTTAAACAACATCTAGTTTATGTCTAAAACTCAGACAAGAAAATTCCTTATAGTAGTGTAACTTTTTTTAACATCTTTTAAAATGTGTTTTGTTTGTTTTTAATTATATAATACAAAACATGATTCCCTCTCTGGGAATGTAGAGTCCCTCAGTAATTCAGGGGACCAAGGTTAAGCTTAACCTTTTCCCAAGAAAATCATTACTATTAATAAACTAATTACTTTATCTACAGTAGCCATTGGGTCAAACAGAATGGGACCTGAGTAAAGACCAGAGACCTCCTTTCTAAACGTGACAATTGTTTAAGTTGGTCTCCTCCTTAACTATGCCTACTCTAAGCCACTGGCTTTGAAGTTGTTAGCTCTATAAAGACATGGAGAAAACCAAAACGGAGCCAAAAACTTTATGGAAAATGTGATGTTTAGAAATCTCTACTATGAAAAATTGAACTTGCAATTTCTTTAACAGTTGACAGCTCAACCTAAAATAATTGGAGAAGAGAAGAAAGAAAGTCACTCAAGAGGCTCTTAAAATTCCCCTTCTAAGAATATACTTTATACTAAGTTAGGTAAGCCTAAATCGTAGCAGTGAGCCTTGAACGTCATTCTCCCTCACACTCTACAACTTTCACTAAGTACTTTGAGTTTTATCTTCAAAATCTCTCTCCAATGTATCTGTCTCTAAAGCATCAAGTTAGAGAAGACTAAAATGTCTCTTGGGTGAATAAACTTTAAATTCACTTTTGTCTCTCTCTAATGTGTTTACTTGAGTCCAGAGTTATATTTTTAAATGGAAATATAAATATTTCACATCCTGCTTTTTGCTTAAAAGCATTCACCATCTTCTCATTGCTCTTAGGTAAAAATTCGAAATTTTTACCCTGGTCTATAAGACCTTGAATGATCTGACCCCTGCCTCTCTTTAATATTTAGCTTGTGTCATTCTCATATCTCTCATTTCTCTTTTAAAACCTTTCTTCAAACAAACACAGTCTCTCTCTTTACAAAACTTTTGCACATATTCTTTCATTTTCTTCGTTCGTTCTTCTTTCTGGCACATTTTTGGCTAAATATAACAGTTTTTGGCTCTCAATATCTGCTGAGGATTGGTTTCAGGACCTGCCTCAGATGCCAAAATCCAGGAATGCTCAAGTCCCTTATAGAAAATGGCATAGGCCGGGCGCGGTGGCTCACGCCTGTAATCCTAGCTCTCTGGGAAGTCGAGGCGAGTGGATCGCTCGAGGTCAGAAGTTCGAGACTAGCCTGAGCAAGAACAAGATCCCATCTCTACTAAAAATAGAAAGAAATTAGCTGGACAACTAAAAAATATATATAAAATTAGCCGGGCATGGTGGCGCATGCCAGTAGTCCCAACTACTCGGGAGACTGAGGCAGAAGGATCGCTTCAGCCCAGGAGTTTGAGGTTGCTGTGAGCTAGGCTGATGCCAGGGCACTCTAGCCCGGCATGAGAGTAAGACTCTGTCTCCAAAAAAAAATAAAAGAAAATGGCATAGTACAGTATTTGCTTATAATCTACACACATCCTCCCACATTAAATCATCTCTAGATTGCTTATAATACCTAATATAATGTAAATGCTGTATAAATAGTTGTGCTATATTTTATTTGCATTTTTTACTATCCTTTTATTGTTTTTTGTTTCAAATTTTTTGATCCACAGTTGATTGAATCTACAGTTCTGGTAACCACAGATACAGAGGGCTGACTATATATTTAGCTCATTTGCCATTTACTCTGTGTGAAAATTTTCTTGAACCCCAATATTATATCATGTACTTTATAATCCCTAGTGGTCTCCTTTAACTGTACTTTTATAATTACTCATTTATAAATGCATTTGTGCAATTGTTTGATTAGCATCACTCACTGCCCCACTGAGCTTTGGACTCCATAAAAAAAGGCACCATTTTTATTTTTTTCACTATTGTATCCATAGTACTTTGCATGGTAACAACTATATTATCAGCTCTTGGTTTGTTCATTTTTAAGTAATTATTAAATAAATAATTGAATGAGTGTGTAGACTAATAGTGTAGAATAAAATACTATTTGCAAATGTCTCAGGCACTATGAGTGGATGTAACACTGTGCCAGTTCTAAGATGAAATCTCAAGAGATATTGCGCCTCATCTGATTCTTTTGTGTTCTGCCATCTTGCATGAGAAAATATACCCATGGTAGTCATAGTCCCAGAATGTGGATACATGTGGAACAGACTTGAACCCAATCCATAGTTTAGAGTCAAGCCAGCTGATCTGAGATGAGCTTTATAAATCCAGAGCTGACCCACATGAGTGAGAAAACAATTCATTATATAAGCTACTCAGTGTTTAATTTTTTATTTCCCAGGCAAATAATCTCAGAAGGTATTCAGTGTTTAGGTTGCTTGCAATAAGTGACTGATATATTCCTATTATATAAATATATTAGATTATGAATTATAATGGAAAATAAGGCCATTCATTGAAATTAGGCAAATATAGTATTTTATTCTATTTTAATATACATATATTTATCTATAATTACATATAATTTATATATAAATATATAAATAATTTATATGTAAAGTACAATTATATATGTTACATATGCTATCTAGATATTTAAATATATCTAAGTATATTTAGTATATATTTAAATATATATATTTAGATATTAATATATAACATAAAATATATATCTACCTCTTGCTATCTAAGAAAAGTGCTCTAATACGCATTGAAAATGCTTCTTAAAACCTATAAAAAAATTAAATGACTTGATTTCCTTTACACTTGTCAAGAAGATTGTTTTCCTTATTTTATTTCCATACTTTCTTCAAGTTATAGCCATATTAAAATCAGTATTGCTTTAGTCTTTGTCACTAAATTTATGCAATGGAAGAAGTTGAGTTTTGTAGACTCCTTGAATTTTCTGGTTTTATCTTTTAAGTCACATACCTATGTTTGGCAAAGAAATTTAAACTAGGGCTATATTTTATTTTCTCTGTTTCCTTCCAAGAATTGAGGAGGAATTAGCTTATGTCTGCAGCACTCACTGTCCTGCTTTAGCCAATTGCTATGACTTCTCATGTAAAGGCCAACTGTACAGTGGTTACCCACGGGGTGTGTGCTTCTGATGAATGGCAAGTGTGGGAAGCTTCAGTCATTAAAAACTCCAGGCAGAATCTATTTCTAGGAACACATGCTGATGCTCACAGGCAGTGGTGCATTAATAGTATGAAAAGATTAGAAATTATCTTTTTCTACCACATGCATTTCAAGTTTTCCAGAAAAGCAGATTTTAGGTTCCCCAGTATCTAAATGCTGCATCTTATCAACATCTAGTTTATTAGTCTCTTTTCAGACATCTTTGAACTGCAAAAACATTACTGATCATCTAATCTACCTTTATCAACTGTAGCTATAAAATTAAACTAGCTGAGGACTTTTAAAATTTACTAATGCTCAGACTCACCCTTGACAAATTATTAGCATGGATATTTTTCAAAAAGCATTCAGATTAATTTTAAAATGCATCCAGGTTTGACAACATTGATAGGAGTCTAATTCCTTTAATTTATAAGAGGGTAAACTGAAGCCCAGAAAAGTAAGGTGATTTACCCAAGGTGACCAAGGAAGCTGGTATAATTGGTAACAAGAACCAGTTCCCCAGCACAATATTTCTTCTGATACAGAGGGAAAAGTCTCCTCCTGATTAGCATCTTATGTAAGACTCCATTCATCTATATTAGTAAATATCAGATTAAAGTTCAATTTTAAACTCATGTTACTGCTAAACATGTTTCCTATTTTATGTTTTACATAGAGCTCTTTAATTTGAAGTAGTGAAGTAGTTCATATTATCTCAGATATACTAAGTTAAAATTTAAAATGTTTTGCATCTAAATATATCAGAGTCTCAAACGATATAATATGTGTTCCCTGTTCCACTGGATACAAACCAGGATTTGATTCTTATTGATGATAGGATATTGTGTCCCCACATAATAACAGAGAGTTCATAGACATGTCTGTTACCTTTTTTAAATATATGATGAAAAGTATGGAAATAAGAATAGCAGAGAAGTGAAGAAAAGAGTGAAGAGTAGAGTATTTTACAAACATCAAGTAACAGTCAAAATTATATGATTTGAATGAAATGAATTTATAGGATTCTATGTAGAGAATGAACCTATATAAATATTGAAAGGGAATCTTTATTAGTGCGAATGAATCAAATGTTATTTTCTTTGTAAACTAACCTCTTCTAGATTAACAGAGCTGTAACTGCTGATGAATTAAAGCAATTTGAATATATTTACTAATTCCTACTGTACTTTATGCTTCCCTTGATAGAGTTTTAAGTAAAGCACAAAACTGAAAATAATTCATGTATTTGAGCTATAAATAAAGAAGAAGATTAAATATAAACAAACACAATTAACTGTTTTATTTTCAAATTTTCTTTTTCTTTCCAAAAGATAATGTATTGTAATTTAATGTAGTATAATTCAGAATATCTTATTATGAAAGCTTGTGAGTTTTACATACTCTATTAAATACACATGTTTGTCATAATAGGCAATATGGATTTTGACATCACAGGATAGGGAAGATATCTACTAGTATTAAAATGTTCACTGTTGAAAAAGCAGTAATTTCCACCATTGGACAAATGGATCATTTTATTAAAAATGATAATTTTAATAACACCATCAGAATTTAATGTTGTCTGAGTTATATGACTGCAGGACTCAGAAGGGTGCAAAAGAACCCTTTTTTTTCTGTTTCTAAATGTATCTTTGGGAAAGCTGAGACTATGTTAATGCCTGTTTCACTGCAACAAGGTCATTTTTAATGAACAGAGTTAATTAGACCCAAATGTATTTCTTTTGGTGCAAATGGTGTTATCACAATTGAATAGTCTCAGACTGTTGGGCACAGAGATGAAAAATTAGAAGTGTAACTCACTAACAATGTTAATCTTGTATTTTTAATGAAAGAAATTCCACTGGGAGCAAAGGAAAATAAAAATGAAAGCTCTAAAAATTATTTAAGAGGGAAGGGATATAGAAACCCATAGAATGAGCATAGGAAAACTGTAAACTAGAAATAGAATATATAGAGTAACAAAATATCATATGTAAGGCAGTTGAATGTAAATGCTAAACAGATTCCAAAGCATCACTGATAGAAATTGTTGTTGATATACTGATTAAATAGGCATCCCCCACACACAATGTTGAAGTAGAAACACTTTGATAGTATCAGTGAATCCATGTCAGAAAACCTTAATCTGATTCAACTGGGTTTTTTTTGTTTGTTTGCTTACTACTAAAATATGTTAACAGGATTGCATTTGTTGTTTCTGTTTCTTCTAAAAATTAGTCATTATTTTTCAGTTGAAATATCTTCATACTAACTTTCCAGCTGTTTGTTATAGGAAAGTGATGATATAGTACTAGGGAGTAAGGAACTAAGCAGAGTGAATAAGGATTAGTAGATGGAAAATATGAATTACTTTATTACTGCAGGTTGAACTACATAAAATCACTATTTATGTTAGAAGTTGTTAATCATTTGCAATTCTGTGTGAAGCAGCACCTGAGATAGAATACTTGTATTTAAGAATGATGAAAATACTCAGAGAAATATCTAAACTATGAAGATATAATTCAATAAGAAAGAGAAATTAGCAGATGCCTTGAAAAAATTTTTTCATAAGACATCTTGATCAGCTCCTTATAGCATCCAACTCTGTTGACTATAATTCATCCAATTCCAATGATTTTTTTTTTTTGGATTCCTTTGAATCAGCACCTGGTACATTGTCCTCCTGTCCTTCTTCTTACCTACTGTCTTCTAGAGTCATTAAAAAATAACCTTTCCAGCATCCTGTTCTGTTTGTCTTCAAGCATAGCCACGTTTTCACTGTAAAATCTCACCATGAATTTTTGGACTCTGGTCTTCTACATATCCAAAGCAAAAGAGTTTCTAAGAAATCTACTTTTAAAATAGAGTAGAAGTTTAGAAAAATTAAAACTTAAAAAAATTAAAGGATATAATGTGAATAATGTGTGATCACATTATATTCTTTAATTTTTAATTGATTGATCACATTATATTTTCTTTTAATTTTTTTAAATTTTTAATTCATTGATCACATAATATTTTCTTAAAATTATGAACTTTGAGATTTAAAACATAACTTTCAAAAACATCATTTACCCATGACTCATTTTACAGCTTCTCTTAGAATTTATATGGCAGATGAGATGAGGGAATAAAATGTGGAAATAGAATATGAATGGAATGTGCAAAATAGAACAATTGATTAATTTTTTTTTATTTCAGGAAAATATGAGAGTACAAACATTTTGGTTACATTTTATATCTTTGCCTCTCCCTAGCAAGGGTTAGAGGTATGCCCTTCCCCTCCACAATGCTCACCTCATCCCACAGTTGTGAAACTACCCCCCCAACTCCCTAATCCCTGGAGAACACCACCACCATTTGAGCACCATGGTGTTTATCAGTCAGTACCAATTTGATGGTGAGTACATGTGGAGCCCATTCTTCTGATCTTGTGTCACCTCACTTCGGATAATGGGCTCATGCTTAATCCAGGAAAATATAAGTGGTGCTAGATCACTGTCGTTTCTTATAACTGAGTAGTATTCCATTGTATACATATACCAAATTTTAATAATCCACTCATGAATTGACAGACACTTGGGTTGTTTCCACGTCCTTGCAATAGTGAATTGTGCTGCCATAAACATTCAGGTGCAGAAGTCTTTATTATAGAATGTCTTATGCTCTTTTGGGTAGATGCCTAATAATGCTATTGCTGGGTCGAATGGTATTTCTATTTTTAGCTCTTTGAGGTATCTCCAAATTCTTTTCCACACAGGTTGCACTAATTTGCAGTCCCACCAGCAGTGTAAGAGTGTTCCTGTCTCTCCACATCCTCGCCAGCATTTGTTGTTTTGGGATTTTTTTGATAGAGGCCAATCTCACTGGGGTTAGGTGATATCTCATTGTGGTTTTGATTTTCATTTCTCTAATGATTAGACATGTTGAGTATTTTTTTATATGTTTGCCGGCCATTATTCTGTCTTCTTTGGAAAAGATTCTGTTCATTTCCGTTGCCCACTTATTGATGGGGTTGTTTGATTTTTTTCTTGTTGATTCTTTTAAGTTCTAGATAGATTCTTGTTATCAGACCTTTATCAGACGTGTAGAAAGCAAATATTTTCTCCCATTCTGTAGGTTGTTTTTAACATTTAAAAAAGAGGATGAATGTAAATGTGAAGATTATTACTTGGAATAAGAAAGGAATCAGATGTCTACTTCAGTCCATTTTCATAAAAATTTCTAGTTTTATTTTCTTTATTATTAGCATGAAAAGAATAAAATTATAGGACTCAGAAAAACAAAAGACAGTCATATACCACTTAATGATGTGGATATGTTCTGAGAAGTTTGTAGTTAGGCAATTTCATCCTTATGTGAATATCATAGAGTGTACTTACACAAACCTAGAAGGTATAATCTACTATATACCTAGGCTACATAGTATAGCATATTGCACCTAGCTACAAATCTGTACAACCTGTTACTGCACTGAATACTGTAGGCAATTGAAACAATAGTAAATATTTGTCTATCCAAACATAGAAAAGGTACAGTAAAAATACAGTATTATAATCTAATGGGACCAACCTGGTATATGTGGTATGTCATTGACCGAAACATTGTTATATGGTACATGATTGTACTTGAAATAGCATTTTCCTAGTGTCCTTAATGTGGAAGGGATTAACAAAGCTCTTTAAATTCTACACATAATAGTTTTAATTTCAATTAAAATTCTTTAAGATTATTTAATTACATTATTACAAAATTTTAATGATGTAATCTCCAATTAAATAGTGTTGCTCTGAAACTCACCAGCAATGTATCTAATTAGTTTTATTCTAAACTCTATGATTACAAGTATTTAAAACCATTCCATTCTATGATTAAATGGAAATAAAATAAAATATTATCTTATGTACAGATGTTTAAAATAATTTCAAGTTGGATTTAGAATTAGAAAAATAATGAGGTATAATATTAGAATGCATGATTCTGTTTCTAAATTATAATTGCTCTCCCTATGTTGATTAATGTTGGTAAATTTGAGCATATCACTTAGCCTTTTAGATATTGTTTTCCTCATATTTAAAGTGAGTAGATAAAAAAATTCAAGATACACTTTAAGTTCATAAATTGTGACAGTTAATCTAAGTCACATAACTAGGCTATTTTAAATTACTCATCATTTTTTTTTTAACAAAGCGTATAATTTAAAAAATATATTGATATAAATTTGTTAGGAAATTCTAATGATGTTACATTAAAAATTTTATTTATAATTTTCCATTGAGCATTCTCAAGAGAGTAACTCGTGTATTTTTAGGAAAACTCAATATTAATAACACATAAGGAAAGAAAATAATCAGTGTAAATTTGTCTAGAATGTAACTGCCTATATATCTGTGATTATTTATTGCTCCACAAAATAATAAGGTGACATTTATGATTCCTAAATCATTCTAGTGTTAGAAAATAATTTTCTTTGTAAATCCAAGTATGGAACAATGCTGAATTCTCAAATGCATATTATGATTTTTATATACTTTATCCAGTTATTCATTTACAACAAGAGATAGAGTCATAAAGCATATGTTGTAAAGATTTTATAACCTCTGTTAATACATGTGAATTCATGTATATATAATATTTTTATCAAATAATCCTTATGTCTAATGCTGTGTGTGTGACACCTTGGTGATATGACACACATTCTATTTTTACATAATAGTAAGAGACACAAGAAACATAATTGCATTTCAATGAAAAAATAACAGAGTGATGAACTAAGTGATATAAGTAGGTGATAACAAGGAAAGAGAGAGAACACTGTGGGCAAAAGTGGCAAGGACAGACTTTAGGAAGATTCCTGAACTTGGTCTTTAAGTATAGAAATGCCTGAATAGGAGATTAATGAGCGAGCAGAGTGCATGTTAAATATAGGACATTGCTCTAGACTGAATGTTTGTGTTCTCCCCAAAATTCATGTTAGAACCAGAACCCCAGTGTGATGGTATTTGGAGATGGAGCCTTCAAACTTGATCTTGGACTTCTCAATCTCCAGAACTGTGTCACCCAATTTATGATATTTTGTTATACCAGCCTGAAGAGAATGAGAGAAATGTTAGCAAGAACACACATTCAGAGGCAGAAAAAGCCAAGAAAGATGACATCTGAATGTAGTTAATAGTATACTCTTGACTTAGCTAGCCTGGGTTGGAACCATCACTCTGATGGCAACATTAAATAGATTGAGCAAGCCTTTTAACCTCAGTTTTTTCATCTGCACAATGGTGAGAATAGTGCTTGCCTTGTGAAGTTATGACAAATTAAATCCAATTATAAAATTAGAGTGATTTAAATAGTGCCTGGCACATAGTTAATTTTTATTATATCTATTTCATGAAGCAGCTTAGAAGAGTTGAGCTTATGAAAACATTTAAATTCTACACTAAAGGGCTTAATATCTCATCAAGATTATCTAAAAGCTGAAGTATATTTTATATTAATTAGAAATTTTAATTTGTGACAGCATATACTAGCCATTAAGACTGACCATAGTGGTGGGGGAAAAGAAATAAAAACCAAGAAATAGTTTGTAGATACTAGTAAATAAGAATCCACAGGGCTAGGCAACGATAGAAAATGCTAACTGAGTGAGAGCTGATTCCACCATTTATAATGAGAATGTTCAAGAAAAAAAAGTCCTTCACAGAAATAAGGAAATCATAATGAGGAGCTAGTTTCAGCAGAAAGGTAATGAGTTTGGCTTAAGATTTTTTTTTCAGAATATTACAGGGGTACAGACGCTTTGGTTACATATATTGCCTTTGCACTGTCCGAGTCAGAGCTGCAAGCGTGCAAGATATTTTATGTTCAAAATGGCATCTAAATGTCAACGTATCTGCTAATTGAATTTAGAGATGCATTTTTGTTAAAAATCAAGTTACTTTGATCACTTGTTGAAGTCTCATGGGAGACATGGGATACTACCCATACAAAACTGCAAAAACCATCTCATTTTCAAGTGCTTACACTTTACAGATGAGGAAATTAAAGCCCAGTGATATGATTTACTAGCAGAGCCAGGTCCTCTAATCCCCCATGACAATATCTTTCTATTCCATCTTATAAGTATCTATGAAGAAAAATTGTGAAGACATCTAAGAAAAATTTCAAAGTGTTAGGGAAAAAAAAATGGCCTTTGCACACTTAAAGGTAATTTCCTGGTCAAATGTATAAATGTGTCCATTACGTGGGGCTCATGCCTGTAATCTTAGCACTCTGGAAGGCCCAGGCAGCCAGATCGCTTGAGCTCAAGAGTTTGAGAACAGCCTGAGCAAGAGGAAATCCGGTCTCTACTAAAAATAGAAAATGTTAGCTGGGAGTGGTGGCAGCTACTCAGGAGGCTGAGGCAGGAGGATCCTTTGAGCCTAGGAGTTTGAGGTTGCTGAGAGCTACAATGACGCCACTGTAGTCTACCCAGGGTGACAGAGTAACACTCTGTCTCAAAAAAAACAAAAGAAAAGAAAAGGAAAAAAGTGTCCATTAGTTTAGGGAATAAAAGTTTTAAAGGGAAGATATAAGGGACCTATTTCTAAACTTCAAGTTACTTAAGTAAAATATTCATAAAATAAATTATATTAAAACTTTCATTTTTCATTTATACATTGAAGAATTTTTAAATTAAATATTTTGGGAACTTTGGAATTATAAATAAATCCATTGAATGAGATAAGGAGTTAAAATTTTTACGCTTTCAAAAGCTAGATCTGTATGTGTAAAGAAAGGCAATGTATCTTACTGGAATGGCAATTCTGATTGCATAGTTCTATGCCTCAGCCTATTCATGGACATATTTTAGAAGTTTTTGTTTGTTTGTTTTTTCTTTTGAGACAGAGTCTTGCTCTGTCACCCAGGGTAGAGTGCAGTGTTGTCATCATAGCTCACTGCCACCTCAAACTCCTGGGCTCAAGAATCCTTTTGCCTCAGCCTCCCAAGTAGCTGGGACTACAGGCACAAGCCATGATGCCCATCTGATTTTTCTATCATATTTTAAGTAGAGATGGGGTCTCACTGTGTTCAGGCTGGTCTCAAACTCCTCAGCTCAAGTGATTCTCCCGCCTTGGCCTCTCAGAATGCTGGGATTACAGATGTGAGCCATAGTCCCCAACCTATTTTAGAAGTTCTGCAGGTAATTCTTACTTGCCAAGAATATTAAGAATCACTCTATCCTGTAAAGATGGAGGCCACAAACAATCTAATGATCTAAAAGATCCCCATTGAATCTATGTTGGGATGACTGGTGGTGGGGAAAGGTTGGCAGGGAGAAATCCTATTTCTCAAACTACATGGTCCAGCAGGAAAAGAAAACAGAATAAATGGTTACCAAGGTTGCATTTAGGATTTGCCAGAAATCCTGGAACATGCCCATTATGCCACAAAATTCTAAGCTCATCAAACTTCTGTCTCCACCTGGAATCTTACTTTTGTCTCCTTGGAATTCAATCTTATCATAGATTTTGTTTTTCCAGGTATTCTTTAACACTTAAGGAATGAAAACTCCTCACTAAACTCATGGTCTTTGTTTTCATAGGACCCAACTATCTGCAATTCCCTTTTCATATATTTCCATTTTTACCTGTGACGTCTCTGTTATGTGATTGATCTCTTTTTCTGCCCTGACCAAGGGATTACCCTGAGACTCTAAAAGAGGGAGTCCACACCAGTTGAGCTGATATTCTCCCAGGAAATATTATATAATAACTACAGCAAATATGTATAAGGCCCCTGCGATCTCACAGTGTTGCTGTGGCACACGGAGAAAGCCCTGGAGAAGGGCAGGGGTCAGTTTCTATGCAGGTCACTGGGAAAGTGTACTCTTGGGCAGGGTGGCAAGTGCAAAGGCCCTGAGGCAGGATACTACCTGCCTGTCATGCTGAATAAACAGTAAGGAGGCCAGGAGTAGGCCTAGGGTAGATTCAAATGGTCTGTCCACACTAAAGGAAACCATGGAGGCATGGGAAAATGAGGGTTGGTTGAAAAGGATGCAGATGCAGAATCCGAAGTTGAGCATAAGCACAGAATAGTCCCAGGAAGGCATTTTTCTGGAGAACAATTTGGGAACTCAAGACTCCAGAAGTTCATGAATCAGCAGAATTTAGTAGTTTCACTTATATTTATAGCAGTATCCAAATTCTTGCATGGCTTGATCAAAGGTCCAGATGCTTAGAGCAAAATATATATTAATTTTTTATTGGAAAATAGATGCGGTACCCATAAGATGATAGACTGTTATAGCCAGAGCTAGCTACAGTAATGACCCAAGTTGAAGAGGCTCAGAAACTTTATCCACATCCAACTTGAGAAGTTTGGCATTAACACCTAGCCTCAACCTCTGCCTTACAAATCAATGAAGCTACTTTGTAACTGCCAACATCATCCTTACCCAACTTACAGGTCTCAGGTGTCAGATATCTAGCCAGAGTTTAGTAGAGATTATCAGGTTCATACAGAGCCCTCAGGTGACAACAGAGTTTTATTTTTCTTTGAGACAGAGTCTCACTCTGTTGCCCTGGCTAGAGTGAGCGCCGTGGTGGTCAGCCTAGCTCACAGAAACCTCAAACTCCTGGGCTCAAGCAATCTTTCTAGGCATGCACCACCATGCCCGGCTAATTTTTTCTATTTTTGGTAGAGACGGGGTCTTGGTCTTATTCAGGCTAGTCTCCAACTCCTGAGCTCAGACGATCTGCCTGCCTCGGCCTCCCAGAGTGCTAGGATTACAGGCGTGAGCCACCGCGCCCGGCCTGACAACAGAGCTTTCTAATCAGCATGTCCGTCTGTGTCCTACTATTCAGATTGTGCTGCCTTCTGTGTCAGGTTTCAAATGAGGGGCATTTATGGTGCATGGCTAGGATTCATTGCTCTAAGTAAAAATTTGAAAAGGATGGGGAGTGTGTGTTTCTCTTTGGGGTTTTAACAGTTCCAATTTAAATACAGTGTCATGAAAACCTTAAAAGCAATTATCTCTGTTCTGTTGTTTGGCCATGTTTTTATCATTCAAGTCTACCATAATGAGGCCAAAGAGTCTCTTGTAGATTTCCCAGGACCCACATCCAACACAAGTCCTTAAACTCTGTGTAAGACTTTAGGATAACAAGAAAGTCAAGCTGTTTTTAGGCAGTCCCTTCGTATTGGCTAAACAGAAATTCACCCACTTTGGAATTAGGAGTGAGCCTAAAGAAATAACAGGTAATATGGGAACAAAAAGTGAATACACTCTTGGTTATAAGTGAAGTGTGCAGAGGTAAAGGGGGAGAGAGTTATCCATCTAGAGGAAAAATAAATTACACTCTCTATACTCTCTACATTATACTCTCACTCGCAATACTTTACTTCTGACATCAGATATGTAGGATTGTCTCACACGTCAATTCCCCTACACCAGCTGGGTGTCCTACAATTCAATTTAATTTTGATAGTAACCAGACTTATACAGACCCTACAGGTTAAGGGCTCAGTCCCACAAGACTGCCCCCCTTCAGACACCAATTACAAGTAGTGGGCTTTCAGGTTACCCACAACCTCTGTCTAAATTGGCTACAAATCAGAGCTGTCTGATACCCACTCCTTAGTTTCAGTAATCTCCTACGGCAGCTCACAGAACTCAGGGAAACACTTACTTACATGTCCTGGTTTATTATAATGGATATTCCAAAGAGTACAGAAGACCAGCCAGATAAAGATATATGTAGGGCAAGGTTAAGTGGAAAGGGCTTGGAGTTCCCATGCCCTCTCCAGGCACACCACCCTCGAGGTTCCTCCATGTGTTCAACAATCTGGAAGCTCTCCAAATCCTGTCCTAAGTTCTTCTGGAGGCTCCATTAGATAGGCATGATTGATTAAATCATTGGCCATTAGCAATTAACTCAACCTTCAGTCTCTCTCCCCTCCCCAGAGGTGATGTGGAGAAGGCTGAAATTTCCAACCCTTTAATCACATAGTTGTTTCCCCTGGCAACCAGCTCCATCCCAAGGCTATCCAGGAGCTGCCAGCCAGGAGCCATCTCATTAGCATTAGGAGCTGTGTGTCAGAAAATGAGAATAAAACCAAAATTATTATAAATCACAATATCACATATTCTATGATCATTCCATCCACCTTCTCATAGTTTATGTTGGTATCATTTCTGAGCAATAAAAGATTATAGACAGAGGGAAAGACATCAACAAGTAATGCAAAAAACCTGAAGTCTTATTGTGTTTAAGCTGCAATTTGTTCTATCACCTGGTTTAGGGTTTTGTGCAGTCTTGAAAACTCTTCAAATTATGTTTACAATCCTTAAAACCCTTCCTAGACACATTTCCATCACATTTTTCTGGCTTGAGATTTTCAGTGTAGGGAATATATTGCATTTAATTAGTACTCCATGGCGGAGCATTTTGGGGTAAAGATATTAAGTCCTATATAATATGTTAACCAGCATGATTAGCATGCTTTGAAAGTTATTAAGCAATATTTCAATCATTTTTATAGAAGAAACACATGCATTATTTTCATAGAGAATGAGACAGACACACATTTTCTTTTTACTTTAAAAGTTCAAGTTGTGTACATTTGTTCTACAATTTATCTTTGGCACTCTGCTAATTCCTATGAACATTTACCTATTTAGAGTTTAGGTATCTATTAACTATAATTAATTCTAAAAACAATATTACTGATTGATATTACTGATTGCATCTCATGTGTAAATTAGTTTTTGGCTCATAGTAGGTACTTAATAAATGTCTCTTGTTACATAGAGAAATATTTAAACAACATGTTTTCTAATTGAAGAATATCTGGCAGAAACCTGAGAACCAAACATGTATTTAACCAAAGTAAATTTCAAATCATAAACTTGCTAATTCATGTTTCATGGAAAACATGAATTATATGTATATCAAAATACAATGTTAAATAATGTTATATGTAAGTCATAGATATGTTTAACTAGTGTTTGAAATAAATTTAACTACAACTTATTGCAAACCTATTATGTAAGGGATATTAACACATGTCACATTTACTCTTCACAACAATCATTTGTTCCCCATATAATAAATGAGGAAATTGAAGCTCAAAAAAATCAAGAGAATTTCCTAAGGCCAGTGAGTAAATGGCTGAATTGGGACATGGATCCAGTTTGCTCAGATGTCAAGTTAATGATATTTTCTTCATTCCATAATGCTTTTTATTTTTCATGTAGGAACATACATAACATGCAACATCAGAATCCCATAGATAACCACAGTGGATTTATACTAGGAATCATGACAGGTGCAGATTACCCAAAATTCACATACATCTGTTTAATTGGGAACAAGGTCATATATTAATTAAACTTTTCTAACTGCTATGTATCTAATTTCAAAGAAGTGTTACTGTATTCAGCCTTATGGAATATTAACAAAATATTCCATAATTAATTCAATTAAACAAATCTTTGTGGAGTTTTTACTATATGCATGACCTGAGAATATACCAACAAATGAAATATGATTTATGGGTCCAAGAACCTCATAGGCTACAATAGAGACAGACAGTTTTAACTTATGATAAATGTCACTTAAAAATTAGATGTACAGATATAGAAATTAGATATATACAGATATAATATCTATATTATACATAACAAAAATATATAGAGATATAATGGTTTTATATACACATATACATAAATATATTTATTAGAAAATCAAGTCACATAACCCTTACTGAGTTTCCTAATTTATAATCATACATAACATAATAGAATTTAATCTTACATGTTTGACATTTTCATTTTTGAACTATTAGCTATTGGACTTGTTACATAGGAAACAACTGCTTGTGTTTTATTTCTTTTGTTTTGTTTTGTTTTTGAAACAGAGTCTCACTCTGTTGCCCCGGCTAGAGTGCCGTGGCGTCAGCCTAGCTCACAGCAACCTCAAACTCCTGGGCTCAAGCGATCTTCCTCCCTCAGCCTCCCAGGTAGCTGGGACTACAGGCATGCGCCACCATCCCTGGCTAATTTTTTCTATATATTTTTAGTTGTCCAGCTAGTTTCTATTTTTTTGGTAGAGACGAGGTCTCACTCTTGCTCAGGCTGGTCTCGAACTCCTGAGCTCAAAAGATCCCCCCCACCCCCCACCCCGCCCCCGCCTTGGCCTCCCAGAGTGCTAGGATTACAGGCGTCAGCCACCACACCCAGCCTGTGTTTTATTTCTAATTGACACAAAACTCTGGCTATCCCCATGGAAAAGCATTTTGGTTCTAAAATGATATTGAATTTATTATCATCATCATTCAATATTTTGAGCAATCTTTGCTTCAGCATTACTATTAATAAAAAGTTTTTAAAGTCATCCTTTATAACTCTTCAATATTTTCAAAATTCCCCACTGCTGAAAACAATTGTGTTAAACCAGAAGCATTTTTATTACCTCAGGGTATTCTCAATCTTAATGCTAACCACCTAGAGGTTTATGATTAAAAAAAAGAAAAGCACTCCTTCCATTTAGGTATTCTGATGTGTTTGTTCTCTGCTATTGATTCTTTAAAAATTTGTTAGGTTAATGCCTTGGCGCACTACCCTGCTGGTAGATAATTGTTATAAATAATATTCATATGACATACAATAATCAAACTTTAATCTAAAGAGATAATATAACTGATTTACTTTCTAGATACATGTTTTAATGGCTTTTTCAGTGGTGGGGATGGTTTAGCAGCTAAAATTTCCTACCATCTTATCAGTTTCCTTTATAGGTTTGTAGGTCTGCAAGCAAAATAAATTTGAAAAGAGAACTTATGAAATAGTTTCTCTGTCTTTATATTGATCTAGCTTGTGCATGGATTGAACCTTAATTAGGGCAGTACCATCTATGGAATGCACTTTGTGACAGTATCATTTTTTAAGTAACTATTTTCCAAGGGTGTCCTGTTTCTCATGAGCTGTGCACATCCTAAGGATCTTTGTCTACTTCTCCATTTGTAAAGGTTTATAATCAAATGTTTATGTAAACATGCATTTGTACTGAGGATTATTGGAAGGGAATAAAATTGAAAGGAGGAAAACCACTTAGAATGTCATTGTGATAAGACAAGAGATGTTTCAAACCTCTCTGTCTTTGTTTGTTTGTGCTGCTATAACAAAATACCTGAGACAAGGTAATTAATAAAAACCAGAAATTTGTTCCTTACAGACCTGGATGTTGTGGAGTTCAAGATCAAGGTGCCAATAGACTCAGCGTCTGGAGAGGGCTGCTCTCTGCTTTTAAGATGACACCTTGTTGCTGTGTCCTCACATGGCAGAAGAGATGGAAGGACAAAAGGCTCTGGGTCACTCCTGTCAACCTCTTTTATAAGAGCACTAATCCATCCATGAAGGCAGAGCCCTTAATAATTTCTCAAAAAGCCTTACCTCTTAATACTGTCAAATTGGGTATTAGGTTCTAACATATGAATCTTGGAGGGACACATACATTCAAATCATAGCTCCCCTCATTTTAAAGCAGTAGAAATTTATTCAACAAATACTTATTGACTGTCTATGTGGTAAGCACTATTCTAGACTTTGGGTACACTCTAGAAACATGGGCAAACACAAATGCAGATAAAAACAATCCCTGTTCTTATGGCACTTACATTCCAGAGGAAGCTTATTTACAATAAATACATAAAACAAGTTACTTAGGTAATATATAAGAAGCGAAAAAATTGAAGAGGGGGCTTGACATACTCAAACATGTAGTCAAGGATGCTGACATTGGAAGGAGGAAAGAGAACAAGTTTTGCTCATACATGGAGGCAGAGGAAGAGGGTGCAAAGGCTCCGAGATTAGAATAAGATTGTTTGGAAAGCAAGTGGTCCAGAGTGGCTGACACAAAGTGAAAAAGGAGAGAGTTGGTAAGAGGCTAGAGCAGGTTATTTGGAGTGGAGAGACAGATTATTTTGGGCCTTGTATCCTGTAATGAAAAGGACTTATATTAAATTTAAGTAAATGGGAAGCCACTGAACGGTAGAGTACGACTTGAAAGGATGGCAATGATGTGATTAATTGTATCTTTAAAATTTTTTTCAAAAAACTAAGAAAATAATGACAATGCCTGCAAAAAGCTGAGGAGTGACCCTGAAAGCCTTTGCACCCATAGAGGTTTCATGTTTATCTCACTAGCAATGCAATAAAAAATTTAGACTCCCTGCATAACTATTTGTGCATAATAGCAAAATACAAAGCGGCACATACCACTGGAGACGCACTTGATCTTCCTCCCTTGGTGAAAAGCAGAAATAATCTAGAAAACTATATGGCAATAAAGTAAAATGTAATCTTTCTGAGCAAATATTGCTTTAAAATTAATTGAAAATTTAGCTGTGACTTTGAAGAGAAGAACATTAGGACAAATGAGTCCATGTGAAAAGTTTGCTAAACAGCAAATGAGTGCACAAATATTTCTAAGATGATTTGGTGGATTCTCCTTCAATAATGAAATAAACAAAAAAACTACTTTTTCTATGAGGCACTAAAAGAAAGATACATTTATCAGAGACATATATCAACAGTAAGCAACTTCTTCAATAAAATTGTATGTTAGGGGAAAATTGAGTACATATAACAACTGGTAGAGTGCCTACATGACATGAATTTTTAAAAAGAAAGATATTGAATAAATATTATATATAATAAGAGCCTGTTATGCTATTTAGTGCTGGAGACAGTTCATACATTTTGTATTGTTGAAATATATAGATATACATAGTTTTATATTTAACAAGAGTCATGCTTTGGATAATACCCTATAAGCCTACAGTATGCTTTAGTTTAATAAGATACTTCTTTTGTATGAGCTGATGAGTTTTACGTATTGGACCATGCTTTGTAAAATGTTAAAATAATGGATGTTGCCCCGTGTCCTGAGGGGCAGTAATTCTAACTTAGTAGGACAAATTGAGGGTTAATATTACAGAACTAAGAATACTCTATGGAACATCCTACATCTCCCATTTTCTGAGACCCATCTGGTAACAGCACAGGTTTTGTGCCAGAAAAGTATGTTTTAGACTTGTTATTAAAGCTAAGTTATGACTACTTTTGCATAATTTTAAAGCCATTTCAAATTACTTAGAAAGTGGATCTGGACTTTTTTTTGCTGATATCAAAAGATACTAATGTAAATACCCTAGTACATGTAAATGGATATATGTTGCAGAGGTCATTTGAAGTCTCACTTTCAAAATGGGTGTAGCATTGGCTATCCTGCAGTATTATTTTTAGCAATTCATTTAGCAACATTACCTTTTTTGAGTATGATAATCTAAGATTGACTTCCTTTTTTCCTTCCAGACTCCCTTCCTTCCTTCTCATTCTCCCTTCTTTGCTCTTTCCCTATCTGCCTTCTCATTTTTCTTCCATCATCCATGCTTCAAAAAAATTATTCTAAAAAGATCCAGATGGAAAATCCTGCAAACAGAGTTTGTAAATTGCATGATCACCCACTCCTCCCCCCACCCCCACCCCAACCACTGCCTAAAATAACCACTACCTCATCTCAGAACCTGTTAATATGTTTACCTTACAAATCTACAGGGACTTTGCAGACGTGATTAATGCAAGATCATGAGATGGGAGAGTTACCCTGGATTATAATGCTGGATCTAGAGTAGTCCCAGGGGTTTATGTAAGAGGGTGACCAATACCTATGGGTTCTCCTGTGGTGACTTACTGTGGCTGACATGAGAGCAACGGCACTTCCACAGCCCAGAGTTGGGCCTTCTTTGTCCATGTGTCTACTCATTGGATCCCTCCTACTGACAGATTCCTCTCATATCATTGTTCTTCTATCTGGCATCCACTACCCATTTTTGCCCCACTGGGGCACAGGGGAAAATTGTGATCATCTATATGTTGTGTATTGTCAGTGGAGAATGACATATATCTCTCAGGTCCATCTATGTAAGTACTTTCCCCAGAATTGATATTCCTGCATGCAGGCATTGTATTAAAACTAGAATTCTCTGAAAAGGTTATAGACTTTCAGCATTGCAGGGATAGAAGAGAGACATCAGCCTCCTAGTTGTGTAACAAATTTCCCTTTCAAGCTAACTCTTTGCTAGAACCAGGAATAAAGACAGAATTCATATCTAAACTTTTGCCTTTTCTATTTCTCTCCTTCCATCATCTTTTGATAACAAAAAATAGATATCCATTTGCCTTTTATTTTTCAGCACAACACTATCTGAAGTCCTACACTTTTCTAGCTGCTTTGTAGACAAAAACAGCAAATGAAACAAAACAAAGAACAAAAAACAACAACACTCTCCATGATCTGAGAAAATCGGATTTGGATCTTAACATATAGAAATTCTACTTCGGGAATTCTGAGAAATCTTCTTCCTCTCTTTTCCAAAGAAGCCTAAAACATGTAGAACATCATTTTTGTAACCTGTCTTATCACCTGGACTTTTAGTACTCAACTCCAACACTATTTTGATATCCATAGCAAAGCAATGACCTCCCCGTTATCAGCCAAATTCTGCCCTCCCTGGGGAAACATGAAATACCTTTTACTAAAGGTGTTAATTAAAGGAGGCTCAAATAAGGTAGGAACTAGGAATTACCTGAAATAAAAATGTTTTAGTCCCCTATATAAATTTTATTTTGAAGATGATTTAAAGTCCTTGAAGGATATTAAGCAGGGATGTGAGATGATCATAACTGTGGGTTCAAAAATCACTGGTAGTAGACTGGAAGATGTTGCTGGATCAGGATCTGCCTGGAGATGGAGAACCTTTCAATGTTAGATCAGTGATGCGAGTGGTAAGCAATATGGCTGTGACCTTAGACTATGATCATCGGATGGAGAGAAGCAGGTGATCTTGAGAGATAATTTCATGAAAATGTAGTGACTCATTGGATATGGTGGAAAAGGAGCCGTAGAAGAGTGTATTATAATTCCTTAGGTTTTATGTCATTTAATGATATAGGAAATGGAAGGAAAAAAACAAATTCTACAAATACAATCATCCATCCTACTTTTGACATGTAGATTATCAATATGGATACAGGAAATCCAAATTTAGACTCAGAAATGGGATCTCAGCAGGAGATACGAAGACAGAAAATTTAAATGTATGGAGAAGACAGTTTTAAATTCAGGGAGTAAAAACTGATGCATAGTAAAAACTGACTTTTTATGGTTTTATTAATACAATCAATTTCTCTTTATTATAGCATAGACATAAATTCCTAAATGGCAAAAGTAAACAAACTGACATATTAGATATATATATATATATACTCTGGCAGAAGAAGTCTCATATATGGCAGAAAAGGAGCAGTGGCAAAAGGAAAATTCTTCTTTATGTACATAGACCACTATGGGCACAGTTATTTGCTTCTTTTTATATATTTTTATTTGCATAACTCTCATAGCTCTAGTCTTATCCTCTGAATATTTTCTTTTTCATTTTTTACTCATAAGCCCTGAGTATTTCTGACATGGTCTAGGGTGATTGCCATATTAGAAAGTATGACAATTCACCCATACCCTCTATACACACACATGGTTTACAGACATGGACACAAGTGTAGCCCTAATAACTATTTGGAAGTCTAGGAAACTTGTTCTTTTACACGAATAATATTTTTCTCACTTTTTGTGTAAGTAACCTGGACTGCATGCAGTTAACTGGCTTCTCGAGTCCTACATAAAAGACATTTAAAAAATATTTTTGAGAAGATAAGCATGTGTAAAAGTCTTAAAGAAAATAGACACATTTTCTAAAAGTATCTACACTTAATAAAATTCATCAAGATTTATGCATGTAAAAACAAATACACTTTAAATATGATAAAAGAAAGAGAAATGACTGTTTCTAAATTTAACACAAGAGTTTTTTAAATTTGATTCACATATTGGTAATCAAACATGGAATGAAAAGTAATTTTTTAGCTTTTAATGTTGGTGGCATTCACTTTAATATTGATCAAGTTTAGTAATTGCATATTATAATTGAATAAATACAATATTCTTCCTGCTATAATACAATCACCACATTTTCTGATAATACATTAAAATAGGTGCCTTTATTATAAGAATCGATCAAAGAACAAAAAACAGATCACATAAACTTTGTTAGTCAAAAAATTGAAAGGGTATTTTATGTTTTAGCTTTAGGCAAAGCATAATTTGATGACATTTGAATGTTCTCTCTATTTAGGACTTTGTCATGAAAATTGCCCTATTTTCTATGCACATTAAATGTTCTTTCAGGGAAAACATAAAATATTCCTGGATAAGTTCCCAGGTGCTGTTAAATAAGTTCATTCTGCCTTGTAATTTGTACATCGTTCTCTCACATGGTGCTATTTGTGTTATTGATGGACCTATTCATTCTCAGTTGTAGGCTTGCTGTCTTTGTAAATTCTTTAGATGATCCTGCTTGTAATTATCCTTATGCTGGGCCTTGTCACTGTTATTTGAAGAAAGTTTTATAAATCACATTATGCATACACAACAGCATTGCTATGTATGGATTTTATTCTGCTCCATGTCTGAGGGCTCATCTGAATGTTGAAAAGGAACATAAGAAATGGACAGTGACCAATCCATCTTTATCTCCTTCTTCTGAAGGTGACATCATGGGGATCTCCTCTATACTATTTATTAACCTCCCTGGAACAACCTCATTGTTAAGGGGCTAATTGTCCCTGTCTACTTCGCTATATTATTATGAATTAATCATCCAAATTGTGTGTGGATATCTTCGACATTTCCAGATTGACCATATCTGGAATAATGAGTTTCACATGTTTATTACACTCTCTGTTAAGCAGAGATTTTAATTACTGTATAACTTGTATAATCTACTGCAATCATACTAGTTTTAGGAACTATAGGACTTTCAATGTATCTATCAACCTCACATATTTATAAAATTGCAATTAGTGAAACTTTTATTTTTCTGTTGAAACAAAAATATTTAGTTTGTTGTTCTGTAAATACTGTTATTTATTTCTTAATATATTTATACTTCAGGTTACCCTAAAGTATAAATAACTAAAAGTCTAATAACCTTCATCTGAGTTATATCTGAAAGAAGCTCATTGTTGAATCCATAGTTGTGGACTCTTTTTATTTATTTATTTTTTTTTTTGAGACAGAGTCTCACTCTGTTGCCCAGGCTAGAGTGAGTGCTGTGGCATCAGCCTAGCTCACAGCAACCTCAAACTCTTGGACTCAAGCAATCCTTCTGCCTCAGCCTCCCGAGTAGCTGGGACTACAGGCATGTGCCACCATGCCAGGCTAATTTTTTCTATATATATTTTTAGTTGGCCAATTAATTTATTTCTATTTTTAGTAGAGACGGGGTCTCGCTCTTGATCAGGCTGGTTTTGAACTCCTGACCTTGAGCGATCCGCCCGCCTTGGCCTCCCATAGTGCTAGGATTACAGGCGTGAGCCACCGTGCCTGGCCGAAAGTTGTGGACTCTTAACCATATCTCTTTATTCATAATAAATTTGAACAGTTGATGAAACATATACTGAATAGTGAATACATACCATGCACCAAGCACTTTGCCAGACTCTGCAAATGTTGTGATAAAAATTAAGAAAATGAGAGAGAGGGAAATCACTCTTATTCCACTTTTCACAGAGTTATAGTACGGTGAAAGATGTGGAAAATTAAAGAGATGTATACATTTCCTGTTGCTGCTGTAAAAAATGTCTACAAACTTAGTGACTTAAAATAACACAAATCTATTCTCTTAAATTGATGAGGTCAAAGGTCCAAAATCATCTTTACTGGGTGAAAGTAAGATGTCAGAAGGATTGGTTCCTTCTGGAGGCTCTGAGAAGAGAATCCATTTCCTTGCTTTTTTTTAGCTAGTAGTAGCTACCTGTGTTCCTAGGCTTGTGGATCCTTCTCCCATCTTCAAAATGAATTAGTCTCTGCTTCGTATCACCATCTCTGCTGACTCTAAGCCCTCCTCTGTCCCTCTTATAAGTGTTATTATGATTATATCAGGGCCACTTGGATAATCTTGGATCACCTCTCCTTTACAAAAACCTTACTTTGATCACATCATCAAAGTCTCTTCTGACATCTATTTTTTGTATTCTTTGAGCTGCTATAATAGTATCCCACAGATGGGTAATTTATATTGAACAATTGGCTCATAGACCTATAGGCAGAGGATATCAAGGTGCTGGTATCTGAAAGGGATTCTCTTGTTGCATCATCATCTGGCAGAAGGTGAGAGGACAAGAGAGTAAGAGGGTGCTGAATTTACCCTTTCCTAGTGGAACTGATCCCACCTATGAAGGCATGTCAATACATCAGTTCAAATTGTATTATCCCATTTCCAAATAATAATGAGTGGTGTCCCTATAACGGGTCTTGCATCATCTGACTGTGACTTATACTTCTATTTTTCAGAACATTGTGCATCCTGAAATCTAGCACAACTTGAATATCCATGTCTTGTATAAACCTCCCATTTTTTTCTTCATGACATTATAATTGTCTGTAATTGTCTGTTTTCAACAGCCCAGCCTGAATGTCAACTGACTCAAAATGGCTTCTTTAATTCATCAGATCTGGAGTCATCTCTGCTTTTTGAAAGTTTCTTAAGTATGTACCTGTCTTAATGTACCTTCTACCTCATATTATTATAATTTATATTGATTTTATATCACCATAACTGGTATATATGCTTTTAGATGCTAACCGATGATTTATTCATCTCAGTATTTTTCAAAGCACCTAGTACTATACTTTAGAAATAGGAGAGGGTGAATAAAGATTACTGGAATTAATTAATGACATATGTGTTTATTCTCAATGTATACTAACTTTTCCTCTAAAAGGTTTTTTTTTTTTTTTTTTTTTTT
>VBSM01003039.1:15994199-16046000 GCA_008086735.1 Cheirogaleus medius
AAAAAAAAAAAAAAACAGCTGAGGAAACTCCTAAAATATCCAAACAAACTCAAGCTTGATGAAGCATAATCAGTTGGATCATAAGGGACAAAACAAGTATCTGTAATTCTATTCTCCTAAGGAAACAAACTTAATTATAGCTATTAAATCTGTGGGCTCTAGTATCAAACAGAATGATGCCAGCTGATTAGTTCTAGAAGTTTTAGAACAGCTGCCACCAAGAGTCCACATGATAGTGGGGGACTTGGTTGGTATTTTATTTGCATGATAAACTGACATGTCAGAATTGACCTGAAAATATCTCTGGTAAAACTAAATAGGATTAATATTTAAGATGTTATACAGAGTCAGACAGGGAAAAAGTACCAACTCTAATATCTAAACAAAACGTACCAGAAACTTTAAAACTAAGAGAAGAATAAAATGAAAGAAAAAAGTATTTTTTTTTAATAATTTGAAGGGAGTTATCTGTGGTTAAAAATATATCTAGGTAAAATAATTTTAGGAATAAAACATAAAATCCTGAGACCATGGTTGGAAGGAGACAGGGCCAAAGAGAGAGCAAAACTATTCTATATAATCAGTTAATATGGATTTGGAAATGAAGAGAACAAAGAGAAATGGGAAAAGTATATCAGGCAATGCAGCTGACCTTAAAAGGACGACCAATAAGAGACTGTTGGCCAGCAGATAGCCAAAGAAAGGTCAAACATATTATTTTAAATATTTTTCACTGCTTTGATGCAAAGCCCTTCTCTTGCTCCCCACTTTCATTCTCATGTGGCATGCACATTAATATCTTGAGTAATGATAATGTAATAATAACTAAAGAAGTAAGGAAAAATTCTCATATCTGGATCTGCCTGGAGCAGAAAAAGAGAGGTAGGAAGTGAGTGTAAATATCTAGCTTTACCAGGACATACACAAGTGTTTAAAAATCATTTTGTTTTCAAAATAAATGGCCTTATTTTCCCATAATACTCATTTTTCTATAATGGCTATTTCAAGACATTGTGAGGCCATCCTTCAGTGCCAAAAATGAAAGTGATGTGAGACTTTTTTCCTTTCCTTATGCACATACATATCTTTTCAGTCAGAGTCTACAATTTTATTTCCCAATGTTTTCTTAAATAGATGCCATTTACTTTCTCTGTAGTATCCCTGCTCTAACTGAGAATTGTGTCATATCTACACGGATTAATGAAATAACTTCAAAACTGTTTGCCTCTACGTTGTTGTTGTGAATCCCCCCTTCACATTACCACCATGCGATTTCTCTTGAGTGGATGGCTGACCAGCTCACTTTTCTGCTTAGAACCCTTTAGGGTCTCATCATTTTCAACTTCTTTTCTGGACGGGTTTACCACTAGTTGAGTAAAGGCAGGAGGGGGCATTCTATCCAGGCAGATGTTTCATTTTTCTTTGAGTTTTAAAATACATTTAAATGATAAATTTTTAGATTGTGATGTTAGGCTATTTAATCTACTCATGTGAATGGTGGGATACAGCAAAATGGTGGATTTGAGGGAAATTCTTTTCTATGTTTCTTATGCCAGTGAAATCTTTTCTTCTTTATTTTTTCTTTCAGCACCAATTAATATCTCATGGATTCCTGCTTACAAGAACATTATTGTAGAAATATGCCCTGGCCTAGAGTATAAATTCTCAGTTACTTAGAATGACATAGAGGCCATAATCTTGCCTATGGCTAAAAATCCAATTACATTTCCCTTTACTCTTGACATTATAATTTATATTTTATTAATGAAAAATGTTTTTAATTCTCTGCAAAAAAGTATGCTGTTTCATGATTCTCTAGTTGGGAAAAACTCTTATTATTCTGCGACTCTTGTCTTATTCGACAAGTTCAGCACTGTCAAATTGAACTTTCTGCAATGAAGGAAATGTTTTATTATCTATGTAGCCATGAACCACATATGGCTACTGAGCATTCAAAGTGTATATAGTATATATCAGACACTGAAATTTTAATTATCAAAATATTAGTTTATCTGTGTATATAAGGTATATAGCCATACTTCAGAGATATTGTGGGTTCAGTACCACCACCACAATAAAACGAATATCTCAGTAAAGCAAGTCACATGAATTTTTGATCTCCCAGTGCATATAAAAGATATGTTTACACTATACTGTAGTCTATTAATGTGTAATAGCACTATGTCTAAAAAAACAGTGTACATACCTTAATTAAAAATACTTTATTGCTACAAAATGCTGACAGTCATCTGAGACTTCAGCAAGTCATTTTGCTGGTGGATGGTCTTGCCTCAATCGTGATAGCTGCTGACCAATGGGGGGGTTAGTTCCTGAAGGGAGGGATGGCTGTGGCAATTTCTTAAAATAAGAGAACAATGAAGTTTGCCACATTGATTGAATATTCCTTTCTAAAGATTTCTCTGTAGCATATGATACTGTTTGATAGCATTTTACCCATAGTAGAACTTCTTTCAAGATTAGGGTCAACCCTAGTGCTGCTTTGTAAGAAAAGTTTATGGAATATTATAAATCCTTTTTTGTTCATAACATCTTTACTAGAAGTATATCAGTTCTCTTATGAGGTTGCTCATTCACAAGAAGTAACTCCTCATCTATTAAAAGTTTATGAGATTGCAGCAATTCAGTCACATCTTCAGCGTCCATATCTAATTCCAGTTCTCTATTTCCACAATATCTGCAGTTACTTTTTCCACTGGAGACTCGAACCAAAGTTATCTATGAGGGTTGGAATCTGCTTCTTCCAAACTCCTGTTAATGGTGGGTGGTATTGTGACCTCCTGCCATGAATCACAAATGTTCTTAATGGCACCTAGAATGGTGAATCCTTGTCAGAAGTTTTTCAACTTACTTTACCCAGATCCATCAGAAGAATCACTGTCTATGGCAGCGATAGCCTTATGAAATGTATTTCTTAAATAATAAGATTTAAAAGTAAAAATTTCTCCTTGATCAATGGGCTACAGAATTAATGTTGTGATAGCAGGCATGGAAGCAACATTCATCTCTTATACATCTCCATCAGAGCTCTTGGATGACTAGGGGCATTGTTAATGAGCAGCAATATTTTGAAAGGAATCTTTTTTTTTTTAAGTGGTAGGTCTCAACAATGGGGTTAAAATACTCAGTAAACCACTCTATAAACAGATGTGCCCTCATCTAGGCTTTTTGTCCCATTTATAGATCACAAGCAAAGCAGATTTAACCTAATTCTTAAGGGCCCCAGCATTTCCAGAATGGTCAATGAGAATTGGCTTCAACTTCAAGTCACCAGCTGTGTCAGCCTCTAATAGAGTCATCCTGCTCTTTGAATCCAGCTTCTCCTCTCTAGCTCTGAAACTCCTAGATGACATCTTTAAATACAAGGCTGTGTTCACTGAAATATCACTTTTAATTTCCTTCAATAATTTTTCCTTTGCATTCACAACTTGGCTAACTATTTTGGTGCAACAGGCCTACCTTTCTGCCTATCTCAGCTTTGGACATGCCTTCAAGCTTAATCATCTGTAGCTTTTGATTTAAAGTGTATAATGGGAGATTTCCTTTTACTTGATCACTTAGAGGCCATTATACAGTTATTCATTGGCCTTATTTCAATATTGTTGTGTGTCAGGCAACAGATGGGCTTGAGGAGAGGGAGAGAGACAGGGGATGAGCTGGTCAGTGGAACAGTCAGAACAGACATAACATTTATCTATTATGTTTGCTGTCTTATATGGGCACCCCCAAACAATGACAGTAGTAATATCAAATATCACTGATCACAGATCACCATAACAGATATAATAAAAATTTAAAAGTTTGAAATATTGCAAGAATTACCAACATGTGACATATAAACACAAAGTAAGCACATGCTATTGGGAAGATTGTGCCTATAGATTTGCTCAATGCAAGATTGCCACAAACCATCAATTTGTAAAAAAAAAAAAAAAATGCAATATTTGCAAAGTGCAATAAAGTGAAGCACCAAAAAACAAGGTATGCCTGTGTTTGTAGTGTTTAGAGTCTGCTGTTCATGCCCAAACCAAAAGTCAGTTATTTGTAGGTAATAATCAAAATCAGAAGCTCACAGGGGTGGTGAGGATGCTGTAGCATTTCCAAATATCTCTTGACAAGACCTTCATGTTGGTGGTGGGACTTAATGCACAAATGAAGAATTTATGCAAAACAATAATGAGCATATCCTAAAATGGTTGTAAAATTATTTCTGCTATTTTGTCTGTGAAGGGCATCTTATTACAGCCTGACTAGCAAAAGGTACCTGAGGTTGAGGGATTTCAGTTCCAGAGAAGGTCAGGTATTTTCCAAGAATCTCTATAGAATGATAATAATTGCCTTTGCCAAATTTTACTAGAAGCTCACTCAGAGATTTACAACAGCTGAGGACTTCCAATGTTCTTTGACATTATTTGTTACCTAAAAACTTCATCTCTATCTACTAGTGTTTCAGAAGATTAAGTCTTAATGATATAAATTGTACTATATAAGTTCCTAAAAGATAATGAAATTTGGAAGGATAATTTCAGTGTCAACCTAATTTCTCTTTTACTTCTCATGTATTTCCAGGGAATTAAATTAAATTTTTAAAGCTCCACTTCTAAAATTGAAAAGAGGTACTTAAATAAGTACATTCACATCCAGGTTCATAGAAGCATTATTCGCAATAGCCAAAGGTGGAAACAGCCTAAATGTTCATCAATAGATATAGATAAAATTAAGATATATACATATAATGGGATAGTATTCAGCCATGATAAAGAAATGAAGTATTGAGACTTGCTATAAGATGGATGTAGTGCCAAAACATTATGTTAATTATAAGAAGCCAAACATAAAAGGTCATATTATATGATTATATTTACATAAAATATCTTAAAATCTATGGAGAAAGAATGCAGATTGGTGGTTGCCAGGGGTTGAGTGAGAGGGGAATGGTGAGAAACCACTCAATGGGTAAGGGTTTTAATTTGGACTGATGGAATTGTCTTGAAACTACAGAGTGTGGTTGCACAACATTGTAAATGTACTAAATGCCATTGAATTGTTAACATGAAAATGATTAATTCTATGTTACATAAATTTCACCTGAATAAATTATTTTTAAAAAAGAGTGAAGTGAGGGATTTCCCCAATTAGACTAACCATCTATGGAAAACCTAAGGGATTGGCATAAAATGCCATATTAAAATTATTTATATCTACATATTGCTCTTGCATCTTAAATGAAAACCAAGTTTTATACTATAATAAATAGTTTCTAAAAAGTAAGCTGTGAAAATTCATGTATATACATACATAACTAAAACCATCACAGGAACAAAATTATTTTCATTTAAAAAAATAAATACTTCTCAAAATTTCATAAGAAAGGGAATCTCTTTTTAATCTCAGTAGAAAATAATGTTTAATATTATACATTATAGGGACTCTACTCTGGCAGTAGAACAAGTTTGCAGTCTAGCCCATACTCTAAGCCCTTGATTCTTCTTTTTTAGGATGCTATTCTTTCTCCATTATACCTTGTGACCCCTGGCTTTGCATTTGGGATCACAGGGAGGAGGTGCAGATGGATGCTTGTTCATTAGCCTTCCGTGACCAAATCTCAGATTTGCATTGCAGAGGATGCCATTCTTGTGGGTTATAGAGAATTTGTAGCTCTTTTCATGCTGGTACAATTTGGACATGGGGATTTCTTATGCCTTTTAATATAGGTCAAATTAAAACTTATTTGGCAATAAAATTCCCTGAAAAATGTAGTAAATTTCTGTTTGCTTCAGGTCAGTTATATATTCAAATATATATTCAAAAAGACAGTCAAAGTCTTTTTTTGGATAGATTTTTTAAAAGTGTGAAATCTCACCCTTCATTTATCCTCTGGACTCTACCCATACTCCTTGTGATATGGTAGCCATCTTTACTTGCTTGGTCATGGTCTTTACAGAGAGAGACAAAATCTACTAAGGCTGTGGCTATGCAAACATTCCCTTTTGAGCTTTGGTTACAATTTGTCATAAAGGTGAAGTTAGATATTTCAACCCTGAACATTTTCAAATCTCCTGATTGTAGATTCTAGGCAGAGAAAGCCTCCTTTAGCAAAGCTCTGTCTTCATTATCTCTTTGTATTCCATCTAACCTAGGCATAAATCAATCTATTATTTGTAGGACTTCTCTAAAGTCCCACAAAACATAAAAAGTTCAATAAATAGTTAATACAAAGCGAATTTCAAAAAAATAATCTCGTATTGTCCTTAATACTATAACCTAAGTTAATATGTGATTTGTCTTTCAAGGTAAAGAGATTGCTTATTCACTGAAACGTGACAAGGATCACCTACTTTCCAGCATGTCATATATATTTTCTTACCTCTTACCATCCTACCAATTCCACAAACCAATTCCATGGTTCAACTTGCTGCAGAATAGCCCTTCTGGTACCATATTCTATATCTGTGTACATTGTGTTTGGCTGTGATTAATAGGAAACATAAACATAGTGGCTTAAAATCTGTAAATTTATTTCATTCTGACAGTATCACATGTAGGCAATCAAGCTGGCCATGAACCAGGCAGCTTTTACTTATTATAAACTTCATCCTCATGGTCCAACATGAAACTTTAGGAATATGTTGGCTAATTCCAAACAGCAGTGTAGAAGATGCAAAAATGCACCATAGCAGGTATGTAGAAAACTTCTTAGAAAGAGTTGTTATGTAATAGTTTGGTTTTTGTCCTTTTGATCACATGCCACTTCTCAACACAAAGTAAGATGAGAAATGTATCTTTTATTCCAGTTGGCCTGGATGCCAATTAAAAATTAGGGATTTGTGCTGAGGAAAATGTCATAGTGGAGACAACTAGAAGTCTCTGCATGGATTAATTCATTGTCCTTTAAGTTCACCATGTTTTACAATCATTTTAAAAATTAATGGGATAAACTTCACATGGTATCAGAAAGCTATAAAAAGGATTTGACCCTCCTGACTTTGTGCTTTTTGAAATTTATTTTTTCTTTTACAACTTCTATCCATCACTGTGCCCTCTGTTGTGATAATTCATAGATCTGGCTTCAAGTATAAGAAAAATATTAAATAAGTAGTCTTATTATTCAGTTGGTAGATATTAAGGGTAGATGTAACATGAATTGAAAAAATAATTCTCTATAAACAGAGACCAAATTATATGGCCAGATCTTTGCTGATGTGACATAAAACATCAATAAAGGCAGAGATAAATACAATTTTAATATATAATTTAACTATTATTTATTTAGCTTATAAGGAATGAAAGTCAATTTATTGCTATATATAAATGCAAATTAATATTTCCTTGTGGTTCTTTAGAATATATATGTGTGTCATAAACTATGCAAATATTGACAGATAAATTCTAACTTAATCTCAGTTAAGCAAGCATTTATTGTACATTTAAACCATGACAAACTCTATAAGATCATAATGGCCAACATGTGCATGTATCTCTGCCTTTTAGCACCCCCTTTTACTTGGAGATCAAGGCACATTTTTTTTTATTCTATGTCCTCAACATGCTGCCTCCAAACATTATCTTAAAAAATTCTGTTATTATTAAAATGCACAAAAATCTGCAGAACCTCATATAATGTTTCTATGAGAGAATTATTTCTGGCATTTCTGGAAAAAATATAATGTTTTTCCAAATCTCTAATCCTGAAAAAAATTAGTCCAGAAATTGGAAAGTAGAAAAAAATTATTATAAGCTTAACTATCAATATAGAGAAGTTACTGGCCCAAAGAATTCACTGATATCAGGTAAAAAGCAAAAACAGTAAGCTTAACAGGCAGGGCTGAAGGTTAAGCTCCCTTCCCTTTCTGGGAAGCTGAAAAGGAGCACATTAGGGCAAAGCAGTCACAGTCCAGTCAGTGTTGCTTGTAGCCCTTGCTTTGTAACAGTGTGTTCCAGGCCTGGTTTGCTGCTAACAATGAATCATTTTTGTGAATAAAATAAATATCAATAAGTTTGTGCACGTAGTATTCTTTACAAAAACCTATGAGTGGTGTTCCAAGAAATAAGTTTTGGAAGCAAAATATGACCTTAGTTATGTGATTCTGCATATGAATATGTGTAGGATGTTAACCATGCTAAGAGATATAAATGTTACAATAATCAAACACTACCTTCCTGGCACTTTCTAGAATTTAATATTATCTATAAACTATAATTTTTTTGTAGCTACTACTAAATATAACTTACTTTTTAAGCAATTTTTATATCTACATTAATGAGTAAAATATAAAGAATAATGGACATATTTAAGAGTAATGTATGAGTTTGTGATTCTCTGATCATCTGGAGAATTCTGATTTCTCCTCCCTAAATTCAAAAAATTAATAATATCTGTCAGGAATTCAGGACATCATAAAACTCCTTTGTAATTTCTATTAGGCTAAAATTACGGTAGACTTCAGTTATCATTTTGTTTGCAGTTTTCCCTTTCTCTTCCCTAAGTCTAATAACCCTATTTTCTGTTTGACAGATGGTGCCTTTGCCATTGCACATGGTTTTCATATGGCCAACCATCATTCCTCATTCCTGTGACTACAGGGGGAGGGAACCTGACTCAAGTATGATCTGCCATGCCTTCTCCTAAATCCTGAACATAGCAGCTTGTTAAGATGGACACACAGATCAAATATGAGTTCATCAAGTTCCTTCCAGAGCCAATATTGAGCCAATATCAATGGAAATAAAGTTTAAAACTAAAGAAACAATGGAGCTGAATACACAGATTTTGCCTTCTTGAGAGATAGCAGCTATAGCCATAGGCGGCATAGTCTATTTCCCACATTCTACCCAGGGCCATGAGTGAACCTCCTGGTCAACACTCAACATTACATAAGCACCAACAAATTTTTGTTGATTGAGTGAATGAGGCAGAGCTTATAATGACTGGACAGATGACCAAGAACATATCCTTGGGAAATTGCATTATCTATTCTAAGATTGATATTGGTGTAATCTCTCTTATGATATAAAATAAAAATTTCCCCATAGCAAAGAAAATTTAGTGTGTGTATATATTCATTTTCTTTCCACTTTCTGGAAACAAAATCAAGTGCAAGGCAGGATAATACTGAAGTTCAACTGATGCTTGAATATATAAAGTTATTTCACTGCTATAAGTATTTCAGAAGTATGTTTGAGTGATGAATGTCTCGTTATAGCCTGACTATATCCATAACAAAATTTTCTCACTAAACGTGTTTCCATTAATGCATTTTATTCTTAAAAGTTTTAGAAATTAAACTGAGTGCAACAAATGAAAATTACTTTAATCCATCTTGTAAAATATACAGATAAAAATCTGTTAAATTCCTCATTTATATTATCACATATGTTCATTTAGCTACCGGTCTCCTGAAATTTTGATTCACATACTACATTAAAAGCACTAATGAGTTAAACTCTATAGCTTTAAAAGAAAAAAGAATAATCTTAGGTTTTTCAATTCCCATGGATCCTTAAGTGTTGCTGTTTGTCATAAATTTCATGTTTTCCTTAATTACTTATATAAATAAGAAATTAAAGTGAACTGTTTGGTGAAATTTAAAATTAAAGAAGTATGTAAAAGTATGTGAAACCTGTTTAAGTTCTTGTCAGTTAAATTATCCCCTCTGCCATGGGCATTAATATGATGCCTTCACCATGTTTCAAAATTAGAAAAAGAAGATTAAATACTTTCTTTGTTAGAGAAATGCTATTTACTTCAGCCATGTTACTTCTTGGATTTATATATTCATTCTTTTCCTCTTTATAAGTCATATATTAATACATCTTTACAGTAGCATTTGAAGTTGAACCTCACCTGTAATTCCAGCCCTTGCCTTCATCTAACTTGTAGTTGCACATGAGTCAGCCTGTAACATTCTATTTAGTGTGTCTGATAGTTTACATTTACTTAATTTTGCTCTTTCTATCTCTCCAATTACATTCCAAATTATTTGAAGACATTGATAGAGTCGAATGCTTTTTCTGAATCTCTGTCATGTCTTGGATTAAGTATAAAAATATACTAATAGAAGAAATTATGGGTGATTTTAAATAACATTGAAGAAAATAATCTTTCAATATGAGAAAAGCCTAGAAGTCATAATATAAAGATTGATACTTTTGTCTGCATAAAATTTTTAAATCCTTGATTTGAAAAAAATCACCAATAATGAGATCAAAGTACAAATGATGGTCTAGAAAAAATAATTGGAATTATGTCATAGAAAATGGACAGCTTTCTAAAAAATTCTATACATTACTGAGAAAAAGTATAAATTTTCCAATTGCAAACTTGGTGAAGGATCTGAATACTTTAGGAAAAAAATAAATGTATTATCAGCATATAAAAATGATGCTTATGGTCACTCCTAATAAATTAGATGCAAATGAAAACTAAAATTAGACATATTTTTTTTAAAAAATTAAGTGATTACAAAGACTGGAGAATTTAATGACAAATAATACAGTTTAACTCAAATTAAAATAGCCAATTTTCCTTCAGCCACTGTTCATGCATTCATGTAAAAAGAAAAACTTACTCTATAACACTTATCAACATTTGACATACTATGTATTCTATATACATTTTAAATATGCTACACATAACAAGAGTCTCACAGAACCTACATAAGCACAGTTTTTTAACGTCTAGGCTCAGACTCTCTCTAGATTAGTCATCAAATCCAGTCCTTGAGGGCAGCAGAGAGAGAGAGTGCTCCTTGGAAATTCCTTCTCCTACTTCCTCTCTCCCTCCTCACTTCTCTTTCTTTGTCTTCATGTCCATCTTCAACTTCATCTTCCTCTCTTTTTTCCCCAGACCTGCCTTGCATAAAACTTTTCTTTCAACTATGGGGGAAACAAAGCTTCCACTCAAAAACTATTCCAGAAAATCCAAAGTTCCCTGATGTTATTAATATAAAAAGTTAAATTCTAAAACTCTGTTTCTGTGGAGGTGGGACACAGATCTTCATTTTCTTTTGCTACTGTTTGTTAGGATGAGATAATTTTACCAGGAGAGGAAGAAGATAGATGTCTGCTGTAGTTGTGCCCTGTATAACCTGAACGGCACCTTAATAATTCATAAAAGGTAAGGTTAATTTAGAAACAACATTCTAGTGATTTTTCTGTCAGTAGCACTGAGGATAACATTGATCACTTTAATAATCATGAAGTTTAGGTAGGAAACAAATATAACCATCATGTTTAGAAACCATGATCCTTCAAAACTGTTCTTTTCCTTCTAAATGAACAATAATAAAAATCGGAAATTAAAATCAAATGGTTTGCCAGTGTATGTGATCAGTGATATTCTCTTATTATTCACATAAGTCTTTATTGATGTTAGACATTTTTAATTTTAGAGCAAATGACCAGAATTGTCAGCAAGGGCTATGAAAAACAAAACAAAAAAACAGCTGAGTGAGGAGCATTTGGAATCTAAGTAGAATGTAGGATAAATAACCCTGGGAACTTTCATAGAAAATACTCAGCAACAGTCCCACCACGTTATAAGAATTCAATAAATGTTAACCTCCTATTGATATTTAAGGAATGATTCAATTAGAATATAATTTGATGTAGTGTGTATATTTCCAGGTTGAAAATGAAGAATTTTAAAATGAATGTATTTTATGTTATTTATTTTAAACCCTTCGAAGCACACTGAAGGCAATAGAAGTAAAAAAGGACTTGTGAGATAGAACAATACAGGAATAAACAAATCAACCACAGGGCTCACAGGAAATAGTTCATATGTAAACACATAAGTTCTCTCAGACCAAGCACTTTTTGTGTTCCTCCTCTCTCACAACTCTTTCTAGGTGATATTCTGTATTTTTCAAAATCTCACCCCCGATATCCTCAAATAGAAAATCTAATTTCAATAGAGGATTAACTAGCAGAAGAAAAATACACACTGCATCCATCTACTGACAGCTTTCTGTCTTCAGAGTAGAACACATAGAAATAAATGGGTCGGGGCACTAGATCCTGGAGATCACCTTGTTGATCTCAAGTTACACAACATGAAAGTGAGGCCCAGAGCTCTATTTCCCATAGCATATTCAATAACTTAATTTTGTAAAACTCATATGTTTATCATTCATTTTCCAACCTCAGATATTAACATTTTCTCTAAAAAAACATTATTTTCATGTTTCCTTTTTATAACTGTTCTTGTCTCAATAAAAAAATAAGACTATTAATTTCAAAAATGAAAGCCATGTAGCACATTAACTTATTGAATGCTATAAAAAGGGAGTCTTATCTTGTCAGTTTCAGTATTACACATGCATTTCTAGGAGACACAGAAATATTTTATATTGCAGTTATGCTTCCTTTATTGCACTGTTCCATACAAGAGCACATTGCAGGGTTAACAGTTTTTAACGTGACTCATAATTTTGTGCACATCTCTGCCGTATTATTACAATCTGCATTCTGTTTAAGGTTTAAATTTTAAAATAATTGCCTCTTATTAAACTCTCCCACATTACATTATTGCTGGTCATGCAGAAAATCAGTTTGCTGCAGGAAACAAAACCATCCAATATAATCTTTTCTCCTTATAACAGAGGAGATAATTGGATTAATCCCAAGTCAAAATCTTGGAAGTAGAATGCTTTGTTGGCTAAACAGAGCCATGCCTGTCATTTAGAGATGATAGATAATAGAGATTCAGTGATGCTAGATAATCAAGTGCAACTAGTCATCATAATAATGAATATTTTTTAAAGATATTAGCAAATGCTAATTATCCACTGACTATGAAGAGAGGCTGGGTTAGTCCCTTGGGGGAACTAGTTGCCTTGTTAAGACATCATCATATATCCATGTCTACTTGGGCAAATTGCTCCTCTGCTATTCTGATCATATTCTGTAAATGTTAAAATTATTGGTAAAATAATATCTTACATATTACGAATCTTGGCCATTGTGACTACAAATATTAAATATTTTTTGCTCCATTATTTTTTCTTCCTTTTCCTTCTATTGTGCCAATTAGGTCTATGTTATAGCTCTTGAAATTTTCCCACAGTTCTTTAATGTCCTGCTTTTGTTTGTGTTCTTTTCATTCATTTTTTCTTCTTGTAGTTCAGTTTGGAAAATTTCTATGGACTTACCTACAACTCACTGATTTTTTTCTTCAGTTATGGGAGTTGATTAATAAGCCCTTTGAAGGGCTGGTTCATTTCTCTTACAGTTTCTCCCTTATCAATTTTTTGTGTGTGTTCTTTATTAGATTTTTTTATATTTCCCTGCTTATTTTACACATCCATAATTTTCTATTAGAGCCCTTTAGAGTTATTTTAATTTCTCTAAATGACGATTCTAACATTTGTGTCATATCTGAGTATGGTTCTGATTCTTGCTTTGTCTCTTCAGATTATATACTTCCTTGTGTTTTGGTATAATTGTATTTTTTTGTTGTTGTTGTTGAAAGTTGAATATGTTGTATTGGGTTAATTGGCCTTTAGCATGAGGATTTATGTTGGGCTGTGTTTATTATTTCATGTAACTGAAGGTTCTAGGGGCTTCAGATTTCTGATTGTCCATAATCTTGTCTTTCCTTTTGACTTTGGGCTTCCCTAGTTTACCTCAGAGAGAGCCTCTATATCTTGTAGCTCTTTGAATGTTATCCATTCTTATTAGACTGGAGCTCTAGGGGTGATAAGGTGTGATGAAAAGGGGAGTGTTCTATTATGTTCAGATTAAATCTCAATGTTTTAGTGGTCTTGCATATCGAGCATGTGACCTTCACAAATATTACTCCAGTGGGACAGCAGTTTCATTGCTTCTGCCTCCTACCCTCCCTTCTGGTTATAGTGTCCCCAACCCATTTCCTTGAAATCCTGAACCCTGGTGACTATGTTTTCTTATATTTCTCCTCATTAAGTGGAAAATGTATCCAGAGAGGGGCAGAATGGGAGAAATGCCCTTCTCTCAGCTGGATGTGATTCTGGGATAAAATCATTATCCCTAGAGAATAGGTCTTTGTTTTGGAGATGGCTCTAGGTGTATTTCACAAATATTACTCTTCTTTACTCCTGCCAGTAATAAAAGGATCTTTCTCAGATCCTGAATGAATCCAATGATGGTCTTATAGATAAAATAAATGAAAATGTAGCTGCCTTCCTCTAAGTCTCCAGTGTCCAGGAGTATTTTATTATTAAACTCTCAAATTAGTCTACACTCAGTTTATAGCAATTTTTTTATATTTTTGCATCTATGTAGGGATAAATGTTTACATCTATGTTTTCTTTTATAATTTTGTCCAATTTTGATATCATGGTAATCATCATTTAACAAGATAAGTAAACATTTCCAACTCTTTTCTCAAGTAGGACGTATATTATTCATTCCTTAAATATTTATTAAATATTTAATTGAATTTATAGTACATCCACTTAGGCCAGAAAAACTTTAGTAAAATATTAGCTAATTGAAACTAGTAATATGTAAATAATTACTATATTAGTGTTTATCTCTAGAGATTCTAGCATGTGTTTAGAGCAAGGGGAAAATGTATATAAATTAAAAGTGAAGCAGTAAAACACAATTTGCACTGGAAATGATTCATTATGTAGAAAATCCTAAAGAATCTACAAAAAATATTATTAATAATTAGAGAATTTAGTGGGTTCACAAAAAAACATGGTTAACATAAAAAATCTATTTCCATATCTTACAAGTAGAAGCAATTAAAAAAAGAATAAAATATCCTTTACAATGCATCCAATATATAACATGCTCAGACATATATTTAATGTAACACATGTAATAGTTCTAAATTGAAAACTATAACACAGTCCTGAGAGAAATGAAAGAAAACATAAACAATGGAGTGATATCACATGTTCATGGACTGTAAGACTCATTGTAAGACACAGATCTATAGAGTTAATGAAATCTGAGTCAGAGTCCCAGGAGGCTTTCCTGTAGATTGCCAATCGGATTCTAAAATGCATACGGGAATGCAAAAGACCTAGAAGATCCAAACAAAGTCTGTTCAGCAAATGGTGCTGGGATAATTAGATATGGAAAAAAAAAATGAGCCTTGAAACTAAACTCATGACCTACACAAAATTACTAAAAGTAACTCATGACCAAAATGTCTATAAGTAAAGGATTAAAACTATAAAATTTCTGCGAAAAAATATAAAATTTTTGTGACTTTTGAATAGGCAAAAATTTTTTATATAGCTATTATAAACATGATACATAAATAAAAAATAAATTGGATGTTATCAAAATTGTGTGTAAATTATACTTGCATAAAGATGATTTTTTAAAATGTAAGCCAGTAATATAATAATACTTTAAATATAGGAGAAAATGAAATGGACAATTAGCCTAAAGATTTCCTACTAGAGAAATGATGAAGTAACCTGTCAGAAGATCTGAAACAAAACATAAAGTACAAAGACAACCACCCAGTTGGAAAAAAAATAAAATACTAATAAAATAAGACTAGGGGGAGAAATTTAAAACACCTTTTAAAATGCATGAGATGAAAGACAATGTGGAACATTGGTTTGGCTTTAGCAATAATTTCAAGCTATGCTTATTTTGTTTTAAAACAAAGCAAAACAAAGCTTGCATATCTGAATAATTTGTGAAACAGACCCATAAAAGACAGTTTCTTGTATAAAAGCAAGGTACATCCTGGTTAATAACTTTTCCTAAAGCAAAAGTTTGAGCAAAGCAAGCTTTGTCTAAAGAAAATGGGTTAATTCTAGAGCTGATAAATCATTCTTAGATCACATTGTTTATAACTGAAATTATCTTACCATTCATGACCCCTTGGCTCATGCACGACTCATTTAGAGGAGAAACTACAGATTTTGATTGACAAAAAAAATAAAATAGTTTTTCGAAGGTTTCTCTGTAAGGTACCAAAGCACTGTTAAACCTATTTGACAATGGACAATGGACAAGTGCACAGGTGAGGGAGGAAGCTACTTTCTACTGTAGATTTCTTTTGGAGCACGCTGAAACGTAATAGTGTGGTTTCTAGATGCATGGTGCTTGGCACTTGGTAGCCAAGACAACTAGCTTACATTCTCAAGTGGACATTAGTTCTTTGGATTTGAAAGATTATTTATAATACTTTGAAGGACAAGATTTTCCAGAAAGCTGATTGAAGCACTACCAGGGAATTACTGTTTTCTCTATGTTACTTTGAACCTAAATGTATATCCCAGGTCACAACAAAGGAATTGGTAATGATTATGAATAGCTGACAAATTATTTATGAACAGTGATAAGTGGTAATATCAATATATAAGTATTTTATTTCTAATTTTGAAAATCTTAAAGATGAAATACATCAATCAAGCTTATGTCCCTTTTATAGCCATGTGAGAAGTAGCAACACACTGGCATTTCCAAGGATTTCATTATACTTTAGCATAAATCTGAACAGTGAGAATTTTTGCAGGTGTGTATTCACTGGAAAATATGCTAAAGAATATCTCCACAGGGGTCTACTCTCTCCACATCCACTTATTTCCATTAATGACAATCTGAACCCAATTGATGGGCAACACACTGTTTATAAAGTCAATTTCATGTTCATCAGCAGATGGATATATATTGACTGATTTTCCTTCTACTTCACTGCAAAGTTAGACTTGAGAGAAAGCCTTTCTTTGCTTAGCAAGAATAGAATTGGCCATAATAGCATTTCCAAATATTGAGATAAGTAAATTGTACTTGGAATCTCATGGTTTATGCATATTCTGCTCAAGCACATTCATCAATTTATCTTTAAGATTTTCATTGTTATCTGTAAAAAAAACATTTTTTTTTGGTTCTGATGTTTATCAATTATCTTTAAACAGTGAGGGGAGATGACAACATAAATGTCATAGTATCAGCAAAGCATAAATCTGTGTGTGTAACATAGTATGGAAATGAGTACTATTTCAAAATGCACTTTGCTGGATTTAAATAAAATATCAATAAGTTGGAGACATCTCTGTCTTGTTTTCTAAATTTAATTATGTTGAATTTGAGGGAATACTTCATACAAATCTTAATAACATTTTGAGTGACTTGTTTAAAGTGAAGAAGCATTTTTTTCCACAAAAAGGACTTGCATCTGGATCAGGAATTCAAACAAATGCAGAATTTTTAAAATATTTACTAAGGTTTAATAAAAATTACATTTGGTATTAATATAATGTTAAGAAAATATATATGATTGAAAATAGTCATGAATATAAATATTTTACATCTTGAAAAGAAATCACTTTTTCATTCACAAACAATACATTTTGTTAAATGTAAAAATTTACATGTAGAAATTTATAGAGAACAGGTCAGATAAAAAATATGCTAAAATGTTAACAATAATCACATGTTAAGTATATTAATATCAAGAATTTAGGATAATACTGTTATATTTTTTCTAATTTCGTCTTGACATTTCTGTCTGGAGAGTAGCTGTACACTCTAGCGCTGCTCTAACTAGGCTCCAGGGACATGGTCCTGGTTGTTTACAATGTTCCTGTCACAGGATACTTCTTTATCCTGGTGGATGGCATAATGCCTAAGTGTCCAACCCATGACCAGATGTCCTTCTCACAGGAAGGCTGTTGATAATGATAGATGCCCTGTGGCTCTTGTCTGGCCTGTGTCTAGTTTACTTCTACCAGATAGCTGCTCTCTAGAAGAGTCCAGATAAAGAAAGAAGCTGTGTTCAAGTGTGTAGGTCCAGTGAGATACAGAGGAGGCAACTCAACAAAATACATAAAACAACAGAAGCAGCTTACTACTTGCAGATAGAGAGAAGATAGCAGCACAGCTCACAGGACCAAGGAGAGTAGGGAAGCTGTCCAAGACCCACAGGGTGGGGAGCAAGAGAGAGTACAGGGACTATCAGCCAAAACATTTATTGGGATCTGGGGTGTTATCCAAGCAAGTTTCTCCTAGGGAGTCCTCATTGGTAGATTTAGAGCAAGCAGGCACAAGTTCCATGGAGCAGTCGTCCCCAACCTTTTTGGCACCAGGGACCGGTTTTATGGAGGACAATTTTTCCACGGGGGCGGTGGTGCTCTGCGGCCAGGTTTAGTGGGCTGGGGACTGACCACAGCCCTGGAGTGAAGCTGTGGCTGCAAGGTGGTCACTGCAGCATTTCTGCTCAGTCCACATGCAGTGCAGGGGTCAGAGGGGTGAGTCAAGTAGGTTATGTGCAGCTGCTGCATGGGCAGATGGTCACCAGGAGATAACTGGATCGACCACACTGAACAACTGGGAAGAGGCAGAGAACTGCAAACTGTGTCAGTGGTGACTATGCTCTGCCTCTGGTGCCAGAAAGTGAAACCTATATTCAAAATGGATGCTGAAGCAACATAAAATTACAGGAATTTCCAATAATACCTGTCAAGAAAGTTGAATTTCATGTTGAATTTGGGTGTACTCTTTGATTATATACTTTCTCTGCAGATACAAGGTGCTTCCTAGTTAACATTAATAATACTGATCAAACAATAACCATTATTGCAATATGCTTGGTCTGTATTATCTAATAATATTTTATATTTATTTACTATTTCAGTCAATAAACAAATGAAGTAGTTAGTATAATTATCCATCCTTTCCTAAGGACCTATAGTGAGTTGGTTGGTGGACATAGTGTCAGGCAGCCTGACTGCAAAGCCTCTCTCTTAAATAGGATACACATTATCATATCATCATGGAAAGCATAAATGAGATAAAGATACCAAAACATCATATTTAATGTCCAGTTTAGACTGCTGTTCTAAAAAAGTATGCAGAATCATTTAAATGATCCCTTTTAAACTTTTTTCTTAAATAGCTTGCTCAGCATTATGCACTAATCATAGAAGAATATCTTTTTTGCATTTCCATGAGTTGAGAGTTTTCCTAAACTCCCTTGGACACTTGCCTCACTCCATACTTCTGCCCAAGAGTGTCATGTGGACTGCAGACAATAGGAAAGTTAACCTGTCGAATGACCTCAGTGTGGGGAAGTCAGTCTCTTCCTTCATTTCTCTTCTTTCTTCTAGCAGTTGTAGTTTTCAGCCTATATAAGTGAGTTTGCAGAAACATATGGACTCTTCAAGAATCTAGACTGGCAAATGGGGAGATAAAGAGAAAGACCAATTTAGCTCACAGATTAAGTTGTGTTTTCCAATTTAGCATTAGAGTAGATAATTTTCACAGAGGTTCTTTTAGACCTTAGGTGAAAGAACAATTTTGATTATTTTGTTTCTCAGTTAAGTCTGTAGGAAATGGTTCTAGGCAGGCAACATGGAGGAATTGTGCCAGATTCCATTTCTCTGTTATGTTCTGAATTACCTTCAGGATCAAGGAAGGTTACTAATCAAAGTTAATGCTAATCGCTGTGTTTATCATTTGCAATCTAAAGTGAAGATTTGTTTTCCCCTTTCTTCGAGCACTTTTGCAATACCTCCTTATCAGAATGGATATTTTTTTTCTCTACATATTTATTGCTTTGGGTTTTTGCTATAACTGAGGGAGCAGTAGTGTTATTTCTTTACTCTTTTTAGTACTAGCCAGATGCAGTACTAGTTTATTTAAAGAAATGAAGAATTCATTTCACTTGATTTTCTTTCTTTTTGGGGGGGAGGGAAGCAGAATCTTACAGATTTTCTTTACCTTTTGAAAATGGACTTGTATATAAAAATATCATGTATTATCTTTCTTGTGTAAACTATTAGTTACATTTAGCTCCCACTTTCTAAGGACTTTTAAGCTTGGAAGTTTTCTTCCCAATTTCTAAAGGGCTATAATACCCTTTTCAGGCCTTGGCAAAAATTTATGTTTTTGATAAGCTGATGTTGAGCATGTCCAGGGCCTGTGTTCCCCAGCTCGTCTCTCTCTCTACAATGCAGGGTCTTGTCTAAGTATAATAGTGTTCTTCAAAGAGGCCATGCTTTATAGTAAAAACACAATCTCCACAGGAACAGGTATTTTGCAAAATAGAACACATGTGCTACCAGGTATTATTTATGTAGATACCAGGAAATTTCACCTGATCGTACATTTTAGGTTCACATACAACTTATTCTCTCTAATCCCAAGCAATGCACTTCCCCTTAATGTCATCGCACCATTGCTATCTATCAAACACCATCTGCTGATTTTTATACTGACATCCTTTCTCCATCAATGAATCTTCTCAAGCTTCTTCTCTATCCGTTGCATTAGTAGATCCTTCATCCTTGATCCAAGAAATGCAGTCATCTACTCTTTTTCTTCACTTTCCTCTTTCTTTGTCTGCAGATTTCTGAGCTCTGGATGTCTTGGAGTTTCAATCTTTTGTCCCATCACCAACACAGACACTGTTCTGCTCTATGTGTTCACTTCTAAGATTGTATATATCTATTCTCCAAAAGTGCATTTAGTGAGATCTACTAGATTATAATACTGTCATGATTAGGTTCACATATTTGGAAAATAAGAAATATCTTTGACATGAGTGTGGTATTGGTTAGTTCTGTACCAGTGTAATTCTACTCAAGTTGTCAGACTTGAGAAAAATATAACTTATGGGCTGTTCTGTGCATTTTACACCAGCTATTGGAGATCATTCTCTACCTCTAGACTTAGACACTCATGTTCTTTTCAAGAGAAAATCCTGGATCTGAGTCTTATTGCTGCAGAAACTGATTTGTAAATGTATTCTGAAACTGTACAAAAGAAACAAAAGCAATACAAAATACAACTCCCACTCTGTTTCTTTTTTATTCCCCTCAGAATTGCATTTGCAGAATTTCTTGGCTGGATGCCAATCCTATCCTAAGGCACTTTAAAATGCTCTTGACAATGCTGTTCATTCATTATGTGAATACAAAAACAGTCAGCAAAAGAAGCCTGAAACTTAGCTCACTGATAATTGCTTCTTTATTTTCCTGAATGTGTCTTTGCAAGCATAGCCAAATTTAACATCCTGGTTTCTCTCTAGCTGGTTGCAATCTAACTGTTCCCTGAACAGTGTCTTTCTAGTTGGACACAGGAAATGCTGGAAATGTTGGCTCTGCCATGTCAACCTCATTCTGTCAGCACTGCCATGCATGGATATTTTAATCTTGATTTTTTAAATGATGATTTTGATTCTTTGTTTATGAAATGAAATATTTCAATTAGAAGTCTATTATTTTCTGTAGAATTGATGACTATTCGTAGAAAATGTATTTTTTAGCACAATCTACATTAAGTCAGTTTAATTCCTTTATTAATTTTTGGTACATTGTATTTAAACCATTTTCATTTACCTTTTCTATTAGGTTGGTGCAAAAGTAATTGTGGTTTTAGCATTGTTGAAATTTGCTGTTTGATACTGGAATACATTCTTAAATAATTGTAGTTATGTTATGAAACTGTACAAAAGAAACAAAGCCAATATAAAAAAAAAAAACTCCCACTCTGTTTCTTTTTTATTCCTCTCAGAATTGCATTTGCAGAATTATACATCATTTTACTGCACATTTCTTGCTTTATTTATTTTTTTGCTAATGACTTATTCCTTGCTGTTTATTTTATATTTATTTTAGACTGTGGCAATGATGTTAGATAAAAAGCAAATCTGAGCGATTTTCTTATTCAAGTTCAAAATGGATCATAAAGCAGCAGAGAAAACTCACATCAACAATACATTTGGCCCAGGAACTGTCAATGAACATACAGTGCAGTGGTGGTTCAAGAAGTTTTGCACAGAAGACGAGAGCCTTGAAGATGAGGAGCACAGTGGCCAGCCATTAGAAGTTGACAATGACCAGTTGAGAGCAATCAATGAAGCTGATCCTCTTACACAAGAAGTTGCCAAAGAAATCAACCTCAATCAACCATTCTATGGTCGTTTGGCATTTGAAGCAAATTGGAAGGGTGAAAAAGCTCGATAAGTGGGTGCCTCATGAGCTGACCAAAAATAAAAAAAAACTGTCGTTTTGAAGTATTATCTTCTCATACGCAACAACAATGAACCATTTCTGCACCAGATTGTGACATGCGACGAAACTGGATTTCATATGACAACCAGCGACAACTAGCTCAGTGGTTGGCCGGAGAAGCAGCTCCAAAGCACTTCCCAAAGCCAAACTTGCCCCCAAATAAGATGATGGTCACTGTTTGGTGGTCTGCTGCTGGTCTGATCCACTACAGCTTTCTGAATCCCAGCTAAACCATTACATGTGAGAAGTATGCTCAGTAAATCCATGAGATACACCAAAAACTGTAATGCCTGCAGCCAGCATTGATCAACAGAAAGGGCCCAATTCTTCTCCATGACAATACCCGACCCATGTTGCATAACCAATGCTTCAGAAGTTGAATGAATTGACCTATGAAGTTTTGCCTCATCTACCATAAACACCTGATCTCTTGCCACCTAACTACCACTTCTTCAAGGCATCTCAACAACTTTTTGCAGGGAAAATGCTTCCACAACCAGCAGGATGCAGAAAACGCTTTCCAAGAGTTCTACAAATTTTAAAGCACAGATTTTTACACTACAGGAATAAACAAACTTATTTCTCCTTTGCAAAAATGTGTTGATTGTAATGGTTCCTATTTTGATTAATAAAGATGTGTTTGAGCCTAGTTATAATGATTTAAAATTCACAGTTTGAAACTGCAATTGCTTTTGCACCAATCTAATATTTCATTTATATTTTATATATAATTATTTTCATCAGGATATGGAAATTATTTTTCTAAAAAGCCTATGATTCTTCTATTAGTTTTATTTAATATCACATTTTGACAATTATACTTAAATTATTCTGGCTTTGTTCTTCTGGATGATAATTCTATCAAAGCTAATTGCCTCAGGTAAACATTTGCAGATTTATATTTTCTCAAAATATTTTATTCTGTCATCAGTTTTGAATAAAAGTTTTTCCAAATGCAATTTTTAACATTTTTCATTTATATTTATTCTATGTTTTCCCAGATAACCACATACCCCTCCCTTAACTTCAGCACATTGCCATATACCAATCACAATCTGCTGAATTTTGAGATTTCTTTTTCTATACTGTTCTATAGCATTCACATGATATCTTTTTGATATTTTCAAGCAACTGTGCTTCCTCAATTATTTGGTATTGTAGATAATAATTCATGCTATCTGTATATTTTAATAATTGATAATTATTATTTGTGGCAATGTGGTCCAGCAGTACTTTACACTATGAATTAGATAAATGATGAGAGTTAGTTATTATTTCTTAATCATTACATGAGAACTAGTTTAGGTTTTTCTTATAAAATAATCTATATTTATTTATTTATTTCAATACTCATCTATGTCTTCAGTATATTTGTGATTGTTTTATATTATATATTTTGTTTTAATGCCCATATAATTAGCAGAATAAAGATAAATTATAAGTGTCAAACAGTGATGTCTATATGTCCTTTGGATCAAAATATGAATGTCAACATATTGAAAAAGGCGACAGGATGGGCCTCTGCTTCTGCAAGACAGGGCAGCCCATGGTGCCCGCTCCGGTGAGCTCAGAGCCTTTGCAGGGGCGAAACCAGCGAGCATGTTGTGGGCTTCTTTTGACTACAGACCTGGGGAAGACGGCTATGAGAAGGCGAAGGCCAAAGGGCTTAGAGGAGCTCTTCCCGATGGCTGGAGTAGTGTCCACTGACACCTGAGCTGGCCAGGACCAAGCGTGAGGAACTCCTCAGGCAGGGCCCAGGAACAGGAGAGAACATTGGGTCAGGACTGCCTGATCTGCTATGTGCGTGTGGGGGGGGGTGGTGGAAAAAACAAAACAAAACAAAACAAAAAAACATATTATTTGTAATCTGAGGTCATGAAAATAAGGCCTTTCTATCAATAATGAAGTTTGTTTATTTATATATTTTAGTAGGGATATTTTATAGCAAAAGTTATGTATCCAAAAAGTTCATAATTTTTAGATTTACTAGAGATGCTACTTTTATGTCTTTTACATTTATTTGAGAAAGCTACCCACCAATTTTCATTCAAAAATTCTCCAAGACAACTGTGTATTAACATGTCATAAGCCTTTTATGGACTTGCTTAGAAAATACTGTCTCTAAGCCAAAGGGCTGTAGGGGATTGGCTCTGTAATAATTCTTCCTTCTAGGAAAAATGAGATGAAACTTGTCATTAGTTTTCCTAACACAAGATACTGCAAAGACCTCTGAACATTTCAACCATGGAGAGATAATTTGTACATATTTCAGTAATGTAGGGGAAATGAAAATATATACAGCTTGGTGACTGACCAGAAAATATTTGCTATTTTAATATTTCTAATTCTTAATAGGAAAAAAATCTTTTTTCAGTGACTTGAACAAGGAAAATATTTTTTATTTATGTAATATCAATGTGCATAATTTCTATCCCAGTGGAAGTGATTAAAAATAGAATGCTTCTTTCCTCTGAAGGTGCCATCATGTTCTGCTTCCCAGGGTTGGGGAGAAGGGTATCTCTTCTTTGGGCACCTTTACTCAATTCTAACAGTATAAGATGTTCCTTATCTTCGAGTTCTATTATTTTTAAGGTCATTTTCTACCTAGTCAATCCCTCATTACTCCAATCCCCTGTTAGTTAAACTTTTTAATATAAACTCTCCCTGTGCAAGTTATTCTGTGGTTTCAATCTTTTGTTAAGACCTTTACCGACAGAGTAAAATATCACCATGTATTGAAAGGAAGAATCAGTAGCAATATTGAAGAGCAGATATTTGATACTGAGGTAAGTAGTCTCCACATTTGTCAGCTAACAATTCCTCCCATCCTGTTTGCTCACACCACTGCCCACATAAGAGATAAGTCTATTCATCTTCTTCTTGATTTGGGACCAAATTGCATCTGGTTTTGCTGGATATAATGTGGCAGAAGAGATGGACTGTTGTGAAACCTAGCAGAGATGCCCTATGGAAGCCAGGCTAGACTAGGCAACCATTAAAGATCATATGGAGAGAAACACTGAAGATGAAAGACGATCTCCCAAGCAATTTTCAGCTAAATGGAGTTACATAAAAGGCCCTCGGTAAGATCAGCAGAAGAACTCCACAAACGACCCTAGACAACTCAAAGAATCATGATTAATAATAAGTTATTATTTGAGGTTAGTTTGTTAAGCATAAACAAGTGACTAAAACAGTAGCTTTAGACATCATGGTTAAATTTGAATATTTCTGTTCTCAAAGATGTGCATAGGCAGGAACAAGTCAGCCAGCCTTCTCACAACTCAGACATTCACCTTTTTGTCTTTTTTAAGAAACACTTAGTCTAAGGCAGAAATTGTTTGAAAGTCTTATATAACACCCAGAAACCTACAGTGATTCCATCATTTACCTGATACACCAATAATTACTTAAAATATATTTGCAGTTTCTTATAGGCAAGGCAGGTGGCATGCTAATCTAGTGATAAAATTAAACAAAATACTCAGACAAACTGGATAAGGCTTAATCAGGGGCTTTGGAGAAGCTCAATGAGGATGCCACCATCATGCCAATATAACTCTTTCAGAGGTTAGATGCCCAAGAATGGTAATATTGAGTAGTAAAAGAGGAAGGTCACAGTGTTCCAATTTGTGAATGTAATGATGTACTGCCCATGGAAAATAGTTAATATTCTTTGAAGTTAATGAAAAAAATCCACATACTTAGATTCATCACCTTGATCACATGATTAAATATTCAAGATGATTTAGCTCTCACTGAAATTCAAATATATTTATTTTCTACTCAACCTTCCTGGCAGTTTTTAACGAAGGCTGATCTAAAGCTTGAAAGTTCCATAAATTGGGGGTAATAAAGGATTTTCTCAGCCATCATGACAGTCACCTAGTCTGGATGGAGACGAGAGTCTGCTCAGGGCTCATTAGTTTTGGAACTCCAGGGGTCCAATATGCTCACTTCTGCTTGCATACCAGCTGTAGTGGAGTTGCCGCAGTGGCAGCCACAGCCACATGGTCAAATACTCTCCCCAATGCAGGAGGCCAAACTGAGGAAAACAAAGAAAGGAGGTTTCTGTGTGTTCAATTTTCCCTCAGAAAACAATATGTTCAAATCTTAACCATAAGTACCCCAGAATGTGAACTTATTTTGACAATATGATTTGTGCAGATGCAATCAGTTAAATTAAGATGAGGTCATACTGGAATAGTCTGGGCCCCTTAATCCTATAAGACTGGTGTCTTTATAAGAAGACTGCCGTTTTTATAAGAAGATTTCCATATGAAGACAGAGACACAGGCCAGATGAAGACTGAAGATTGGAGTGATTTATTTACAAACCATAAATGCCAAAGATTGCCAGCAAACCACCAGAAGACAGGTAGAGGCAGGAAAGAATTTTCTTAGAAGTTTCAGAGTGAACGTGGTGCTGCAGACTCTTTGATTTCAGACTTTTAATATCCAGAACTGTAAGACAACACATTCTTGTTGTTTTGAGCCACCTAGTTTACAGTACTTTGTTATAACAGCTCTAAGAAACTTAACGCAAAAGTCAATCTCTGCCTGTACAACATAAACAAGAACAACTATTACCCTCACCCCCAAACCTGTACACATACCCTTCATAACAAGAACCGTAGCAAGAACAACAATGAAAATGAAAATTTATCTTTTGATTTATCCCCATTTCTGTTCCGCCAGATCAATGACTTCTAAAAATATTTCTGCAGAGATTGTAATTCTATGCCCAACTCCAAGTGTCTTGGAGAAACATTAATATTTTAAAAATTAGGGAGCTGTTGGAAATAGAAATTATATCAGTGATCAGGGATGTTGAGGAGAAGGAAGCTGAAGCTGCAGAATTTTACTAAGTGTCCAGGTTGGACATAGAAAACTAAAGTGAATTCATGTTGAAGCTTTCCTCATCCATTCAGCTGTTATTGGGATTTGTTTTTGGTGATTCTAAGAAAAGAGTCTTACTTAACAAAAAGAAATAGTGCATGGCTGCCTTCATTAAAAATCATACATGTGAAATTATAATTGCTCTGCTTTAGAGAGGATATGTAAAGTTTTAGTTCTAACAAGGGTATCAGAAGGGTAAGTTATGATTAATGTCAATATTATTGCAATTATGGTTCAGTTTGGTTGGTACAAAAGTTACATGGTTTCTGGCAATTATTTATAGAATATAAATAGAATTTTTATAGACTATCAATAGAATTATTTATAGATTAAAAAAGTTACAGCAATTAGATGATAACTGTGACTGACCATATTTCTATAGTAAAAGATAATTTTTAATTACTCCTGATTGGTATGCAGTCACTGATTTGACTTATGTGATCCTATGAGTCACTGTTAATGCTGGATATCAAGAGCAATTTGCTTTTTTCTTTCAAGGCCAGAAATTTGATTTACTGTTTGCCCATCCACCTGGATATTTAAATTATCTGGCATTATATCATAATTCAGTAAGATAAACCTAAACCTAATTCAGATGCCAAAGTCACTCATTACACTGGTGCCATATTAACTGGAAGTTATTGTGAAAAAATGTATGATGTTCTGTTTTTCTCTATTGATTTTATTACAGAAAATGGGTTATTAAATAGAAAATAAGCTAGAGGGCTTTTCAGATAGTATAGTCCCAGTTATCTGGGGTAAATATACTCAAGACCAGGTAGAAGCTATTATCCTTGAGTCCCCTAAACACCAAAGCTAACACTTAGAAAACAGTTTGCTTATTGTTTTGCATATATCACAACTCAAATATTTGTGACTCTTTATCAGATTAATAAAATGTGTCAAAATGAATTTCAGTTATGATCTATGTGGGCTCTTAGAGGCCAACATGCCTCCCATCTTTTGGGCTCATTTTTGCATTCATTCAACAAGCATAAAGCACTTACTAAATGCAAGCACTGTTCTAGAACCCAGGATCATTATAATGAACAATTATAACAATATCTTCAAAGAGACTGTATTGTACTGAGAGATAGACAATACATTTTTAAAAGCATGTAAATGTATCATATGTTATGTGGTGATAAATACTATAGAGAAAAATAAGGCAAGATAATGAATTAGGGAGTAATAAGAAAGAGACATTGCTTGTTAATAAAGGATTGTCAAGAATGGCTGTGCTGACAAATTATTATTTAAGCAGAGTTATCACAGTGGTCAGAAAGCGTGAAGTGGAATGAAAGGGGTGACCAGAATATGAGAACTCCAATATTAATGGATGAGGAGCACACAGAAGAGGACAAAGTCTAGATCAGATCCACAACTTGGCATCAGTTCTTCTGACATTGGCTAGTCTCCCAGTACAGCATTGGCAGGAATCATGAATTGCTACCTCCTGATATTTTAGGAAATTTGCAGTCATCCCTCAGAAATGTTGCCAAACTTGTGGATTGCTTTACTAGCACTGCTTCCCAGATCTTGGGAGATGATGAATCAGCCTTGTCAGCGGAGATAGCATTGAAAATAAGTTGCATAGCAGGTACACACATTCTAAGTACTACAATTATTCATATATATTCTTAGTCAGTGGCTAATGGATTGTCCAATTGTTCAGGCCATTGGCCTTTCAACAATTGGAATTTTTAATCTAAATCTCTATGAACAATACCTTCTAGGTTCACTTGGTGGAGATGTGTGATAAGTTGAAATCTTTGTTTTCTATGTAGATTCTCTGGTAAAATTTCATATTAAATCATACCTGTTGATGCTCTGACAAAGCCAAAAGCTTTTTTATGAACAGTCAGAACCCCAGACACAGTCCAAAGTATGTATCAGTCGATTGTGCATGCACAAAGAACTGCTATCCAGTGTCTTTAAAATTGAATTTAGAAATTCTACATTTATCACTAAATAGTCCCAAGGGACCGTGAAAGATCCCACCGAACTGTGATTGTTTGTCTTAGACAGGCCTATAATTAGTTGAGTGCCTGGGACCCACACCTTTATAGGGGCCTACATTTTATGAAAATAATTAATATTGCATAAATATTTAGAAGCATCTAGTTGATTTTTCTATTTACAATTTAGATCCTTTGTTTCAGACAGGTTACTACTACTTTTCTTTTTTCTTCTAAGTTTTTTTTTTTTTTTGAGACAGAGTCTCACTCTGTTCCCCTGGCTAGAGTGCTGTGGCATCAGCCTCGCTCACAGCAACCTCAAACTCCTGGGCTCATGCAATCCTTCTGCCTCAGCCTCCCGAGTAGCTGGGACTACAGCCATGTGCCACCATGCCTGGCTAATTTTTTCTATGTATTTTTATTTGGCCAATTAATTTCTTTCTACTTTTTTAGTAGAGACAGGGTCTCACTCTTGCTCAGGCTGGTTTCGAATTCCTGACCTTGAGCGATCCTCCTGCCCCAGTCTCCCAGAGTGTTAGGATTACAGGCGTGAGCCACCGCGCCTGGCCTCAATGAGTTACTACTACTTTTTAAAGCTTAAATAAGCATATGAGGTAATGCATATATTAAATAGTTCAATTTAGCCATTCCACACTTTATACAGACAACAAAACACATCATATTATGCATCATAAATATATACAATTTATACCTATCAAATAAAAATGTTTTAAATTGACTTTACATGGCTTATTCATGGCTATATCCCTTAAATCTAACTATTTATTGAATGAATGGACACATATTTAATAATAAATTAATGTATCCATTGTCTACTGCTTCCTCATGTAGTACATTGTTTTATTTTCCTATGACTTCCATTCTTATCTCTTAGCAGAGAAACCCTCAAACTGTATCTCCAGTCTGATCAATGTCCTGAAGTCCAATACTATATTTATAGTTGACCATTTGGTAATGGATTTTTATATATGAATCCTAATTCCACATATCTTAAAGTGGAATTTTAGATGAAAAATTAAGTTTTCAAAATAATTTTTGAAGTTTACTGCAATATGTTTCAAAAGCATTGTACTTTTGAAAAAAATTTTATGTAGTAAATTGTTTCCATTAGTGGTTAAAACATGATTGTAGGAGGAATATAAAGATATTATAAACCATGTAGCTTTCATTTATTGGGATAATTAACATTTCATTATAATTATTTTTAGATGCATTTTGTAGAAAATATGTTTTGAGACTGTCACAAATTTGATAATTTAAAATAACATTTTAATAAAGAAACAGACTGAATTTTAAGTGACAGTTGCAATTTTCAAGTTCACTTCTGAAAAGAAGAGTTTAGTAATCTATTTTTCCAAGCTATTAATATATATCTGAAATAATATCTCCATTTTAGTTTTCATTTGGTCCCTGTACTGGGTATAAATAGTTTGCTTTTACTTAAATAAAAAATTTAAAGTAAATTAAATAGTATACATCAAATGTTAAATTGAAAAAGTTTAAAAGTTCTTACATGTTATAATATTATTACATTGTAGAATCAAGAAGCATATAATAGTATTTTCTAGCATGCTAATATAAAAATACTGATTCTAAAATAACATTATATCATGTATCATGTAAAAATTGTACAGAAATGTAAAAAATTCTACAAAATTTTATAATATTACATATTACCATTTAACAAAAAAATGAGGAATTTTGCTATAAAACTGTATAATTGAATGATTTTAAAATCTGCATGTTAAAAATTTCTCCCTACGCTAGTGCATGTGTGAATGAGTCTCTAGGTAGATGCAGATTTACTGTAATTCTTGATACCAGATAAAATATGAGCCTTGAGACACTGCAGTGACAGTGGGGCTAGAATATGATAGTTCTATATATAACATCATAAGAAGGTAGGATTTTTAACATTACAGTAATGATTCAATGTAGCTTAGAGGGAAAGATTCTAGAATGACTGTCAAATGTTTGGTTCTTTAACTGGGATTATTATATTCTCATTTACTCAAATACCCCATGACTAACAATTGTAAAGACTAGCCTATAGATATCACTGTAGCAGGAAGGAAAGGAGAAAGAGCTAGTGAGGCCGGGTGCGGTGGCTCACGCCTGTAATCCTAACACCTTGGGAGGCCGAGATGGGAGGATCGCTCAAGGTCAGGAGTTCAAAACCAGCCTGAGCAAGAGCGAGACCCCATCTCTACTAAACATAGAAAGAAATTAATCGGCCAACTAAAATATATATAAAAATTTAGCCGGGCATGGTGGCACATGCCTGTAGTTCCAGCTACTCGGGGGGCTGAGGCAGAAGGATCACTTGAGCCCAGGAGTTTGAGGTTGCTGTGAGCTAGGCTGATGCCACAGCACTCTAGCCAGGGCAACAGAATGAGACTCTGTCTCAAAAAATATTATATAAATAAAAATAAAAATATAAAAAGCTAGTGACAGAGAAATGGTTATGAATTTGGCTTTGAACTTGTTGAGTTAGCCTCTGAGATACTAGATTGTAGATGACAAATGTGTGTGTCACCTTGGACCTTGGAAATTCTATCCCTTCATACGTACCTGTGCTTAAGACACCAGGTCTTTGCCCACTGCAGGGATGGTATACATTAGACACCAGTGTTACTTCTACTGTGAGTACACCCACTAACCAGATCCAATAAATAGAGAGATCCACTTAGCCAGGATCCCCCCAGTGGAAGTAAAAGAGATTTCAGCAGCCCTTGCTATTACCGCAGACACTCATAGCTTTGGCTGCTAAAGTTCCCTGAAATCTTTGCCAACATCAATCTCAGCTCACAGATGTTCACACAGACTATGTTATTGTATCCTCACTAGAGGCATAGATATTGCACCCCACCTAGCTGGTGCACTCACACTCACCTGTGGGGGAAAATCTTTCTGATCTAAAAAGGTCTTTTCTGATCCAGTTCTCCAGCATCTAGTACATAAAGTTGAGAAGAGGTGAAATGTACAGACATCAGTGAAAGTCAAACAAGGACGTTACACAAAAAGAAACTACAAAACTGCAGGCTAACACCCGTAATGAAGATAGATGTAAAAATCATCTACAAAAATATTGGAAAACCAAATTCATCAGTACATTAAAAATATAATTTACCTTCATCAACTGAGATTTATCGTGGAATGCAAGGTTGGTTCAACTTACTCAAATCAATAAATGTGAAACAGCTCATTAAGAAAATAAAGGACAAAAATAAAATGATCATTATTGTAGATACAGAAAAGGCATTTGATAACATTCAACATACTTTCATGATTAAAAACAAACTCTGAACAAATTAAGTGTAGAAGGAGTCTTTCTAAATACAATAAAGGCCATATATTATAAGCCCACAATTATCACCATACTTATAGATCAAAAGTTGAAAACGTTTTTTCTAAGATCAAAGACAAAACAAGGATGCTGGCTGGCTTATGCCACTTCTATTCAACATACTACAGAATTCCTAGCTGGAGCCATAACTCACTCATTCATTCATTCATTCATTCATACATACATAAATAAATAAATAGCATCAAAATTGAAAAGGAAGAAGTTAAATTGTTCATGTTTGCATATGACATGATCTTATATAGAAAACCCTGATGACTATACCAAAAAACTATTAGAACTAATATACAAGGTCAGTAAGTTACAAGGAACAAAATCAACATGCAAAAATTAGCAATGTCTCTGTGTACTAACAGCAAACTATCTGAAGAAGAAATAAAGAAGACAGTCACATTTACAATAGAATAAAAAAAGAAACTTAGGAATAAACTTAACCAAGAAGGTGAAAGATATGTACACTGAAAACTAGAAAACATTTATAAAGAAAATATTGATAAAAACATCAAAGAAGACACAGATAAATGGAAAGATATCATCCAGGTTCATGCATTGGAAGAATATTGTTAAAATGCCCATAAGTACTCAAAGTAATCTACAGATGCAATGTAATCATCATCAAAATTTTAATTTTTTCACAGAAATAGAAACGACAAGTTCTCAAATTTGTACAAAACCATTTAAGTCCTAGAATAGCAAAATAAATCTTGAGTGAAAAGAGTACTTGCCCCTAGTTCATAGCCCATTGCTCAGGTATTGTGAGAGATACTTTATTGATAAATGTCCTCTCATTTTATCCCTACATTTATCCTATGTCCTATGGCCAGTGATTATGATATAGCAAAAGTAGTTTTTTTTTTATGACTATGAATACACATACCAAATTATTTGACCAGAACATTTAACTTCTAATTTAACATCAACACAAAGATTAATGGTAATTCTTTTAATTTTCTCAAGTACAATGAATAAGTAGCCGATATATCAGATAGACACTGGGATTTACAAGGATTATAAAGAAGAAAAAACATGTTGCATATAAAATCATGTTTCCTTTGAGAGAAAGAAAATCGGTTATGGCTTTGAGATAGCAATGTTTCTTATTTATATTTTTCAAGGCTTAAAAAAAATCTCAGCTACCACCTTCAACTATTGGATCAATATATATTAGGTGCTACATAAAGAAATTAAATATTTTGATAAAATTGTATCTTTTTTTGTGTTTTTTTTACATACTCATGCACCTTATTTTCATGCGCCTTATAGTTAGAGTTGTCAAATTTAGCAAACAACAATCCAGGATGCACAGATAAATTTGAATTTTCGATAGTGTTTTTTTGTTTTTTGTTTTTTTTAGTATAAGTATGCCCCAAATACTGAAACAAATGTCTCCATAAACAATATAATTATTTAGTGAAAGTATGTTCCATGCAATATTTATATACTTATTTATATATTATATAACCAAAACCCTACTTATAGTCAATTTGTAATGGTCTTGAATTACACATAAAAATTAAGTGCTTAATTATCTTTATATGTGTTTACATGTTTAATTAAATGCAGTATTTTATTAGCACAACCTATAACTTTATAATCAGTTTCTAATAAATTCAATTTTAAAATAATTTTCAAACAATGGAAACTTTTAATATCTTATGTCTATATTTCCTTATTTTACTTCTAATCAATGTCTGTTACAGTTTTATTGTATGTTTATTTTAAAAAATTTAGTATCTGCTTTGCATGAACGTTGATTCCAGCATGCACTACCTCTTCTGCCCAGGCTACATTACTATGTTTTTAGCATTTACATAAAGAAAATAAAAACAGTGTGTATTAGTCAGAGTTCTCTATGGAAACAGAATTAATAAAATATTGATTTTTTTTTTTTTTTTTGAGAAAGAGAGATTGTAGCATTTGTTCCACACAATTAACTCAAGAAGTCCAACCATCTGCCAATTGCAGGCTGGAGAAAACAGCAAAGTGATGATATAATTTAGTTTAAGACAAAAGGCACAGAACCAGGAGCAACAGAATGTGCATGTCCTAGCACAAATAGAGGGAGCGAATTCACTCTTCCTCTGTCCTTTTGTTCTATTTAGGCTTTCAACAGGTTGGCTGATGCCAGCTCACATAGATAAAAGGGATCTTTACCCAGTGTACAGATTCAAATGCTGATCTCATCCAGAAATCCTTTCATAAATACACTCAAAAATAATGTTTTACCAGCTATCTGGGCATCCCTTAGCTCATTCAACTTGACATATAAAATTAATCATCACTTCCAGGGATCTGAGTTTAACCTTAACTGACTGACTGTCAGTTAACTAATATGTAACACCAAGTGTGCTATTACTGCATAAAAAACAATGGGAGAGGACCAATGCTTATTTTAGATTCACTGATAGAGTGAATATATGCTGTTATTAAAGATTATTTTCTGCTTACAGTTGTGAAAATGTTTCTTGTTGATACAGTAAAATATTTTTCAATAGCTGAATAAATTTTTATCTCAAATGATTTTCTATGCCTAGGATGCATATAACCAAACTTTGCAGCAATAATGGAAATATGTTAAATGGCCTTTTTAACATATAGAAAATCAAACTAAAAATAAATTTGGCCTTAAAGATATCATGATGTCTTTAAGACCCCCAAATAAAGAAGATTTTAGTATAGAAAAACATAACAATACTAAGGAAGAGGAATGTCGATGATTTGGTGTCAGATTTAGAGTAAGTTATTGGTAAAATATTTACCATACTTTCTGGCACATTTCTAATACTCTAAAAATATAGAGATTTAATATTCTATCTAGACTATGTTAAGAGTAACAGACATTTTAAAAAATTCTTATTTTAAATAAATGTCTTTAAAGTTAACTTGAAAGGTTGGCAATGATGACAATATCTTAAGGCTTATTTTTATTAATTTTGATAATTTAATAATACTTTTTATACTTTGGGATAAGGTCCTCAGACATTATCTAACATTTTTTATTAATATAAATAAGTGTATTTGTTAAAAAATAAAAACCAATTTCATATTCATATGGCAATGTTATCAAATCAGAAATACTGGGAAAATGAACTTGTTCTTTCACTGATAAAAGAGTTGCCTCACAGGTTGATGGTTTTGACCTACCTTAGATATAGATTTAACATCTTAATATTAATAAAATATTAATAAGCCCTTACCTGATTTTTCAACTAACATGTAGCAAGTATAGATATGATTTTTTGTTTGTTTTAATGATCTTTTTATAAGTCTATGAAGAATAATTAACCCTGAGGAAATAACTGAATCAAGAGACAGATGGAAACAACAGTGAGATATAGAGTTGCTCGGGTTGTATTTAACAATTTAGTTTGGCAGTGATACTTTCAATTTGTTGATGCTTGAATGTATTGTCCTTTCTAGGGATTTGAAAGGCTCATGTTCAATGATTAATCAATCAATAAATATGAAAATATCATTCTTCCTTAAGTAAATAGATTATTTCCTTTAAAATTATTTTGTTTTCGTGAGGTACCTATAGGCACGTATATCTATTAATATTAGGCCTAAGAGGATTCTGGTTTACTTTCAATACATTCTTGGTTAGAAATTCTTTTTTTAAATTTTTATTTATTATTTTTTATTTTAAAGATTTTATTGGTTTTTTGTTTTGTTTTGTTTTGTTTTGTTGCCTGGGCTAGAGTGCTGTGGCATCAGCCTAGCTCACAGCAACTTCAAACTCCTGGGCTCAAGCGATCCTCCTGCCTCAGCCTCCTGAGTAGCTGGGACTACAGGCATGTGCCACCATGCCCGGCTAATTTTTTATACATTTTTAGTTGGCCAATTAATTTATTTCTATTTTTTTTTTTTTTTTAGTAGAGATGGGGTCTCGCTCTTGTTCAGGTTGGTTTCGAACTCCTGAGCTCAGACAATTCGCCCACCTCCACCTCCCAGAGTGCTAGGATTACAGGCGTGAGCCACCGCGCCTGGCCATGAAATTCTTATCTCTGTAAATAATGACTTGAGAAAATTTGATTATATTTACTATGTTTCTTATCACTAGAAAAAAAAAATAAAGTAATTTCAGCTGATAGTTAAGAAGTTTTGCTTACCAAATATAAAATGTGAATTAGCTCTCATTATTCATTTTGTTCACAGGCCTCAGTAATTAAAGCAATTCCCCAATTAACTATGTCAAAATATTAATTCCCCACCCTCTGTGTCAGAATTTAGATATCTTTATGAGCTCCATTCAGTGAAGTAACTGTCTCATATACTTTCACCATTTGAGGTAATATAGTGAGCATTTGGTAGTTTTCTTCAGGTAGTTAATCATCTAAGAAAAATGATGGCCTAAAATAAGCAGCATTAAATAATTTAATGCAGTAATGAAAAGCAAGGCAATTGCAATAGTTATATTTTCTAATTAAATGTAGTTCATTGACAGCAAGTGGCACTGATTGAGAAAATGATTTGCTATGAGCCATATTGATATTGGAAAAGTATAATGTTATTTATTCATTGTCCCCCACATGGGAATGTCATGTGGTAAAATAATAAAGTACTAAAATTTGTCTTCAAATTTAAAATATCTGAGAGTTAACATACAAAATGTTAGATATTTTCTAATTGCTTTGTGTAGTTTCACTCACTGGATGGCATTCAGATTTAGTTAAACAATGTATAATAATCATTATCATTTTTGAGCACTTATTGTGTACTAACATATTACAGTTATCTTTGATAGAAAAAAATCAAAGAACACACCCAGAGAAGTTGAAACATTTATTGTTGGTCATGCAGATGCATAATTATGAAAATTATTTCTCAGGTGATTTAGTAGGGTCCTATCATTGATATTGTCTAAATAATAAAAAGTTAGCTAACATCAGGAAAAAAACTATGTTATATATGTTATATTTATGATTGTCCATTTTGAAATCCAAGTTCTTAATAATTGAAAAATGCATATGTTAGCATATAGGTACATTATCCTAATATATTATGATACTTTTTGACAAAAGAATATTATGAGATTTATATCTCAATGAGAATTTTACATTTCCTTCATAGAACATAAAAGAAACACATGGAACCAACGTGTTTCAAAAATAATTATATGTAATCATTATTAAACAATAACTTATAACATGATAAGAATAACTGTGGCATGTTTATCATATATTTAAAATGTATCTACCCTTATTGTTTCTGGTGTTGGCATGACTTAACAACATATTTATAATGTATATTGCCTTCATACTACAGAAAAGAGGAAAGTTACCTTTTAAGGAAAAATTGTTTTAATGTTTAATAGTTAATTGCCTGCAGTTAATAAATATAACTCAGCTAGGATATATTGCACTTAAATAAACAATTAATCATTTAGAAGATTTCCCAGAAAATATATTTTTATTTGTGATGTAATCCTAAAATATAATATCAATCAACTTCAACTTCTATTTAAATATTTGCTATTGAATTAAAAATAAATTAAAGCAATGTATTTTGGAAGGTAGGTAATGCTATTTTAAGATGAATAATTTGATATGATTACATAGGTATTGACATATGGTGTGCTTTAAAGAAATACAATTTCAACACTGACTACATATATTGCTCAATTTTTATTCTTATGTAGTTAAAAATTAAATATCAATAGGAATAATTTTATAATGCTTATATTGCTAAATCTAAACATATTTTTATTGCTTACAATAATTATATGGTTTAACCAAATTATCCATAATTCTATTAGAATTACCTCAAGACTATTTTGGTTATAAAAATATACTCTCAAAAATTTATTGTTTACAGCAGCACAATTCACAATCACAAAGATGTGGAAACAGCCCAAGTGCCCTCCAATACATGAATGGATTAATAAAACATGGTATATGTATACCATAGAGTACTACTCAGCCATAAAAATATGGTGATCTATTATCTTTTGTAACAACCTAGATGGAACTGGAGACCATTCTTCTAAGTGAAGTATCGTATTGCAAGAATGGTAAAACAAACTCCACATATACTCAATACTAAATTGAAACTAATAGATCAATACTTATGTACACATATGGAAGTAAAACTCAACAGAAATCAAGCGAGTTGTGGGGCGTAGAGAAGGGAATGGATAACTTCACACCTAACGGGTACAATGCACACTATTTGGGTGAAGGGCACACCTATGACTCTAACTCAAACTGTACAAAATCAATTTATGTAACCAAAATGTGTGTACCACTGTAATATTGTGAAGTTATAAAAAAGAGAGAAAAAGAAATTGAAATCTTTAGAAGAATGTGACAGATGTAAATAAGTAAATGATTTAAAACTGTAATGTATAATTAATATAACTCATTTGTATAAGCATAGACTTTTTATTATGAAATAGAAATAAAAACTTTGATAATCATAAATATAATGTAATTGCCTCAGATTAGCTCAAGTAAAAGTATAGCTATATTCTATCTAACATATAGCTATATTCTATCTAACATCTAATATATTCTATCTATTTTTTAATTTTATTTTATGTTTTTTTATTTCATCATATAATGGGGGTACAAATATTGTTAGGGTTACATACATTGCCCCTACCACTCCTCCCCCCCCCCACATGCCAGAGCTTCAAGCGAGTCCAATCCCCAGGTGGTGCGCACGGCACACATTGTTTATTAACAAACTTTGCTAGTTGTTATTGACCTGTATTTTTGTTCTTTTCATTAGAAAGTGGTGTCCTATAGTCTAAACTCCACTCAAATTCATTTTGATATTGTCATCATCTTGATGTAATATAGGACAAAGATTAACTATATTAACATTCTGTAAAAGAAAAATGATGTCAATGATGCAAATTGAGTGCCTAGCAAAGAACTTTGTAATCCATTGATATTTAATCTGAATTAATTGTGGATAACTCAAAAGTTGCTTTGAGAATAGTTCTTTCTTTATACCATGCACAATTTCTTGTGCAGAACAAGAAATATAGTATTATATTATACTATATAATATATAGTATTATATATGTTTGCAAAATGTCCACAGGTGTTAATTTGTTACCAATAATTGAAGCTCTTATTTTTTAGAATAGAAGCTCTATTTTTGCTGCACTCCCAAATAATCATATTGATGGTACATACATTGTAGCATGTAGCTCACAGAAAATCTATATTGAGATGTGGTGGTGTGGTATGGGGTTGTTCTTGACAGGGGCAATATATGTATCCCGAACAATATTTGTACCCCCATAATAAGAGGAAATAAAAGGAAAAAAACCCCAAATTAATCTAATGCTATAGTTTTCCTTCCTATTTTCACTTAAATGACTAGGATATTTGTAGAAGTAGCACTTTCCACTTTTAGCAATACTGGCAGTAAGGAGAATGGAGAGAGTCACACCTAAAACAAGTACGATTAATAGCAACACTGTGGATATAAAGAGATGTTACAAACTATTTCAATCTGTCATCTCATTTGTCTCTCCAAAGGAAACAACTTTTCTGTTCTCTTTGGGGCACCCAGGGATTTTGACACTTTTTTCTTTGCAGTATTGTTGGCCATGTGACCAGGTTTGGCTAATGGTCTGTGAGAGGAAATAATATTTGTCACTCTCAGTTAAAGCAATTAAATCTTATCTGCCTCATCTATCTCACTCTTCCCTTTTGGTGGCCATCATGAATCTTACATGAGATGGAACAGCAAGATACATGCAAAAATCTCTATACTTGATTTTTTAAACTTATTTTCTCTTTTATGTCTAATGAGTGAAATTTTATATTTATATAAGCTAAATTTTAAAGTACTAGTAACTTCATGTTTTTAATAAGGATGTTCACAGCAAAATATTTATTTTGTAGTATTTTGCAACTTCTAAATCTGTCAATGGTTTCTGTGTAGCTTATCTACCAAATCATTTTCACCTTCTGATGATAGCATCTTTTTTTTTTTATTGCTGAATAATTGCCTTGCAAACACAGAAATCTCTTCTTGGCAAAACAAAACTAGGGCTCAGATTTTCTCTTTTTTTTCATATAGACTTTATTTTTGGAGCAGTTTTACATTCACAGCAAAATTGAGCTAATGGTAGAGATTTCCCATATACCACCTGCTCCCACACAGGAATAGCCTCCCTCATTATCAATACCTTTTCCAGACTGATATATCATTATGACCCAAAGTCAATAGTTCACATTAGGGTTCACTCTTGGTCTTATATATTCTGTGGGTTTGGACAACTATACAGTGACATGTGTCCACCAGTATAGTATTATACTGACCAAAAATTCCCTTTTTCTCTACCAATTAGTCCCTCCTTCCAACCTCTGGTAACCACTGATCTTTTTACTGTCTTCATAGTTTTACTTTTTTCAGATTGTCACATAGTAGGAATCATATAGTATGTAGTCTTTTGGATTGGATTCTTTCACTTACTATTATACATTTAATATTTCTTCATATCTTTTCATGGAAATGTGGTTTAGATTCTAGTTGTCTTGTTCTGCTGTCTATTTACAGTAGGAGATTTATGCTTAGCTGAATAAAATCTGGTTTCTTGTGACTCTTGGTTAAAAGAGAGAAAGCTCCTTTCTCAGATGCCATTAGCAAACTGCTCTTTGATTAAATGAGATTAGGTATGATCATCTTAGAACCCATGACAAAGTTACATGGAAGATAGGAAAGTGAATACTACCAGGGGCTATGAAGGAAGAAGGACTAGGAAGCGGATTCTGGACAGGCAACCAATTATTCTTACAGGATGAGAATTGTGCCCAGATTGCCAAAGGATTGTGCAATGACTGGGAAGTGGGAAGAGTGAAGATGGTCTTGGAGACAATGGATCCAAGAGAGAGAGCCCTGAAGAGATGGCAGAGACTTAGAGATACATGAAGCCATCCTTAAACTGGGACAACCCTGAAAAATTTAGCAATATTATCAAGATATAAAGAAACCTAATTATGATTAGACTTCTCAGGAAAAAATAGAGTTGCACATAATTTCATGCAAGATACCTGCCTCACAGTAGAAACTATGAATACATGAAGACTAAGAAGCAAAGGCAAACACACAATAGAAAGAAAGAATGTTATGAAACACGAGGAACAATTTGAATTTATCTAGACCCTTGAATTTTTTCTGGGTACAAATTTTATAAATTTTTGAAGAGCCCAGAGGTCCTATATGGTGTATTCATTATAACTGATATATATATACATACATATATATATATAACAGTTAAATGAATATTTGGGGAGAAAATGCATAAAGAATAACCAGGAATAGGATAAAAGGTATGCCACCTTTCTTAAAAAAAAAAAACCAAAAAAACAATTCTTCTAACCTGAAGATTCTGCAAGTGTTTAGTAGAATCTAGAGCCATGTGGAGAGGGAAATAATGGGCATTCAGAGATTACTATATGGTAACTACTTCCCAGGAAATTTAAGAAAAAATGTTTTATTTGCATATATTATTTCCTATTTTGCTTCATTATAAAATATATGAAGTCCAAATATTCAACAAAACATTGGGAAAGACAGATGGCAGGTTCTAGAAGGCCTCTTGTATAGTCAAGGAAGAAATAAAATGTCAGTGTTCATTTTTGAGATGGATATGGGCTAGAGATGGGGGTCATAAATTAATTCTCAGTGTCTACATTTGTTCTTCATAGTGCCCAATCCTTATTCTCCAAATGGGGTTTTGATGAGGGGTGCTATAAGGAATACCAAAGTTTGACTTGAGTCCTTACACAGTTTTCCTCACATTCATAAAATACTCCTGTTAGAGGTAGGGGTCACATTTATTTGTCAGTGACTCCATTAATTAAAGTCAATTTTTACAAATTGAATTTGAAAAACTTCTGATTTCTAAAGAATAGAAAGCTCTATGTTAGTAAAAGAATTTAGGATAACAACTATTGTTAAGAATAACTTTCTATATTTTACAAGGATTGAGTCAAAAATAGTAATTGCCTATTTTCCATAAAACTTCACATGTCAGTCTGACTACTTTTCTAGAGAATTGGACCCTGTAGGTGGATACAGTGGTGGACGGTGTAGTTTTACTAAATGTGGACACATTTGTTGAACCAGGATCACTGGGTTGTGTGTGTGACAGTGATTTTTGCTCCATAATTTGAGCCTGTGTTTTTTCTTAACTATACTTCTACTTTATTTCCACTAGTCCTTGTCCGTGTGGTCAATCATCCAGCTTGAAGGTGCTAGCAAAGTACTTGCTTCCACTCTTGGAAATCACTGGGATTCCAAGATTGAGTGTCAATTTTTAACTATACTTATTTTTCACCTATGCTGACAATGTAAGCCCTGAAATCAAGGTCATTATTGAAATATTTAAATTTCATTACTAAGAAAAAAATCAATATAGCAATATTGATTAAAGAAAAATATAGAAAACTATAGCTACTCTAACTCATTTTACTTATGAGGGAGGGATCAGAAAACATAAATCAGGAAACAATTATCAACTTTGCATACCAATGTTGATCTACTTACAAAAATATGATAGCATGTAAATAATCTTAATGGCATACTAATGCAGTTATCTGTATCTGCATGATTGGCTAGGTGCAAAAGTTACTTAACAAAGTGAGATAACACATAATTAAAGAGAAAAAAATGTGACTGTTGACTGTGCATTTTAAGTTAATTCTGTGATCTTATAAAAAATACTTTGAGGAATTCACATTTCCAAATAATGTCATTTGAGATGTTTGTATAAGTTACATGGTAAAACCGTTTGTAATATTCAAAGCAACTTTCACGTTGTAATATATTTTTATAAAATATATTTTTTTATTTCAGCATACTACGGGGGTGCAAATGTTTTGAGACAGTAAAATATAATTATTGTTTTTTCACAGAAATAAAAAAAGCATAAAAATGCATTTTTTATTAAACAGGATAATTAAAATCTATGAGTAATGGTACAAATTCTCCATATTCAAAATGTGAATAAAATTATTTCCATTAAAATACCCAACTACATCCTAAATATTGTGTGGGGCATACAATTGTTTGTTGGTTAGTACATGGAAAAATATTGGATAACTGCATTTTTATTTCCTAAATTTGGCAACTGTAACTTGGGGGACAGTTTATATACTCTAAATACATGTCTGGTAGATGTTAAAAGCCACTATAACATTCTGATATTTGAAAAAATATTAAAGGTTCTAGTCAATAATTTTGGTTTTGACACAATGGTAAAGCTAATGGGACTAAATTCTTTCAATTGCTGAATTGATTTTTGCATTTATGTCAACTAATATTTATTGCTTATATGATATTAGTAATCATTTAGACATACTTTAAGATAAAAAATATATTATTGTTATCAAAGTTGGATCAGCATAGCATGTTCTGAAATGGCCACATTACATTTTTCAAACACTCTAAGTATTTTGTAAATAGATTTCAAAGGCATGATGTGAGGATGTTATAATTTTAAGCAGAACAACCTCACCCAACATTACAAAAATAGAAAACACTTCAGAAGATAAATATATTAATCATGTGGAACTTTAGAAATGTGTTATTTAAATGTATTACCACAAAATAAGCATGCAAGCATGTTTTAAAACTGATTAACCTAATTTATTGTTGATTATAGTCAAGAATGAAAACAAAAAAATTATAAAATTGACATTGTGCATGATGTTTCTGGTAGATCAAATACTTTCCCATTTATTTTAAATACAATGTAACTAGAGAATAATATATATTTACAAGCTAACATTGGATATTTTAAATTAAATCTTATTCAGTCAAAATCATTAATTAGATATCAGTAGAGTGGGTGAAATATCTGGTACAATTCATGTCAATGAATTTTAACACTTGGTCAGTTTTTCCATTAGCACTGTCAAAGGCATAGCACAGCAATTACATACACACACACACTTTTCTTATTGGTACTGACTGATTAACACTATGGTGCTCACATGGTAGTAATATTCTCCAGGGATTAGGGGGCTGGGGGAGGGGTAAACTCACAACTAAAGGACACAGTGAGCATTATAGAGGAGAAGGGCAGGCCTCTAACCCTCCCTAGCGAGAGGCAAAGATATAAAATGTAACCAAAATGTTTGTACCCTCATAATACCCTGAAATTAAAAAAAAAATTGCAAATTACACTATAATGCAGAATGAAATGCTTTATGTATTCGGTGGCTATGCAGTGTATAGGCCACATACTAAATAAAATGTCGTATAATGTAACTTTTTCTATTGTAAGGTCCTAAGAAGGAAAAGAAACATTTACCCACTGACTCAGTATTTCAACAGAGTACTTTGATTTTTAAAACAACTGCTTTCATAAACTAAGAGCCAAGAGGGGAGCAAGCCCAATATGGTAAATTTAGTAACAGGAGTAAGGGTAGGGTACCATGGAAGCCAGAAAAAGTACCATTTAAGTCAGTGTGAAGAGAGTGAGAAGGGTCAGGAACTGCTTCCTGTCAGAGGGGACATGTGAAGAGACATAAAATTACCTATTAGAATTAGTCTAGTAAATAGTGTGTAGAGATGTTGACATGAAACAATAACAGTGTAATCAGACTATGTAAAAGCTGCCTGCTTCATTAAGGGGATTAGAATTAATGTTTTAGGTGATAAAAAATCATTGAAGGATTGCTAGCAAGAGAATACCCAATAAGGCTGATTACTGGGACATAAGTGATAAAGTGTGAGCAAAGAACAAAGAAAAAAAATATATATCTGAGGCAGAGGGAGGGAGATAGAGAAAAAGACGGGGGGTGGAATGTAGACATGCGTTCAGGATACATCATTTTAAAGATGTTATTTGAAATCCTTAGATTATCATTAATATTCAATAAAAATGAATATCGATTTTATTTAGGGTCATATATAAAATGTGTCTTCAGTATGTAATTGAAGAAACTGAATTTTGTTGACAATAATAGGAATTGACAGTGTGCTTTAAATATTATTTTTAAATTCCTATATGTTTTAGCAAATATTTATATGTAACATCTCAAAGTGAAAAAAGACAATCCATCTGAAAAGATACAATTTCTTTTTAGTATTATTCTGTTGAGTCAATATTTAATTAAATTTATCAGAATGAGTATACATTTATATTCTTCCAATGTGAGTATTGCCTGATACTCTCAACTAAAGATGATTTTCCCAAATATTAGGTTTTAGTAGATGGATATCAGGTGAAATAGCTTGTTTATAACTCCATCAGATCTTCCGTGGGCAGATGGAAGGTGTTTTAAGATTGATTTAACTGAAATGGAAGAATGATCTGTTTTTCTATCAAAGTTTATTGAGCATCCAAAGAATAATAAGATATACTGTAAGTGCATCCAATAAACATGCCAAACCAGCAATGCTTCATTCTTCAAACATTGAAAAAGAGAGGAGAGTTAATTTTTTTGGAAATGCCAATCCTATAATTCCATACTCTTGGTAATTAGGTCAAATAAAAAATGAAGTTACACATGGTGTGTTTAAATATCTGTACTCAATTAAATTGATCACAGTTTTAAGATGTTTTAACTTAATATGGTTAGAACATAATACTTCTATGTTGATTTAGAAAACGATTGTCTTAACTTTGAAATTTTTATGAATTTTCTGAAGTCCTTTTCAATATAGACTGGCTTCTGAATTAAAAGATTATAAGGTTAACACTTCACTATAATTTTTTCACTTTGCAAAGTCATACATGCTAATTTTTTTCTTATTAATTTAATTTGTGTCCAAGTGACACTATTTAGCAATGGAATTTATATGATCTAATATTCTTTTTTTAGATTCCCCTATAAACTCCTAGTGGAGAGAGAAACCACTCACTATAGAATGTGCCTTGAATACGCTTTACTGGAAGTATAACAGAGCCACCCCGATCTCTAAAATCACTACTCAATCCCAGTATTGAGCTAGCTCAATATTTACAGTGAATATAAAAGAAATGGAATCTTTAAATGAAACCAATTTAGTGCATCTGGGAAAATTAACTTCAGGAATTGATCATGTTAAGGATTAGAAACCCAAAGCAAAATCTCATTGTAATGACTCCAGTAGTAACTGTTTCATAAAATCCTCATCTACCTAGTTTTAAATAGTTTAATTTTCTTGCTCTAATATTGGGGATTGTAGTAACTTGGATTCTTTACAAAGTAAACCCTGAGGCAGAGGCCTTTTGAGCTAATAATTCATTAGGGAAGCCAATCTCAGTTTGCAGGAGTGAGAAATAAGAGTAGTGGATCAAGGGAAGGATAGAGAAAATGTTAGGATATATTAATAAAATTAAGTGTGAGTACTAGATCCTATAAATTGTATTTCAAGATCACTTGTGAAAGAAAGAAAGAAAGAGAAAAGAATTTATTTTTAGTTTCCATTGTCACAAGTCTAAAATGTTCTTTGCTTGAGAAGAAGGAATATTGCATTTATAAGAAAGATATGGATTAGATATGATAGATAGACCCATGCCCTGGACAGAGGTGAGATGTTAGGTTGTACCTTCATCATGTTGGTCAAAGCCTTCAGGACACAGGTCAGGCTGAGCACATGTAATGTGGTACAACAACCTAATTGTGAATTATTATGAAATTAGTAGGGACTATGACATGTTTACTTAGTTTTATTTTGAATAGTGCTTGAGGAATAGCCAACCTGTGTATAATGTAATTTGAAGGGAATCACACACTTATTTCTACCTCAAAATAGCTCCTCCACCAGCTAAAAATTACCACAGGAATATTATATTAATTAGTCACCTCAAGTCTGTAACTGAAAGAATATACTAGCACTTTATGGTGAACTCACATAGCGCCTTAATCAAGGTAAAGGATTTGGTAAAGAGAGATGAAGAAAATCACAGGCAAACAGTGAGGGCCCAAGAAACCCTCAGGCATGGCTCCCCAAGCTGCTTCCTCGGTCACATGGGGCATACTTAGTCTTTGGACTGGAACAATCAAGGTCTGTGTGAGGAATCTTGCTTTCAGGATAACCTGGGCAAAAGTTTCTAGTGGGATTTTTTGTCGTTGTTAGCTTGTTTCCAGAGTTTTGTTTTGTTTTGTTTATTTTACTTTTTTTCAGTAAAGGGAGTCTTTCAAAATTTTATTTAGCAAGTATTTATTTCATTTTTAGTGAATGAAGTATTTTTAAATTGTATATATTTAGCAGGGACAAGTGCAGTTTTGTTATATGAATATATTGCATAGCCTGAAGCAGGCGTGCTCAAATTATGGTCCGCGGGCCACATGCAGCCCGCGGAGGACATTTATCCAGCCCTCTGGGTGTTTTTGCCACCCGCTGCCTATCCTGCTTAGCAGCCGACTGGTGCTGGGCCCACAGTGCGCATGTGTGGAATGTGCGCTGCACTCTCCAACGGCCCTCCAACCGTCTGAGGGACAGTGAACTGGCCCCTGTTTAAAAAGTTTGAGGACCCCTGTGTGAAGTCTACACTTTTTGTGTAACGATCATCTGAATAGTGTACATTGTACCCATTAGGTAATGTCTCACCCTCTCACCCCCTTTCTACTCTCCTGTCCTTCTAAGTCTCCAATGTGTATCATTTTACTATGTCCATGTATACATATTATTTAGCTCCCTCTTATAAGTGAGGACATGTGGTATTTGACTTTCTGTTTCTGAGTTTTTCACTTAAGATAAGGGCCTCCAGGTCTATCCATGTTGGTGTGAAATACATGATTTCATTATTTTTTATGACTTAGTAGTATTCCCTGGTGTGTGTCTGTGTATCATATTTCATTTTTTAATTGACAAATGATAATTGTATATATTCATGGGGTACATAGTGTTTTAATACATATAATGCATAGTGATAAGATCAGGACAATTAACATATCCATCATCTCAAACATTTATCAATTTTTTTGTGTTGGGAAAATCCAACACCCTCCTTGTAGCTATTTGAAACTATTTAATATATTGCTAACTATTTTTTATATGTTGTAGGCAAGTCACTCTGTGTAACTGGTTAAACAGTTATAAGCTGTTATATTAAACTATGTAGACATGCTTGTACCAGTTTCCAACAGAGGGGTATCAAACTTTACATAGTTCATTATATATTACTAGCTAGTCCATCTTGTCCTTTGTTTGGTCAAGGGTCAGTACCAGTTTAAACTTCAAGTTGTCCTCATATATAAGTACACAGATGTCCTAGTTCAGCTATAAGTTAACTCTACCTTACACATATATGTGCATGTGTGTATACACATATTCAAAGTCCTATTAAGACATATGCTTCAAGAGTCTTAAACAATAATATATTGACATGTAGTAGCAAAGGAGATACATCTTTTATTTTATTTAATTTGGGAAATAACATAAGAACCAAAGGAACATATGTCTTTGTGGATAGAGATAAAATAAAGAGAGATTTGAAGGAGCATGAAGTATAGGATGTTATGTATACCCGAAGCTGCGTGGAAGTGTACTTTAGTCATTTAGCATTTTCCCTAAGGCATCTCCACTTACTTTATCAGCAGATAGTGATTGCCAAACAAATATTTAATGAATGACTGAATAACCATCTCCTGTGTAAACTAGTTATACAAAAAAGAAAAAAATGATCAAACTTCCTTTACAGAATCCCAAGGGATCAACTAAAAAAATAGAAAAATGAAGAAGTTGTATCACCGAAAAATAAGGAAGGATGTTATTAACATACCACACACATTTAAGAATTTTTAACAGATAATGGAGATAAAACTGAATTGAATGATGATAGGGAAGAAATCCTCTACTGGAATGAAGATTGAGAGGAACATTTTTTTCTCCTCTTTTTTCTGTTAATATAAACATCACATTTATATTAATAGGTCTGCGTATGTTGAACTATCCTTGTATCCCTAGGATATATTTCACCTGACCATGGTGAATAATGCTTTTAATGTGCTATTGAATTCAGTTTTCTAGTATTTTGTTGAGGATTTTTGCAGCTGTATTCATCAGGGATACTGGCCCATAATATATTTTTTTTCTTATAATGTTCTGGTCTGGCTTTGGTATCGAGATAATGCTGGCATTATAAAATGTTTCAAAGTATTGGGTAGACAAATTGGGTTTAGCAAGAAGGGTAGGGATGAAAAAGTTTGAGAGCTAAATTCAGAGGAAGGCCACAGTGGAAATTTTTTTATTCTTTAAGGTTTCTATATATATATATATGTATTTATTAATTTAATTTTATTTTTTTAGGCCTCTACAGTAAGCAAAAGGTTTCTATTTAAATATCCTTCTTTGTGAAGTGTCTATTGAGTGTTTGGCCTGGACACAGGGTTAGCATTTATTTTATTATTGACTTTAGATATCCATTAAATTAATAAATTCTCAATACATACTCTATGTCAGCATTTGAAATCATCTAATTCCATTGCTCTATGTCTTCTGAACAACCTAAGTTCTTATTTATAATATAGTCCAATGTATCATTCCCCCTGTATTTAGTGTTTTTGTGCCTTATTAAGAAATATTTCCCCAGCAAAGTCACATATATATTCTCCCATAATAATATTATTTCTAAAAACATAATTATTTTTCCTTTCAATATACTTGGAGCAATTTATGTATGTATTTATGTATATGAATTAGGTAAGGTAGATTTAGGTTTCTTGCTTTTACTCCCTGTAGGTAGCCAGTTGTCCAAAAATAAGTTATTTAAACAAAACATAATTTCTTGCTGTTTTGAAATTTCATGTTTACAATGCATTTATATATGGGTACATTGTGCACCCATCCATTTTTGGACTCTTCATTGTATCAGTCCCTTTGTTTTTCCTAGAATCAATATAAATATCACATTGTTGTTTTTTTTTCTTTTTTTGAGATGGAGTCTCACTCTGTTGCCTGGGCTAGAGTGCCGTGGGTCAGCCTAGCTCACAGCAACCTCAAACTCCTGGGCTCAAGCAATTCTTCTGCCTCAGCCTCCCAAGTAGCTGGGACTACAGGCATGTACCACCATGCCCGGCTAATTTTTTTTTTCTATATATTTTTAGTTGGCCAATTAATTTCTTTCCATTTTTTTAGTAGAGACGGGGTCTCACTCTTGCTCGGGCTGGTTTCGAACTCCTGACCTTGAGCAATCTGCCCACCTAGGCCTCCCAGAGTGTTAGGATTACAGGCATGAGCCACCGCACCCGGCCTACATTGTTTTAATTTCTGTAACTTTAAAATGAGCCTTGATATCTGGTAAAGAAAGTCTTTTCTTCTTTTCTATTTCTTTGATTTATATTGACACTGTTTTCTATTGCATTTCCACATAATTATACAGAATTATAAGAGGTCATTATTTATGTATGTATGTATATAAGTATGTATTTTATATTTTTGATCACTGAGGCTTATTATATTACTTTATAAAACAAAGAGAAAAAATCAGACAAAGATCTACTACATTCCTATCTGAAATAAAATAATTTTAGGGAAAAATAGTCAAATAATTCCAGAAGATTCAGACACACTTAGGTAAGAATAATTATAAAATAAATGTAGGAAAAATAAATAATAAAGCAAAATTAATGATATATTTCATAAATTATTTTTAAAACATAGTATTAAAGACTTTTGTCCAATCAAAAGGAGAAATCTTAAACATATAAAATAAAAAAGTAGATTTTCAACCTCATCACAATTGTGTAGATTTTCAAAAGATAATAAAGAATACTATGTACTACTTTATATAAAAGTTTTTAAAATATAGGTGAAATGGAAAATCATTTAGAAAAATGTAAATTTTTTAGGCAACAAAGACAGGCTAAAGTGTATGGAAAAATATTTGAAAGTGAAATAGTAACCTAAGAAGTAACAGAGCCTAAGTCCTTTGGAGGTTAAAGCTATAATATTTACACACATATATATATATGCACACACATATATATAATTATCACATTATTATGCACAATTCCAGAACAAAGAAAAACGAAATGCTTTCTATTTTGTTTAATAAATTTGAGTTACATGATCAAAGTAGAATAAAATTCATGCAACAAAGGATACTTCCCCTTAATCTTCATTCAGAATATAAATTTAAATGTTAAAAATAAAAATTTGACTATATTAAATATTTTCATTTATTATAAGAATGCTAAAATGTGATCAATTTAGCTTTTTTAAGGAAATGCATGATATAGTAAACATTGAAGAATCTCTTATGATTCACCATAATATCACATAACTCCAATGAAATTTGTGAAAGGATAGGTGTGATGGATATTTCTTAAAAATAAAAATTATCAAAAGCCAGAAATGAATACTGAGTTTGCTTTTACAATCTAACTTCTTTCAAAACCCCAGCTTTTATTATTTATATTTTTATTACATAAATGTTTATTATTATACAGAAAGTATAATATAATAATGGAATTCATATAATTTAGAATTCCTATATAACATAAAATATAGATTTCTATAAAATGGGAATTCTATCCTATATGAATTCCTTAATAAAATTTGTATAGATTCTAATTATGAGGGAAAAATACCCTCATGGTTATATTTTCTCTTCCTCTTATAATATCTCTTTTCTTTCCTTACATTTAAGATGTTAATTTTCTTTTTTTTTTTTT
>VBSM01003039.1:16046100-16090554 GCA_008086735.1 Cheirogaleus medius
TCTTTTTTGCAGAGACGCTCTATCTGGCGGTGTTTCTCATCCGCCATCTTGCTCTGCCCTCAAGATGTTAATTTTCTAAAATCAAACATGTACTAAGTTTAAAAACATAGAATATATTCTAATATAGAATAATTCTAACGTATATACTTGTCGTAAAAAATACCTTCCTGGTATTTATTTTATTTTTGTTCATGATAAAATGACATGACATTAATTATTAAAAAATATCCTCATGAATAATCCAATATGAATAAATATCTGACAAATTTTGGTGCTGTGGAAAATTACATGTTATGAAATTCTAATTCATTTCACGGCCCACTATTACTATATGTGAATATGTCATTACAAAGTAATTGCAAGCATGTAAGAAGATACATACTTGCTCCTTAAAAGACTCAATCCTATAGTTTTTCCCACAGTTAGGGACCACAGATATTTTGGTTAAATATGTACTCTTTGTTAAGACCATGTCAGGCTACACTATCTTTATTATTCTACTCACATCAGCAAAAATAACTATTTTTAATTTTAATGTGGATCTTCATTGATTTTTAAAAATGTACTTATATTTTTATACAAGTAACCCAGGAAACACAGTATTTTGCACTGTTATTTTTTTATAAAAGTAATACCTTCTTTTTAATATAAATAATATAATTCCTAAGGAAAAATATATTTATAAACATTAATTCAGCCACCTGTGCTTTTTCAATTAACAATTATTTTCAGAGAATATTATCTCTTAGGAGAATTGGATACATCACTCTTTGCAGTCATTGTATTTTTAAAACAGCTTCTGTACAAACCCATTAGGTATTCCAGTCTTTCCCTCAGCTACAAAAGCAGTTTTTATTTAAAAATCTGAATTTATATAGTGTTACTACATCCAAATTCAAAATGATACAGTGCTTACTTTTAAAGAGAACAACATCTAGTTTTGAATATGCACTATTAATTACTGAAATATAATATTAACAAGAATGATCATTTTTATTATATCTATTTTACACTTAATGATTATCATTTATTGATAACTTCCTATTCTCCAGGCATTGTGGAATGTGTGTAATATCTATGAATTCATTTGATAATTCTCAATAAGCCTGAAAAATAGAAAAATACTAGTATCTCAATATTGTGGATGAGAAAACAGGCTTAGAGATGTTGCCAGTCTTGTCCATAGTCATAGATCTCCTGATCTGCAAGAGAGGACTATAAGTCTAGGCTTCCTGACCTCAAGACCCCCATGCTTTATTGACTATCTTTCCTCAACTTTTGAAAACCTCACTTTTTTCCTGAAAAACTTGGTAGAATTTTTATTTACCAATCACTATTTTGTCTTAATAAAAGTATCAGACTTGCCTGAGGCATGTTCTTGTGCAGAACTCTGAGCTTCCAGAACATCACTACTCAATATTTCTTAATCCTAAGCAGAATGTCATCTTAGTTTTCATGTATTATTGATTAATGGAACCCCACACCATCTCCCAGACATTTGATTTATCCCTTCTGCTATATTATACTAACTGTAATTATTGAAAACTTTCTAGTGACATTCTTTATAGTGACTAATGTATGCTATCACAAGAGAGTGAAAACAAGAGCAAAATGCAAGGCAGTATATAGACATAACTAACTTTTAGTAAACAGTTACTACTCAAACGAAAGAAGTTTTATATGTAATTATCACTTGGATTGATTAGTATGTAAGAGATTAGAATGAAATGCAGCCGTCAACTTGGAGCATCATTAAAATAAATGGATTCATTACCTGGCATTCAACTTACCTTTGATGAGTAGAATTGGTTAGTACTACGAAGAGCAAAGATTCAGAGCCTTACTCGAATACATAAGAGTTCCAGTTTACAGATACCTAGTGACATACAGAGAACACATTGGCAATTAATTTGATTTGCTTTGGTTTTCAAAGAATAATTTGTTATAGTGAAATATAGCTAGTTTGGTATTATTATATATATATATCTTAAAACTGTAATAATATATTTCAACTTATAGTTTCCAAAATTTTATTATGAAAATGTTCAAGTGTCCAGAAAATCTGACTGGATTTTATAGTGACTTCCATGTACCTGCCACTTAGATACCAGCATTAACAATATTTGCTTCATCTGTCCATCTTTCCACCCCTCTATTCATCAATCATTACTTCTTAATTTTGATGCCTTTTAAAGAAAACTGCTGCCTCAGTATACTTTCTCCTAAATACTTCAGCATGATCATATAATTTTTATGTGAAAATACTATTTTGTTTACTTCAGCTTTTCTGGGGAATGAGAAGTAAAAGAAAAAAAACTTTAGTTTTGATACTCTTATCTATTCATTCTTTTAAATTAATGCAGCTATGGTGCTGTCATGATTTGTAAGTAATAAGGCTTGTACAAAGGAAATGACTGTTGTTGTTTCTGTCCATGCATAACATGTCTAAATTAAAAACTCTGTTGTAAACTGGAGATGCTGTCACCTTTGCTGTAAGACAGTGAGCAAATTTAATTCATAAATCCTTCAGCAGTGCAGCCTCAGACCTCCTCTAAACACCTACATCCTTGTCATAGAAATCTTTTAATTACCTTTTCCACTGCAAGTGAGCCGTTTATGGCAACAGACAGGAGTATATGGCAGGGGTCTGCAATGTCATTTTGTGACCTCTGAGGCACCAACACAGCAGAAATAACTGCTGAGAATTTCAAACACTTCAGGTTTTGATCAAAATAACTCTTTTGGAGGCAGTTAAATAAAACATAACTGAACGTGTTCAATTGAAATTATTTCTGCCTAAAAAGGGACTTAAGTTGAATTAATCAGATCATACTTTCCTGTGGACTCTTGAGCTTTCATTTGGAGAAAACTGATTTTTGTTGTTTGTTTTTTTATTGCCTCATTTAATCAGTATTCCAACCTTACGAATACAGTTTTAATTTTAGCTGGCTTTTTGCCCTCATTTAACAATTTCTACTGATGCCTTAAAAAATAGTATGACCCATTTATTCTTTTATCAAAAGATTACCAGCCCCTTATGTGCACAAATCAACATGATAGTCACTACGGAGACAAAAATAAACTGCCCTTAAGGAGCTTATAGTTTTTAAAATAAACATATACACAGTGATTTATAAAATCTTCAGTTAGAATCTATCTTTGCAAAAATTATCCACTAGTCATTACAAGAAATAACAGTGCCTGCTTATAGAAATAATTTTATTTTTCTTGATTAGATAAAGATGATTTTTTAAAGTCAAAATTCATATTTGAGAACAATAAAATGTCTCTCTAATTCCTTTATCTTTTCCTTTGAGGGATTTTTCCCTTACTTATAAAATACAGATGTAATAAGCTGCCATTTACTAATAACACCCTTCTCCTGGTGGTAACTAAAGTACCAGATTCCTCTGGAGAACCATTCCTTCCACGGTCAGGTCCCAGTTAGCTAAGTCAATAACTGTAACCTATTCCCCTCACTGAAGTGCTTGTTACAGTGATGGACAAATAAAATGTTTGCTGACCCTTGGAAAGGAGATATGTTACAGTCTTTGTGGGATGTGGTCAGATGTGACCTTCACTCCTGCCCTACGGCTACATTTTTGGTTTTGTATTGATAGATAAAAGTATGGACATCTGATGCAAACAAAAACAAACAAAAATCCTTCAATTGGTGGGGGAAGCCCGTGAAAACTTAGTTCAATATATATTTCCAATTTCAGACATCCTAATTTATTGACCTCATATAAGACCACAAAGGTATCATTCTCCACCTGAGTTTCAAATTGTATTCTCTCTCCCAGAATGAGGTTTCTACATCAGTGGACCCCTACAATGTCACACTGACTTTGTGTTTAATTCCAAATATCCCAAAAGCTCATGAGTAATTGTCCCTCACTTCTTTAAATTCATTTTATTATTTATTTATGTATTTTTATTTTTGATTGTTACGGGTTTGTAACAGTTATATATATTTATGGGGTACATGTGATGTTTTGATAAAGATATACCATGTGTAATGGTCAAATCGGGATAATTGCAGTATCTAATTACCTCAAGCATTTATCAATCCTTTGTGTTAGGAACATTCCAAATTCACTCTTTTGGTTATTTAAAAATAACAATAAATTATTGCTAACTATAGTTACCCCATTGAGCTACTGAATCTTATTCATTCTAGCTATCTGTATTTTCGTACCCATTAACCGAACACTTTGTATCCCCCTATACTTCCCAGCCTCTAATTATCATTATTCTACTCCCTATCTCCAGTTTCTTAAGTTTTAGCTCGCACATATGAGTGAGAAACTATAAAATTTGTCTTTCTGTGCCTGGCTTATTTCACTTAACATAATATCCTCCTATTTCACCCATGTTGTTGAAAATGACAGGATTTCATTTCTAAATCATATTTCATTTTGTATATGCACCACATTTTATTTACCCACTTATCCATTGATGGGCACTTAGGTTGATTTTATATCTTGGCTATTGTGAATAGTGCTGTGATAAACATGGGAATGCAGATATCTATTTGATATACTGATTTCTATCTCACTTGATATTTGAGTCCAATCTTCAGACTGATTTGGTGAAATTTAATTTCTCCCTCAGGTTTAGGATGAGGATTTTTATCAAAGGTACAATAAGGCAGTCATAAGATGCACCATAGACTCAAAATCTTAGAGTGTAGACTACAAAATTAACCTCATATAAACTTTCATTGAAAGAATCTAGTCAATTGATAATGACTACAGATTTTATTTGTATCTCTTAAAGACATTAAAAGTCATCTGATTTATAATGTATGACCTTACTTCTGTAACTACAGTTTCCTCTTTTTATCTTAATTCTCTCACTTCTAGAGCCACTTGCTTCTCACACCTGGCCTTGACTTTCTCCTTCATATCCTACAGCTGGAAGCAAAACAAAATAAAACATGCTACAATTCTACCCTCCCCAGCTCTGCCTTGGAAATGGAAGGGCACTTTTGGATACACTTATATTTTGTTCTTTCGTTTAAACTTCCTTGTGGATTTTCTCAGTCTTACAACAAATCCCACCTTTCAGTTACCATTTGTCACAATTGGGATTTTTAAAGTTATTCAGAAACAGTGAGTTGAAAGGCAAGTATTCTTTTCAAATAATTAGAATGTAGATATTGTATTTCTTCTAGACAAAATAAAATAGGCAGGGTGTGTTCTGATGAAAATTTAGAAATGGAAGCAGGAGGCAGGATGGTGGACTAGAAGCAGCCCAGGCATGCCACTCTCAAGGAAGGGGTCAGGAACCAGGGTGTCACCCGGGAAGCTCCCCACTGCTACCACCTGGCCCCTCAGCTTCACCCCCAAGCTTCCCATCCATTGCCTGGTGGGAATCACCCCTGTGGTACAATGCTCTGCCAAGGAACTTCTAGCCATGAGCCACCATCATGCCTGGACCCAAGTGGAGTGAATGCTTATGGCCCTGAAACCTATGACCACTGCCTAGAATAATCAGAGGTCCTCAAACTTTTTAAACAGAGGACCAGTTCACTGTCCCTCAGACCATTGAAGAGTGTGCACTGTGGGCCTGGGATGAGTCAGCTGCTAAGCAGGACAGGCAGCGGGGGCAAAAACACCCAGCGGGCCAGATACATGTCCTAGGCGGGCGGCATGTGGCCCATGGGCCGTAGTTTGAGGATGCCTGGATGATAGCCTTGCCTAGATGCAACTGCCACCACTGCTGGGAGACCAAGGCAGAGCTACCTCCCACAGTGTCAGACTCCATGGAGAGAAACTCACCTAGTTCCCTGGTCACACTTCCACAGGCAGCCTGGGGAACGATCCACCATTCCACACAGAGATCATCCAGCACTGGCTTGGACTTTGACAATCACAGAGGAATTGGAAAACACAAAACAGCTGCATTACATCTCACTAAGTAGGAGAGTTCCACACAAAGGAGAACAGGTGTGCAACAAACCTATCTGCCTTGATCTGAGAGAAGAGGTTTCAAATGAGAAGAAACCAGTAAAAGAACTCTTGAAACGTGGAAAAAAACCAAAAACACAAGCTAGCTCAACACCCCCAAAAGATCATAAATCTACAGCAATGGACCCCAACCAAAAGAAATTGTCAATGCTAGAAATGGAATTCAAAATGTGGATGTCAAATAAGATAAATGAGATTTAAGGGAAAGTTAAAAACTAAAACAAAAAAGATCAAACAATGTTTTAGGACATCAATGAAAAAGTTGCTAAGTAGCTAGACATCATAAGAAATGATATAAAAAAATTCTTGAAATGAAAGCATCATTTAGAACACGTCAAAATACAGCAGAAAGCATCAGCAACAGACTAGACAAAGCAGAAGAAAGAATCTCAGAGCTTGAAGACATGCTCTTGAACTAAGGCAGTCAGTCAAAGATGCAGAAAAAAGAATAAAGAAGAATGAACAATCACTTAGAGAAATGTGTGGCTATGGATAACCAATCAACATACCATTTCAAGGTAAAACTGAGGGAGCAGAAGAACAAGCAAACAGCATGAAAAATCTATTCATGGGAATTATTGAGCAAAACTTCCCTGGTATTGCCAGAGATTCAGGTATCCAAATACAAGATGGTTATCGAACACCAGGAAAATTCATAGCATGTACTACTACATCTCTAAGGCAAACAGTCTTCCTATTCCACATGAATGAGTTTAGTGAAACTCTATGGATTAAACAGCTTCATAATCTTGAACCTGCAGCTGTCTAAACATTTTTTTCCTCCAGAATTTGATTAAATGGATTGTGTTAAAGACCCCTTGATTCACCTTCACAGCTGTATATCTATTTAGTATTCTTAAGTTTGGACAAAACTCATTCTACTGTACTATGTCACATAATGTCACATGTGCCATGAATCATCAGAAAGAAGTGTTTCTAATTATCCCTATAGTGAAAGATTTTCTGGAAGATGTTTGGGCCTGAAGCAGATATACTATTTTCACATGCTTTTTGTCAATAGGAAAGGTCCATTTGTTTGGTGACTGCTACTGCTGATATCTATGAACCTGGTACGACATGGGACAGTAGAGAATTTCTGATTTCTCTAATGCCTTTCTCATTATGAACTTTTAAAAATTTTTTTCCTAATTTAGGCCTCTACTTCTATTTTCTCCTATGAAAAATTATAAATCAATATCAATATTTTAGCTTGATTTAAATAGTCATGTGTAATTGAAAGCCTAGTATGCTAGGGTTTCCTACACATTCTATATTCACCTACTTCTTAAATGTGACTAAATTAAACATATGTGATGCTATCATGTAGCATTAGGCTCAGCTGCTTTGATAGAAAATCATATCACCAGGTATTTATATGCTCAGAATTTTATTCTTTTCAATAAAAGCCATCTGGAGAAATGCAGTCAAGGGCACATATAAAGGCTCCAAAAATTCATTAGGCTTTTTGTAACTTCCAGCTCTCCTCATTTTCCTCCTTAAAGAGTAAACTCCAACCTCATGGACCAGGATGGTAACTGGAATTTCAGCCATGGCATCTGCATTCTAGGTTAATCTTGGGGAAAATACAAGAATAATGCACACTCTCTTTTTAAAGAATCTTATTGGTTATAACTTAGTCATATAAATATAGTCATCAGCAAGGGAGGCTGGCAGCTGTAGTCTATGAACTTGTTGGCAAAGTATACAGCTAAGTATTGGGTTTCTCTTACTGAGGAAGCAATGGAGAATAGATATTTTGATAGACAGCCAGGAGTTCCTACCACAAACACCAATTAGAAATTATGAAATATTTCTGCATTATTTTGGTGTTCCCTCTTTTAGTGATTGTGATGATGAAAATAATATTCCACAATTTTAAATAACCATGCTTTTTATAGTGTCCTAAGAATCATAACAGATTTACATATATAAATTAACCTATAACTCTCCATATTGTTAATATTAGAGACTCACATGCAAGCTGATGTGTCTTGATGTGAGTCTTTTTACTCCAAACTGAAATTTAATCTGTATCACTTTTATAAAACAAGAACAATTCATAGGACATCATTGGTTTTGCAAGATAATCTGAAAAATATTAATAGAATACAGATATGTTAGGAAGATATTACTATAACTTTCCAGCCCATGTAAATATTCAAATATAAAAATACATGTTAATATGTCCTTCTATGTCATGTAAAGATATATATATCCTTAAAACAACTGTTTTGAAGTGATTATCTTGCACAAATCTATTCCAAACATACCATGTGCACAATAGAATAAGTGGAGTTTGAATTTGGTAGTAAATGCTTGATATGTAAGCCTTCAAAACATTATTTTTAGATGCATTTTCCTTTCCTTGTGAAAAAAAATGTGTTTCTCTCAGAATATAAAACACATAAAAATAAGTTAATAAATTTGCATACAAATTTTGACCATGATGTAATGCTCGCCTTAAATATTTCAATTATTTCAATAGACTGTATCTCTTCCAGTTCTCTCCAGTGTTTACTCTAGCCACACCAGTCTCCTAGCTATTCCCTTTGCCTGAATTGCTGGGATCTCAATTTGTCAAACTCACCTTTTACAATTATGAGGTATGTTCCTTCTATGCCTACTTTGTTGAGGGGTTTTATCATGAAAGGGTGCTCTCAATTTTATCTAATGCTTTTTCTGTATCTATTGAAATGATTATATGGTCTTTGTTTTTGCTTCTGTTTATGTGGTGAATCACATTTATTTTTTGTGTCTTTTGCACTATCCTTGCATCACTAGAATGAAACCCACTTGATCACAGTAAATTGTCTTTTTGATGTGTTGTTGAATTTGATTTGCTAGTATTTTTTTGAGGATTTTTGCACCTATGTTCATAAGGGATATTGATTTGTAGTTTTCTATTTTTATTGTTTCTTTTCCTGGCTTTGGCAACAAGATGATACTGGTTTCATAGAATGAGTCATAGAGGATTCTCTCCCTCTCAATATTATGGAACAGTTTCAGTAGAATGGGTTCCAGTTCATCTTTGTAGGTCTGGTAGAATTCAGCTGTGAATCTATCTATCTGGGGCTTTTATTTTGTTGGGAGATTTTGTTATTACTGTGTCAATCTCCCTGTTCATTATTGGTCTGTTTGCAATTTCTGTTTCTTCTTAATTCAAGCTTGGCAGGTTGTGTGTTTCCAGGAATTTATCCATTGACTCTCTGTTTTCTAGTTTGTGTGAGTAGAAGTTTTCATAGTATTCTCAGGTGATATTTTGTATTTCTGTGGTATCATTTGTAATATCTCTTTTTTATTTGTGATTGAGCTTATTTGAGTCCTTTCTCTTCTATTTCTGGTTAATCTGGCAGTATTCTATCAATTTTATCTTTTTGAAGAGCAAACTTTTTGTGTTGCTGATCCTTTGTGTTGTTTAGGGTTTTCATTTCATTTATTTCTGCTCTAAGCTTTATTATTTCTTTTCTTCTGCCGGCTTGAGTGTGGTTTGCACTTCTTTTACTAGTTACTGGAAATTTAACCTTAACTTGTTAATTTTTGAACTTTCTGTCTTTCTAATGTAGCCATGTAAGGCTATAAACTTTCCTCTTAGAACTGCTTTATCTATAACCCATAGATTTTGAAAGCTTTTGTCCCATCTGTCCTTCAGTTCAAGGAATATTTTGATTTCCATCTTAATCGCATCATTCACCCAAGGATTGTTCAGCAGTAGGTTGTTTAATTTCCATGATTGGTATATATTTGAATGTCTCTGTTGGGATTGAATTCTAGTTTTATTCCACTGTGGTCTCAGAAGATACATGATATGATTTTGAATTTTTAAAAAATTTGCTGAGAATTGTTTTGTGGCCTAAAAAATGATCAGTTTTGTAACATGTCCCCTCTGCTGATGAGAAGAATGTATATTCAGTATTTTGGGGGTGAAATGTTCAAAAATGTCTGTTAGGTTCATGTATTCTAGAGTCACAAAGGGAAATTTAGAAGTTACAACAAATATAAATACATTCGCTGTCTTTAGAAATTTATTTGAAATTTAGCTGCATATTCTAAATAATGAGAGCTCCCACAAATTATAGATAACTTCTAAGTATTTAATCAAAATTCTAGATTAAAGTAGTATAGATGGTCATTTTTAGTTTATAATGCATTCAATGTAAAATATATTTCCCTTAATATCTACTGAAGAAAATATTTAAAATTATAATTATAAAATTTATTAGAATAATTAGAAAAATATTCCCAAACAAGTGATGTCTTTAATAACAAATTCTTGACTTTTACTGTTAAGTCTTTGATTTTAAGATTTTAAGAATTCTTATTCAGCACATACATTTCAAATATATTTTATGTTAAATTATATCAAACAATTGTAAGTATACCCCATGACTTAATGAATATGATCGTGAATGTCTTAGAAGGCATTTCACTATTGCTTTTTACTTTTAATCGTAATATTATAAATATTATTGCTGAAAATTAAAAGCATATTGAATAGCCACTTACATATATATTTAAGGAAAAATGATTTTGAATAAATATATGGATTTTATGGGATAGTTTTGTATAACAGATACTAGTGATAGCCTAGCAACATAGCATTAGCACTCAGCAGAGAAAAAAATCAATTTATAGTAATCACTTTGATCCATGTTTTTTAATTTATATGCTAAGCAGATAAACTGAATGGATTGTTATTACCAAACAAATGGCTCCTTATTATTAAAGTTTTTCTAGATTTCAGACGGTTGTTCATGACATCTAATCAATTGTTCTTAACTAGGCAAATGGTAGCTTTAAATATGCAGCATAAAATCTAATGAAAAGCATACCATATATCTCTAATATTTATGAAATGATCACATCAAAATAGTATATTAGCTCAAGTCCTTTTTAATATTTACTGTGGAAAGCAGTTATGAACTCTAAAATAAATAACACTTTCTTTTAGAGACAGAGTCTTGCTCTGTCACCCAGAGTGGGCTGCAGTGGCCTAGTCATAGTTCACTGTAACCCTGACCTCCTAGGCTCAAGCAATCAATCCTCCCACCCCACTTCAACCTCCCAAGTAGCTGGGACTCTAAGGCATGCACTACCATGCTTGGCTATATTTTTTTTTTTTTTTATGATTTGGAGAAACAAAGTCTTGCTATGTTGCCCAGGCTGGTTTTGAACTTCTGGCCTCAAGTGATCCTCCCTTCCTAGCCTCCCAACATGCTGGGAATGCCATGTATTAATATAAAACATAAACTTGAATAAAACTTTCAGTGTTTATTTTATAAAATAAACTATTAGTCTATAATAACAAGTTATTTAAGTGATTGTGCTTAAGTGTTTAAGCATCATTTGAACTCCATTTTTTGTAACCTATCAAACAGAGAGAAATATCTTTGTTTATGCAAAAAAGAACAGGGATCAAGCAATTATAGAGCAACATCTTTGTGTATGTGTTCCAAAATAAATTAAAATGTTAAGTATAGTCATGAGTAGCACCATTTATAATAATCTCAAGATATATTATGCATGGTTTTAAATGTAGGTAATAGTTATAGACAGAATTAACATATCAAATTGTTAATAGAGGTAATCACTAGGCAGATCTGAGGGTCTTTCCTATTTTTTTCATTACTTTATCAGTTTACATTTATTTTGAATAACAGAGATGTAAAGGAACAACAACAAAACTCCAGGTCAGGGTTTTCACCAGAATATTTTGCTAGACTGGTAAATTTTAGTATTATCTGCATTATGTTACAGCAATAAGAATGCATTAGAAGCTGAGGAGTTTATCTTGATATGGGCAGTTAAGATTTACCAAGTAGAGGTTTACTTATAATTATTAATAATTGTTTTATATTGCTGAGATAGTTTTAGATCTTAACGTCTGCCAGATAGCATGTTTCCATTAAGATCCTGCCCCAAACAGTATTATTTATTAATATTATATTAGAATGGGATAAATATGTACCTTGCCTTCCCCACCAGGATTTATTTAGACACTGTCTAAAAGAGATCTTCTTCCTAAATACTTAACAAACAACTCCAGTATAGAGAAACAACCATCATTTTTATAGGATAGTATTATACATATTAAACAATTATTTGAAATTTTAAGTAAATACTTTTTATTTGAGTATTACACTATGTGATTATGGAAACAAATCACCAAAAATATATCTGTTAAGTATTATATACATATATTTTTTCTCAATTTTCCATTTTTATTTTCTTAACTATTGAAATAAATCAGGGTAGTAATTTGACTAAATTCAGTATCATCTAATAGCTCACTTACAACATTATGCTAAAGGTTTGAGAGGCTTCGACCCCTCTTACATGTGGCAAAATCAGCTGAACTTCCCTGAACCTAGAGTTTCTTGTTCATACACTGACATCAGTGCCTAGTTTGTCCATATGTCTCCTAGGTCCTCTTTCCCCAGTCGTCACAAATTGTTCTTTTCTCCCATAAACCTTTTATAAGCTGCTTGAGGCTTGACTGAATACAATGATAAAACAATACATTGAGGCCCTACCTGACATTTAAACAAGTATTAGTCCTTTTTTTTTTTTTTTGGTAGGTTTACCATGGGAACCAAAAACTTAACCTGAAGACATCACAAGAATTAAGGTCAGTATGAAGTGTGGTATTGTGATCAGTGAAACAATAAACAGATAATTCTCACATATATTTTTATATGCCCAACTACCTCATTAACATTTCCATCTGTAAATCTGTTAAACATCTCAACCCAATTGGTTCCAAAACTCTTTTCTCCATCCTGCTCCTAAACTTGCCTCTTGCATTTTTTCCTATCTCAGTACACAGCAGCCACATCATTCCAGTTATTCAATATGAAATATTCATCTTCAATTTATTTTCTCTCACACCCTATACCCAATCCATCAGAAAATCTTTTAGCTCTATATTCAAACTACACTCAAAGAACTCTGTCTTCTCCCCAGGTGCATTGTTAGCCTCATCCAATCCGCCATTCATTCATTAGACACCTAATACTTGAATGACAAAGTGACAACAACGTTTCAGACCCATTCTGTTGTGGATATAACACTAAAAAAGATCATGTAAAAATAATCTTGACCTAGATTATTGACATAACTACCAAGCAGGTCACATGGGATTCCCCCTCCTTTTCACATATTTTCTACACTTTAGCCTTTAAAAAAGGTAAACTAGCACTCGGCACTTGACACAATTCCTTAATTGGTTTTACATTTTATTCAGAATAAAAGGCAAAGTCCTTAGCAAGCCTTATAAATGCCCTACGAGCCCTGACCCCAGGAAATTCTCACTAGGATCACACCTCCTTAGTCTGTCTCCTTGCTGTCCTTCAACATGACAAGGACATTCCTACCTGTTGGCCTTTGCAAGTGCTCTTCTCTCTGTTTAAAAAGCTCTCCTTCCACAGGTTTTCAGGCTTCCTGATCCTTAACCACATATTTTTTTTCATTGAACTTATTTCCGCCTAAGATGTAAATATTTATTTCTTTTATCCATAGTCTTTCAACTGGATCCTACAAAAAAAGACATCCTAAGAAAAAGACTTTCTTATTGCTATATACCCGGTGTGGAAAGAGGAGCTTAAAGTACACATTGAATATGCTTAAAAATGAATAAATGAATGTAATACTAATATAGCATTCAAATAAAGTACACAACAAAAATAAAATCCTTTAGAAAGTATATGTGTTTACTTTTTAAGGTATATAATTATTTGCATATCTACTATATATTTATGTGTCATTTATAATGCAAATGTATGATATACATTTGTCATTTATAAAGTAAATGAAGAATTGCATATTTCCTATAAAAAACAGCTTGCCATTTCTCTCATAATAAATTTTACAAATATACTCAAACATTTAAAAATTATGCTTGAATGATCTTAGTAATTTAAAGAAAATTATAAAGAGATTGATAGTACTTACAAATTGGACAGATGGTGAAAAGTAATCCAACCATTTTACCTTTTACTGTTTTAGATATGGCTATGAATCTCTGCCATGTGATTTGCTGCAGCCAATATGTGAATTTTATGTATGGCCCTATAGAATATTGCAAAATAAATGCTTATTTACTTTTGTATCAATCAATTACACATTTCAATAGAAAGAATGATCGCTTGAGAATCGCATCAGGCCTCGGGTTGATGATAAGGTCAAAATTTTAGGGTTAGATTGTTATGAATTTTGACATTCTTTGCCATGTGTAAAGATAAGTGAATATAGATATAGATATCTAGAATATATAGAATATATATTATATATAATATATATATTATATATCTATATAGAATATATATTATATATAATATATATTATATATCTATATAGAATATAGATATAGAATATAGAATATAGATATAGATAATGCCTGCTTTCATACATGGAGTGACACATTTGGTCAAGACATTAGTTAAAAAACAAGAATATTTCATTAAGTTTGTATTTCTGCAATGAAAGGCAGTTACAAAGGACAAAGCTGATTTTAGAGATTTCAAGCTGCATCTTGTCTCTATAAACTCTTTCTACAGTCTATTTTGCCTTGCATCACAACCAAATTTATACTGAGAGCATTGGATCAAGTTAAAGAGATATATGGGCATTCAAAAAGAGATGAATGAGTGGATTTAGAAGTCAAAGCACAAGGATATATGTGACATGATTAGAGTTGGATTCAGTACTCTAAATGACAAGAAAAGGATGAGCTATCCAAGCCTGAGATGATGTTCATTAGAAATATAAACACTGCCATGGCCAACTTGATGTCAAAATACATTAAAGACTACTTGCAATCTAGAGTATTTATCCAACTAGGAGTATAACATTTGCTTAGATTTTAAACCTTATGTTTAATACATGATAATCATGGGTAATAAATTTTTCACAAATTATATTTCATTTGACAGCCAGGATGATTTATTAGGTTCATGAATTCATTTAAAATTCAATACCTTTGAGTGCTGCATCACTGAACTTTATAAGCCAGATTCTCCCACTGAGTAAGTTGCTTTTCAAGCTCCTAGGGTCCTATTAAATTAAGTTTTCAGTAGATTAAATTTTTCCCTAGTGTTTTAAAGAGTTAATACATCCTACCTGGGGAAGTACCATAGGAGTAATATAAAAAAAATTAGCAATATGTCATTTCTTTCATTCAAATAGCATTCTCTTTAATTGCACATAATCTCATTTCTTACAGTTTTTTAAGTTCTGTAGTAATGGACATAGCCATGTTTTCAGGAAAGCAAAATGGATGACTTCTTGTTGTCTATCAGTCACTGAGAACCTTTTTACAAATGTTATTCCCATTCTATATTTCCTTCCTTGCTATTAACAGTGTATCTCTGCCTCCACAACTCATGGAATCAAGTGAATGTAAAATTATGACTAAGTTCTATTTGTTTTCTTGGAATATGGGATAAGTAAAGAGTGCTAACTCTGCACTAGTTTCTATTTGTAAACGCTTCATCAATTAGTGGGAGCTGATGGATAGTAGTAAATAATCCTATTTGTTGCTTATGTTCACATAATTTTGCCCTATTAGAAAACAGAAGCAATAGAAATTAGTCTTACCTTGCTTTAAATATTATACTGTTTAACATTGTTACACATATAAAGAAATAAATGATATATTAGGTACTTCTAATATACTGTGTTTAGATAAGAAATATTTATTCACACAATAGTTAAAGAACCTTAGGAAATAAGGAGTGAAGAAACAAACAACTAATCCCTGCTACTTATAGTGTATTCATACAAACACACACAAACCTTTTTGAATATTGTTACATGCATATAGTACAGATGTTGTGGCCACTAGGGAAGAAGCAGAAACATAAATTATTTACTATAAACAATAAGTCAATTATACTACCTTGAAAAGGCATATAGTACATATACATGCTTGAATATTATATAAAATTATTGAGATGTTCTGAATTATAAGCAATATATCATTTTCAGGAAATTCTTCTAACCCTCTGTTTCAGCTAAGTGTGTTTCTTATATACATTTTTTTCATGGGAAGGACATTTTCCACTTCTAATATTCTTTTTTAAAGGCAAATGCAATACTATCATTTTCTTTTCTAAAATTCTCTTTTTCTCCCTAGTCTGGCCTTTTTATATTTTATATCTCAGTTTAAAGCTTATTTTCTTAAGGAGGTCTTCCTAGACTCCTAAAACTAGTTAGATCCCTCTTCCATTTCCCTAATGCTAGTCGATTATAACACTCCTTGTTATATTTTATAGTAAATATGTTCAGTATTATATTTTCACCCTGTGATCTACATAAAAACAGATACTAACAAATAATTACTACTTTTTATTAGTATTACAGAGCTGAATAATTTAAATTTTCATAACGTGCCATGTCTTAGAATAGTAAACTGATACTCTGTCAAAACAGCAAAACTAGTGAACTATTCAATATTTAAATGCTTAATTTAAAAAAATAATAAATTTATTTCACTTAGATTCTTTATTTCACATAGATATTAGAATTTTAGCAAGTGTAGTGGGTCTTTGGCTAATGTTAATTAATTTAAATAATTTATTATTTTATTATTAGGCAATTGCTAATTTTTATGTACTTTAACTTCTTAAATTAATTTCATTGTTATGCTTTTCTTTTCAAAAACATTACATGTTCACAGTAAAAAATATAGAAAAATAAATAAAACAGAAAGCACATTATATTACTAGTACTCAGAAATAATTGCTGTTAATATCTTGGCACATGTTCCTTCAATTGTTTTCCTACACCTAAACTTAGATGTAAACAGCAGATTTTCTTTTGAGCTTAAATTTTAAAACATTTATGAGCTTGGAAGGTTAGTTGGTATGTCAGAGGGCAAGTATTTATGTCCAGGAGTTATTTTACATCAGATTAAGAGAAGTTGTGAGCTGAAGACAGCATGATACAGGCTCCATGTTATCATTTTGTATTTGGACTAATGAACTTGAATCTCAAGTCTGTATTAAGAGTAGTTGCCAAGAAGCAGGCTTCAAAGAGAGTGACAATAACAGAGTAGAAAACTTTCCCATAGGCCACTTTAGAAGAGGTAGAAGATGAGTTTCCATATTATGCAACTGGCAGAACAAGTCAACAAAATTTGAATATTTCATTTTATGTAACTTGATTTTTATCTGAAAACTGGGGAATATGCATTCCTGTATTACCATATGCATATGTGCTTCATATTATAGTTACTATTTTAAAACCTGCATTTTTTATTTACTATTTTCCATGCCAATATATTCTACCACATTACTGTTTCATTTTTAATGCCTGAGCAGAATTCTTTATCAGTATTCCTTTTTAAAGACTTTTTAAAATGAAACAGTTCTGCACAAATTCACAAATTGCAATGTTACAGCAATTTAAGAACTTAAAGTGACTGAAAATGTATCTAGTTTTTCTTTAAGTACAATTCAACAGGGCCAGAGATTGGTCTTCTATTGCACATATTCCGCATTCTAAATTTAACCTCCAAGAATTCTATTTAAATATCAGCCAATTTAACCTTTTGAAATACAGGATTTGCTTTTTAATGGGAAGTTGGCATCCCTCATAAAATGAAACCAAATATACTTTGACATAATTATTGTCTACAGCAGCAGGCTTTTATTTGTGTGCTATGTGTTTCATATAATAAAGATATAGATTCAGCCAAATTTATTTTACCCATGGAAGATGAAAGAAACTTAGGGAAAAAAAAACAGACTTTGCTTCAGGTTTAATAATGAAGCAATATGCACAGTTTATGATAGACGTTTCATCCATTCCTAGGGATAAATGTTACATAATTATAATTTACAAAGGTCACGTCACAAACCTTCCTAGTTAAAAGAAAGATAATGGATAAAAAATGAAGGATGAAAATTCAAATAGAATAACATTCCCATTGTGTTGCAATTATTTATTGGAAGGTCAGTTTCCTAATAGACTGAAGGTAAGTGCTTAGAGATTCATCTTTGTACGTGATGAACAGAGACAGTGCCTGACATTCAGGAGTGTTCAATAAAAATTTTTGGAAAGAAGGGAGAGAAGGAAGGGAGAATAGAAAGAGAATGGGTGAAGAGAAGGAAGAAGACAAAGGAAATTGTCGGAGAAGTAACTGGAGGAAACAGGAAGAAAATACTCTAAAGTGAGGTAATTTGGGGATAAACTGAATCAAATTATAAAGTTTCCAGATAAATCTCTATAGCAGTTCATATTTTATACTTTGAATAAAAACAATAAGGCTAATTATTTATTTTAATAGTGCTAAAGTTGAAAGAAGGCATATATTTTTTCTTTAGTAAAGAAATATGATTAGAGTTGTTTGATTTGGCAATGTTGACAGGTTTATTAATGTAAGAGAATGATTCCTTTATATTAGTTCATATGGTATTGGAATAGTTAAGAATGATTGTATCACTAACCTGAGTTTAAGGCTATTTATAAATTGTTATGTGATAGACTATATAAATTGTTATGTAATAGAGTGCAAAAGAAAATAGTTCTAATATGTGACTCATATAATTGTAAAAAAAAATAATTCACAAAGATTTATTTCCTGTTTGAAGCTCATCCTGTGGATTTTTTGAACTAGTAACATTTTATTGAATAGATTATTTTTTTCTTTTAAAAACTTTTTATTTTTTTTATTATTTCAGCATATTATGGGGGTACAAATATTATGGTTATGTATATTGCCCATGCTCCCCTCCCCCCTCGAGGCAGAGCCTCAAGCATGACCATCCCCCATACGTTGCACATCTTACTCAAGACTATTTAGTAATTAGAAACAGGAAATATTTTATTCCATGTTCCTTTTATTCTACTTTGAAAATTAAGAAAGTTAAATTGTATAAATTATTCTATAAATATTGAAAATATTGATGCCAGATAAAGCTTTAGAAAAGGATTTATCTTAAATTTGAATTTCTTCTACAATTAAATATATTCTCTCCTAGTCCACCCTATGGCTGACTTCTTTAGTAGCAGGAAACTCACTATGTCCAAAATTAGGCATTATAGTCTTTAGATAAATATCATGATTTTAGCTGCTGCTTCTTCAGTTTAACTTCTATTTCTCCTTCTATCTTACATAAATTGGAAGTTGCCTGTCCTAGTAACCAGATCTCCGAGATACGGGAGAGAATCTAGAATACAATAAAGGGTCTTGTTAGCCTTCTGAAGTGTGATATGGTTAGTTCCAGTTCAGTAATCAAAACACGGACACTGAAGAGCTAAGAGAATCAATCAAAGTGTTGTTCATTGGATGATTTATTTTTAAACTATCATGGCTATCTGAGGATAGACCAGAGATTCAGAATCTGGAGAGAAACTATAGAAGATAAAGATGTAAATTGATTGAGTCAAAAATATAATTATTTTACAAGGTCCGCTCCCCATCTAATTAATCTTATTATACCATAATTTTTTATGCCTTGCTATGCTAGTGATGTTTTCTTAAAAAGCCATATCTCTATTTGCACATTTTTAACAATTTTGAACAAATTCAGCATTTTATAAATAATGTTTTGTGCATTTTGGACTTTGGCTCTCTCTTACTAATATTCATTTTATACTTTTAATTTGGAGTATCATTTTTAGGAAAAAGACAGCTTTTTTAACAATATTTTTCCTAGAATATTTGTGTGATCGAACAAATTCCCTTAGGTTTTCTTCATTCCTGAAGGAGACTGACTCCCATTAAAATAGGAAGCAACTTGAGTTTATAACATTAATTGTTTATGACATCAAAGAATCCTATTTTTGGCAAAACTTGATAGTACTGTAGGTAGAGTCCAACTTTTTCTTGGCATTAAAATTATTATAATAGGTAATAAGAAAGTAATAGAGAACTGAGTGAAAATCTCTAATAGGTCTCTGTCACTCTTTAACGGTGTCCTGAAATCTTTGTTTAATTCTAATTAAATAATTAAAGTTTCTTCTAGTCTTGAAGTGTGAAACATACCTAAGTTTGGCTCATCCCAAATGAATAAAATCAAACCATATTTTCTTTATCAAGATGTTGGAGTACGAGTAGACTTGACTCATAATTCCTGTTCCAAATACAGAGCAATTTTAGAAAGCAGTGAAAAGGAAAAATCACAATTACATAGTGAAAATGAAAAATGAGATGGACTTTTTGAAAATATGCACACATACAGGCATACACAATTTTGAATATATATATAAGCCCAAGGCCATCAATTATGGCCATTAAGTTGCCTTGTACAATAGAATATGGACTAAAATATCTCTACATAAGTCCTATCTTAGAACCAAGTTCATTACTGCAAGCTATAGGGTAGCTTTGAGCTCCCATTATTTAAAGGAAGGGGTGGCTACAAGAACTGCTGAAAATGTAAAACTTGGTTTAAGATTTGAGCTATGTTAATTAGTACTGAGTGAATGTATCCCTGGTAACCCCACTATATGAAGGGAGAGAAACTTTGAAAACACTGTCAGACCTTGGTTCTATTTAGTTGTGGGGCAGTTTGTATGGGCATCCTTCAACTACTTTGATAAGGAGGGCTGAACATAAAGTGAGAAAGAAGAAAACACTCCACGCACACACATACACACACACACACAGAGTTCCCACTCCAAATGAGTCTGCACATGTAAATTCTTCCACATGACAATATACTACTCAAAATGATAACTACCAAATCAATAAGAGGATTATGAACTCATATTAGTTGAATTTATTTTTATGAAATAATGAGAGATTTTAAAATAATCATATTTGGAATGTTCTAGGAAGAGAAGTGAAGACATTCATTAAAATTTCAAACAAATACAAAATTATGAAATATAGGCCCACATAAAATAAGAAAACATGAAACAAAATTTAACTGAAATAGTAACATTTAAATTTGATAAATTTATTTCTGAAATTCTTCTTCAGATATATGTTTTATAATACATAATCCAAAATTAGTGAAAAGAAGGAAACAGAAAATATTTCAGCAGTATAGTTATAAAAGCAAACAGAATTAAGATATCAACTACAAATATAAGGATTTGGAGGAGTGAATGAAAAGACCTAACATGTATCTGGTAGGAATTTCAGAAGAAAAGAATAAAGAAATTGGTTTTGGGGAAACAATTCTCCATGGCATTTCTGGATGTCTTGGATTAGCATTTGTTTGTCTACTTTTTCAAGAATTTTGTATAGCTAATAGCCTTGGGAGGTAAAGGTAGATTCTCTTCCTGAGGAAGAGGCACATTTCTTTTCTGATGAGGATAGTAAAGAGAATCTTCTCTCTGGTGGTATAGTTGCACAAACTTGCTTGAAGCCCCTTTATAAAATTGAGGTTTTCTTAAACACAAGATTGCTCAGCTGTGACCCCAAATCACTGTGTTCACAGCATCAATCTGGCTGTTCTGCACGGCCCACATGGGATTTGAGGGGCAAAGAGAATGAATCTCAACTTGAAGCTCATGGTACTTGCTGTCAGGTGAATAATAAAAGTTCTTAGATTCTGATTCAAAAATTTCATGTTTTCTGCCAGCATTTATAAAATTGTGGGAGGTAAATTTTAGCTTGAATGTTGAGTAAAATCTGAGACGTTGCTCAGTTTTTAATTATTGTAAGAAAATAATATTTGAAGGAATAAAATTGATAATTTTCCAGCAAAAAAATATACTATCTCAGTATAAAGAAAGATGGAAAATATATTCTCCTGTATAATGAGATGATAGTGAAAATGTTGAGAGCATGTTGCAGGAATTCTCCTGACATGGGGAAGGAATGTCTTTTCTCATCCATTTCTCCTTTCTTCTCATAAGAAAGACATGAAGAAAAGTAGCTAAAGTAGCCATCGTGGATTACCAGGTAGAAACCATCTACTTCAGATGGCAAAGAAATATATAATAGCAACATCTTTGGTCTCTGTTGATTGGGTACCCTCACAACAGCCCTGATTGTTACTTGCAGATTTTCTTTACATGTTAGTTTCTCTCTTGATTAACTACTTTAATCATTTTTTCTCTAATCATGTCTAAATCTATCTTATGTTCAGCAGAATATAAAAAATAAAGATTTCTTGTTGGCTAGGCATGGTGGCTAGTGCCTGTAATTCCCTGGGCTTTGAGAAACAGAGGCAGGAAGAGCAAGGTGGTGCTATTTGTTCATGGGAGACCTTAGTTTCTTCTTACCTGAGTTTCTCCAAATGGCTGCCTGTGTGTCCCCAGAACATGGTGGCATGCTCACCCAAAAGGGAGAGATCCTAGAAACAAAGACAGAAGCTGAAATGCTTTTATAACGAATGAAATGACACTGTCACCTCCACCAGAGTCTGATGCTCACACAGATCTGCTACGATTCGATAATGGAGAAGAGCATTCAAATGTAAGAGTTCTAGGAGACAAGAGTCATTAAAGGTCCATCTTTGAGGTTGGCTATCAAAAATTGTTTATATAAACATCATGGAAATTAAACACAATATGATATATACTTTAGATAGGCACACATATGTAGTCAAGAGTAAAAAGAAAATTATGGAGATGATAAACAGAACATTTGGATGGTGGTTACCTCAGATGAGAAGAGATGAGAAAGGACTGGAGAATGGTACATGAGACTGTTAACAGTGTCCATTCAATTTAATTAAAAGGATGTCTAAATTATTTATGGAAGAGCATGAGGATTTGATAGATTTGGGTGTTAAGTGCTTATGATCCTTTTTTCTGTATGTTTCTATAGATTAAAATTACATCATATTGAATAGATATAATAAATACAGATAAGCATCCTTTATAAATTACATAGATAATAAATGAATCCGCTTTCTCATATGCATTTGTTAAAAATGTCCCTTTGACAGATCTCAGCAAAGGATGACTGTTCAACAAGAGTCATAACTCTTGGAGACCCAAGACTTTGCCTTGTCCCCATCCAGTTTCTTCCTCACAACACTCCCTTTAACAAAGGCTGCAGTGGACACAGTAAGCCCCGAAGTGGAAGATGTGATCCTGGACATCTGAAAGAGCCTTGATAATGTGAAAGGGAATATTCTGCCCATAATTGTGTACATGTTGCTGGGATACCTCACCAACCTATTGACAGCGGCAGGCCTCCTCCACCTTAGGGTCCATCTCTACATCTCAAGGCAATGTTGAAGCCAACATTTCTGTAGAAACTACAATGTGCCAGGCACTAGGGTAAGTATTTCATATGCATTATCTCATTTAATCCTAAAAACGACCTTATATGTTTAAAAAGGTGATTTTATTAGGGCAAAAAGTAGTTAAGTAACTTATTACACAAAAATTAGTGGCAAAGCAAAGATTTTACCTAGGAAATTTGGCTACTGTGCTATTGCTTTCTAGTGGCTCTTGTCACACTCGTTTTTTCATTACTACCTTAGCTTCACCTTTTAAAAACTTGTCATAGATAGGTGTACCTACTTTGATCTCAGCTTTAAATACAGCAATGCTTAAGTCATAATCTTTCCAATGGGAGCTTGAAAGGCATATGGCTTTATGGCTAGAGTCTAACACCTGGAAGATAGTAAACCTGGAACAACTTAAATTCCTGGATTTTCAATGTGCCAGAGATAAGGGAAGGTCACCTACAGTCTCTTCTGATAAGGTCCAGTGGCATGGCCAGGTGAGTGTGATTCCCTCTACCTGGAAGCCCAGTATGGTCCTGGAGATGTCCCCATCCTGGAATTGCACTAGCCTCAGTTACCATGTGGTACCCCTCTCATGGCAGCACCTCGAGCTTATCTATGGCAGCTTATCTATTACTCACCTTCGCCAGCTTTGAAACCAGATGTTCTGATTGTTATTCTGCAGTTGTTCACACAGGGCTCTCAAAAGCTGCCTCTCGAGGATTGCAGTGAAATAGAACCACGGTGATAATGCTGGTCAGATCCTAACACAGCACAAGACATACTGGGCCTAAAGCCATCATTAGCCCTGACTACCGGTACACATTCAGAAGTCATTTTTCTACCTGTGACTTAATACCTTCTAACTCAGAAGTAAGAAGTTGTTCTAACTTCTCCTTTGAGGTTAAGATGTATAGCCTCATGGAATAACTTTTCTCCTCAAGATTCTCAGGTGATCTGGTACTTAATGCATTAAATTCTTGATTTTAAACAAATGTCAATAGTTAAATCATGAAATATTATTCCCATCTGAGAGTAAGCAATAGAAATTCACTTTCGAACAGCATTAAATAAGAAGACAACGCTACCTCTATTCTATTTCTGTTCTAAAGGTTTTTGATTTATTTCAGAGTTTGAAGCCCCCAGGCTCTATACCACTGCTACATCTTGGCCTGTGCTCTACAAATCAGGATATAATTTGGTAGTAGAAAGCCTCTGGCTATGTTGCTTGGTCGTTTAGTAGTTTAGGAGATCTGAAGCACCCAGAACAAGGGCTCTGTAGCTGCTAACTCCCTCCTCTTTTAGAAAAAATCTTGCTGACTTTCTCCCTACTCTGGTTTCTGGTCAAGTTTAAATTGCCTTCTCAGACTGTCAAAGTAATAGGAATCACAGGGCCTCAGATCCAACATACCAATGGTTTAATATGTATCTTTTATCACAAGTATATCCTCTCCTAGCCTGGCAAGAAAACTCAGATATGGTGAGCACAGTGAAGGTTTTCCTTTTCTATTTGTCTCAGATAATTAGTTGAGTGCTGTGTGATGTCAGTAAGGAAATCAAAGTAAAGGCTAACATTTTTTTATAATCATTAATTTACAAAAAGAAAATAAATTTGTTTTGTCATATGTTTTATAGAATGTGCAAATTTTTCTCTGCAAATTTCCATAAGTCATGAAAATTATTACAATTAAACTATTGTTGCAAGACGACTGTTTTCCCCTTGAGCATATACCAATCCCTACATAAAAACTTTTTACAATATTTTGGAAGATTTACTTAACATTTGGAAAAGATCTACTTGGAACTAGCTTGCCTATGTGCAGATAATATGATTTCAAAGGAACAGTTTGTTTTATTTTAATTGTACTGGTATCAAACAACAATGATAATTGATAAAGTATGCAAGGGTTGAATATATGCTATTTTGCATGTATCACCTCATTTAATCCTATGAGAAAGATATAATTATTTCTCATTTTCCTCAGCTGTGGAGGGTAATGCTTATCATTTAAGGAATTTGCCAAGCCTAGATGGTTATTAACAGGTGGGGTTGGGGTTTAGATGTTGCCACTCTGATTGCAGAGAACAAACTCCTAACAACTTGTCTGTATTCTCACTCTGTAGAACCATGAGGGGAAAATGTTAAATATGGACATTCTTGATTACTCTTCTGAATATTTGGGTGCAGAATATAATAATCTATACTTTTGTAGGTTTATCATGTGATTCTGTTACGTGCAAGCTATTAAACCTCTGATTTACGAGATTGAAACCTTTTAGTTGCAGTTCTCTGATAAACATGAGTCTCCAGGTTATTGAAAGCTCAGTCACATTAGAATTTATTATTTTTCACTATTCTCATTCATCATATTTTAATATTATAAGTCTATTTCAGATATTGTATAAAAACAACTCCTGTCCCCAAGCTTTGACAAAGACTATTCTTTTAAAAGCTGGTAAAATATTTGTGTTAGTGACACATTCATCATCAAAAGGTCACAGCTCCAAAGGTGGGGGCAGTTAATCTGGAGAGTTTTAGCTGAAATACTGCTCTAGTTAATAGATGCAGGGCTGTCACTGATAGGACAGTAAAAGCACTCTGTTGTTCTGTAATTCTCATGGTGACTAAAGATGCCGAAATGGACATTTGCTCACAAATTGAATTACTTTATTAGAAAACTTTACTTTAGCCTTTAAAATCTAGTGGAAATACATGAGCTAAGGGAGATTTAAAATACAATCTTAAGGACATTAATATAGTTCATTAGAAAGCATAAAATATAATGGTGGCAGAGTCATCTTTAGGGGTGGGTTGTGTTAAATCCTGAATATGAGGTTAAGTAGAAGGGAAAGCAAGGGCAGTTTGCTTTTCTTATTGATCAATTTTCTTAATAAGAATATATGACTTGATGACAAACTTATTTTTTTCAGACGTCTGAATTTATATGGCAACAGAGCACACAAATATGAAAATTCCATTCATCTCATTCATTTTATAATTAATTTAAGCATGTTGGTGGGTAAAGCAGGGAAGCAGATTTTCCAAAAACCAGAAATCTCTAGGAGACAACTTGAAGAAGAAAATGAGAAGATACCACCACCTATAGTTTTTATGAAGCTCTAAATTTTATTTACCCCACAGCATGACACATAGCAGAAATAGGAAATGCTTCAGAATAACCAAGTCATAACCTCCCTATAAAAGTACTGCCTATTTAGAAAAATAAATCTTGTTATTTTCCAACAATTCAACTTCCCTCATCCCCTTTTGTTCCTCTCCAAGACTACTTTTCTTTATTTTGAACATATTTCCTTATACAAAACTTTTGTGGATTTGGGAAACTCAAGATTGCAAACTTTGATCTAATTCTATTACATTTTTATCAAAAGTACTAGGAGATATTTCAGCTACTGTAATTGTAGATGATGAATCTTTTCAAGAAGTCTTCAGATATTAGTCAATAGTAGCAGTAAAAAAATTCTTTGAAAGGTGACTTATTTATATGTAGGAAAGTTTGATATTTATTTTTGCCTAAATGTCAGATGCCACTCTAAGTTGCCAATCTGAAAGATGAAGGTTGAAATATTCACCCCTTAGCTCTTATATCCCACTCAGTGCTTTTTTTTATGACACCTACTATATGTCAGGCACTGTTATGTTTTACATGTATTATTTCATTTTCTCTGTATCCAAAAATAATTTTGGTAATGAATTATCATTTTTCATATTATAAAAATAAAAATGCAAGCCTTATTAACTCGAGTGTTCAACAAGGTTGAAAGAAAATGGAATGATCACAAATAAATCTAGATTCAAAGCTGATGTTTTTACACTGCACCATACAAAACCCACATTGTCTACTATACTATTGAAATGGCATCAACTTCAGAAAAGAACATGTAAGCTAAGTTTATAATACAACTAAATTAAAGGAACCAGAAAATGAAATATCTTGAATTGTTTTTATTAAAATGTGTAAAGTAGATAATTTTACTATGTAATGACATAAATTATCCATACATTTTTCTAAGTGCTTATGTACATTTTATATGAGAGAAAGGCCATTTTGGTTTCCTTCTTTTAAATCTAATTTTAAAACTGTTCCTAGGCCTAAAACGAATAAATAAGTATTCCATCTAAAAGATTCTAAGTGTAATGTCAATATATAAAAAGAAATTTCCATAAAATTCATGTTTTTCTGTGGTTTTACATCTCCTCATTGCTCAACTATCCCTCTTCTCTGGAACATCCACTTCTTATCAGGTTGAGTTGAACTTTTGGACTAGAATGGACTGACAAATGCTCTACTTCCAATTCCCTTGATTCTCTCTTTCTTTTTTCTTTGATTTCCTTTGAAATCAGCACTTTAGCTTTGAAAGCTTTGGCTCAGATTTTAGTTTATTTAGCATTCTTTGGTAGATTGAAAACAGATTTTAGCTTTTCACTTTTGTCTTCCAGGACACTTAAAACTTATTTTTTTTCCTTGAATGAAGCAACAATCAAATACTAGGAATACAAATAAAGATAGCATATGATTCCAAAAAGGAAACAGAATGTGATTTTGGCTTGGATAATTTGCCCTTTGTGGCAGCAACTGATAAAATTGGGTTGTTGAGTAATAGATTTGGCTACATTTATTAGATGCAATTTTCTGATACCTAAAATAATTAAGTTATAATATGGTTCAGCAAATGCAAATCTTTAAAATCTTCCCTTCATTATTCACAAATCATAGATCAAAATATATTTAGTATATTTGTACATAAAATTGGAATCTGGAGCTACTTATGTAGTGAAAAAGTACATTTATTGCAAATAATGTATGAATATTTATGGACATTTATACTTTTGTAATTAAGTAATTATAAATATTTATGAACTGCCTCTTGTAATTTTAAATCTTAACATTGTGTTGAATTGTAGCTTTGTAACATCTCAGGCTTCTCTGTTTGATCAAAGACAAGTGTAATTGCTCAATAGGAATCAATATATAGTGTTAGGCTTAATTTCACATGATTATCCTCATTAAATCAAAATTAAAATTTATTTTATTTAAAAGTTGTAGAAAGTTGTAATGAGGTTCCACGATCATTGTCTTCCAAAGAGATGTATTTATATATAATTTATATAATATAATTGATCCTGGATGAAAAGTAAAATGATTATGAAAAACATACACATGAGTTTATATGCAGTTTTTCTTCATTTGTTGATAAAATAAAAGCACATGTTGTCATTTGGAACATCATAGATGAACTTGAGGGACATTTTGTTAAGTGAAATAAGCCAGGCACAGAAAGACAAATACTGTGTGATCTCACTTGCATGTGATCAGGAGGTGAGCAGCGGGTGAGTGCGTGAAACTTCATTTGTATTTACCGCCACTCCCCATGCTCGCATCACCAACTAAGCTCCTCCCCTCCTGGCTGCCAGTTGGTGGAAAAATTGTCTTCCATGAAACCGTTCCCTGGTACCAAAAATGTGGGGAACCGCTGTTAGAATTTTTGTCAATTAAAAAATAAATTTAAAAAATTTAAAACAAAAAACACAGAAGAATACCCTTCATGTGCTAAATTTTTATAAGAAGGAAAATGCTAAAATAAAGGTAACCAACTTACATGTTGGAATTGCCTTGTAATTTTTGTAAATATTGACTCTATTTCATTAGGTTTAGAGTCACTATACATTTGGCACCATATCTATCCTTTTATGTAAACCAATATCCTATGGATTATTCTTGATACCTGTCTCCCTCTTTAATATTGTATATTTAATCTACTCTCATTGCTTGCTGATTTTTCTTTCTAAATATACAAATTTGTGTAGTCATCATCTTTAGTACTCACCATTCTAGTCAAAGCTGCATTTCTACATGGGCCTCTTCATTAATTTCACAACTCATCTCCAAATTCTCGACTGAATTTTCCATTCTAAATTCCATGCTGTAGCCAGGGTACTAATTATAAAATTCAAATCTGCCATTCACCTTATGCATTAAAACATTTTAATGACCTCTCTTTACCCCAAGTAAAGACCACAATTCTCAATACACCCTATAGGCAGTTACCTCTTTTGCCTCATTTTCCACTAGGGATAGTGAACCAACCTTAAGATGTAATTATTTCTAATCTGCCTTGATGGTTCCACATGGGCTCTGGAACATGTGTGGTTGGCTCCTCCCACATATCCTAAGAGAGAAGGAAAACACAAGCCCTGTTCTCTTTACTGTTTTGTTTTCTACCACCTTAAGTGTCCACTGTGAAGGGAATAAAAGCAATGGCTCTGATGTAAGACCTCTTACCTCGCTTCCATGAACTTCAAAAAATTTCTCCTGATACTATTTACTTATTTTATTTTTCTGCAAGATATTGACACTATAACATTTATTGCCCCATCTTCAATTGGCACTGACCCTATCCTCCTAGAAACATAAGAAAAAAAGTGAACCTGATTTTCAAGAAGAAAAGTTAAAAAGGAGTCAATGTTTCTCAATATATTATGTGAATTACTTCTATCTCCCAATATTAGAGATGTATTTTTTAAAATATATATGAATATAATATAGTGTCATATATACAGCAAGCATCTTGTTTTACTCAAAACTTAAACAGTGAAATCATTTAAGAGAAGTCTTTTGGACTGATGAACGCTGATCTTATAACTAGAAAATCCCAAAGATTCTGCCAGGAAACTACTGGAATTGATAAATTCAGCAAAGTCTCAGGTTACAAAATCAATGAACACAAATCAGCAGCATTCCTATACACCAACAACAGTCAAACTAAGAATAAAATCAAAGACTCAATACCTTTCACAATAGCAACAAAGAAAATAAAATACCTAGCAGTATATTTAACTAAGGAGATCAGAGACTTCTACAGGGAGAACTAGGAAACACTGAGGAATGAAATAGCAGAGGATATAAACAGATGGAAAACCATACCATATTCATAGATTGGCAGAATCAACATTGTTAAAATGCCTATAATACCCAAAATGATCTTCGGATTCATTTCAATCCCTATTAAAATACCAACATCATTTTTCACAGATCTAGAAAAAACAATTCTATGCTTCGTATGGAATGAGAGAAGACCCTATATAGCTACAACCACCTTAAGCAAAAATAACAAATTGGGAGGCATTATTTACCAGACTTCAAGCTATACTACAAAGCTAAAAAAGATATTCTATAAAAAAGACATCTGTACCTGAATGTTTATAGCAGCACATTTCATAATTGCAAAGGTGTGGAAACAACCCAAGTGCCTATCAATACATGAATGGATTAACAAAATGTGGTATATGTATACCATGGAGTACTACTCAACCATAAAAAATGATGAAATACTTATTGTATTATATTGGATGGAGCTGGAGTCCATTCTTCTAAGTGAAGTATCACAAGAATGGAAAAGCAAACACCACATGTAATCACCATTAAGTTGGTACTAATTGATCAACACTAAAGTGCACATGTGGGAAGTAGCATTCACAAGGTGTTAGGAAGGTCGGGGAGGCGAAGTAGATGATGGGTAAACTCACCTAACAATGCTTGCACCCACACCTAGCATGCTGTCTGGAGGATGGGCATGTTTGTCAGGCAGTGCAAAGGCAATTTATGTAACCAAAGCATTTGTACCCCCGTAATAATCTGAAATATAAAAAAGAAAGTATAAAAAATTAAAAATAATAAAATAAAACAACATATACTTATCACACATTTTATAAATTTCAGGAAAATAGAATGATTTAGGTAGGTGGTTCAGACTGAGCATCCTTCCTGAGTAAAGGTTGCAACAAGTTGTTGATGTAAGTTGCATCCTCTGTAGACTTTACTGTTGGAAGGTCCACATCTTAAGTTTGTTTGGGCTATTAGAATAGAATAACATAGACTGGTAGCTTATAAACAACAGAAATTTATTTATTACAGTCCTCAAATTTGGAAAGGCCAAGAACAAAAGCCAAGATTTGGTGTCTGGTCGTGGCACACTCTCTAGTTTATCAATTACTGTCTTCAAGTTGAGTCTTCACATGCTGGAAGGAACAAGGAAGCTTTTGGGGGGTCTCATGATTTGGGGGCACTAACCCCAATCATGAGAGCAGAATTTATCATCTACCAAAGGCCCCACCTCTTAATACCATCACATTTGAGGTTAGTATTTCAACATATGAATTTGGGATGAAATACAAATTTAGTCTTTATCAGTCAACTTCTAAGAACGTTTAATCTTTTGGCTGGCTGTCACATGAGGTGCCTCTGTGTTTTATGTGACCTCTCTAGTAAAGATGGTTTAACGGTTTAGAATTATTTACATGGTGGCTGGGCTCAGAAAGAAATGTGTGTTTGTGTGTGTGTGTGTGTGTGTGTGAGAGAGAGAGAGAGAGAGAGAGAGAACGAACCAATGAGTAGCAAGAGAGTTCACGCAAGATTAAAGCCTTAGTTTCTTATGACCTTGCCTCAGAAGTTACATTCCAATCCTGTGGTGTTTTATTTCTTAGAAAGGAGTCACTTAGCTTAGCCCACATTCAAGGGGAGGAATATTAAGTTCTACTTCATGAAGAAAGGAATAGCAAAGAATCTGTGGACATATTTAATAGCATCACAGCTCAGTAATCCATTTAAACCCATTTTGGAATTTTAAAGGAATATTTTTTAAACAGAATTTTCAATTAAAAAAATAAATTCCCAGGTGTGCAACAGCACAATTGATTGCTGAAATAATACACACATACAAATTCACAGTGCAAGCTCATGCATAATCAAATATATAACCTTATTACATAAAGTTTGGTAAGAGGAAAAATGCTTGACTTTTCAAAAGATCTCATTCATTAAAAATAAAATTACCTTTGTGTTCATTTTAGCTGCAACCTTTAAACAATCAATGACTCTGTACTTGCTGTAATCATTCTTTAAAATTAGAATTATTGAAAAGCTTTATGATCACTGATGAATGAAAGAAAGTATTATTGATTTGTAGCCAAGAGAGATGATCTCAGGCAGTAAACAGGTGCAGTCCTTGAAGAAATCATTTTATTCTGCTAGTTTCTGAAATTATTGAAGTGGGTCAATTTTAAATAAATTCATCCTGTTTTTATTTTAATCACACATTATCTTATAATGCATTAGGTAATGTTTTAATCTAAGTAACTCCTAGATGAAAAATTGAAGTGTGTCAATTTAGAGCATAACTGGCACAAATACCCAAAATTGTAAAGGCATGCATTTTTCTATACATCATTTATAAATTTTGTTTTATAATTTGTTCTTTGTGATTTTGTGTTTTGTTTGTTTTACTAAACAATTTATATAGTTATGTGTATGCAAATGAAACGATATAACCACCCCTCTATGAGTAATCACCATTTAATGAACTCTTTCCTTTCACTAATGACCATCAGAATAGATAGAAAAACGAACTGTTATTTTCAAGTCTTTAGGTTAATAGTTCCAGGAAATCTAGTAATGTTTTAACGGTCATACTTTAAATGATACTATATGACTTGAATAATGAGTATAGTTCCCTATGTAACAAACAATAAGAAAATTTAGAAAAGTAATAATCACTACTTTTAAATGTGAAACTAAAAAAAAAAGAGCTTGCAGTTTGAATAGGTATCATGTTGTCTTTAAAAATATTCATTCTCCCTTTCCTAACTTTTTCCATTTTTTTTTTTAGCTAAATCATATGTTCTTTCTCTAAACTTATTTCAGTTTTATTATTCCCCGGGAAGGATTTTTATTATAAAACTGCTAAGCAATCAAGCCTAACCCAAGGTGAATATCTACACATTGCTATATCCTCTGGTCATTATTTCATCCTTCTCTTTATTGTTCATTTCCCTATTTTTGAAGCATTCCAATTCTTTGCCTTCCATGACATTCTACTCTTACTTTTCTGTCTCTGACTATTCATTTCCAGTTCCCTTTGCCATCTCTTTGTCTTCCAACACCTGCCAATTCAATCTGAATTTCTTCTGCATTTAATTTTATGTCTCCCTTCCTTCTGCCTAATTCTCTTCCTAGGCAAATATGTTCACTCCCATGGCTTTATATCCTATTTATATTCAGAGGCTCTAGAATGTATATCTCTAGGCAAATCGATCTTACGAGCTCTAAACTTACTTTACTTAACCAATTATATTCTCATCTCAAGATCATGCAACCCAATTCAGTATATGGTCCTATTATAAACTCATTTTTTCCCTAGAAACATATTTTGACACCTACTTTCTGTCACTACATCCATTCAATCTGTCATTTAGCCTCTCCAGTTTACTCTCATCAATATGTAACTCTATCCATTTTCTTCTCCCTACCATGAACAGTAGTTGATCCACCAATTTGACCTGAAATATTGTAGTTTCTTCTTAAATTAGCCCCTTGTGTTGCATTGGACATTTTCCCTCTTGGCAATTCAACCCAATTCATTCTCAAAGCTATAATATATTTTTCAATAGCTCTAATAATTGAATTTCCATGTTTAACAAAATGTTCAGAACATTATCAGTACATTTATGACAAAATGATGAACTAAGCCTAAAAATCTCCATTTGTCATTCTAGCTTCATTTCATGTTTGCTTCCCCTCAATCTCTATATTCTAACTACCATGCTATTTCAGTTTATCTAAAAAAGCTAAGTGCTCTTTTAACTTAGAGTCTTTTCACTTGCATTTTCTTTACCTAAAATGGTTTTCTTTGGTCTTTTGATGGTGATTACAAAGCCATTGAACTGTTCTCAGCTGACTTGTCTCTTCCTTGGAGATGTCTTATGAACACTTCACACTAAACCCAAATCAGATGACCAAAATCAAAATCTTTCATCACATCCTAACTTTTGCTTATATGTAATTATATGGCATAGAATCTTTTAGTCTTTATAATTATTAATATTATTAATTTATCTGACTATTATTTCTAAAGGCTTTCTTCTGTAGTGATTGGAAGCTTTTTGAGGTCAAGGATGTTATCTATCTCATTTAACTATCTTCCATACCTAGCAGAGTGCCTGATCCATAGATGTATCCAATACATATTTTTTGGATTAATAAACAATTAGCAGGCTTGCATTTTATTCTCTTTTATCACATTGTTAAAAATTTTAGTGCAGCATTGAAAGGAAAATAAATTAGAAAGAAAATTTAATTCAGCATCTGAAGAGAAAAACAAGATTTTGAGGCAAATGATATTATAAACATAGATGCATATTTACCAGGGTTTGTCACACCTAGAAGCCATGTTTATAAAAGTACTTCTGATCTCTTTTTAACTTCATTATTCAAAACTCTACATGAGGCACATATTTTCAATGGAAATGACGTTTTCCTTTAGGCTCATTGCTTAAATATGAAGTCAAAATGCCTTGGTATGACACATAAAACATTTAGACTATGGTCACTGATTAACTTTGCCTGAGATGCTCATCTACTCTGTGTTCCAGACCTACAAAACTTAGGATATACTTAAAACTATGTAATGTTTGTACTTCTGTACCTAATCTTCTGTAAGGAGGGGACAAAAAATATCAACTCTTTCCTCCTTTAGTGTTTTTAAACTAGTGAATTTCTACAAAACACAATTTAAGTACCACATTTTCCAGGGTTTTGAGAGGGAAACAAAAACCACTGGTAGGTATCTCAAACGGAAAGTACATTTCATACATACACAATTGATATAGCTGAAGTATATGTGTGGTTGGGGTCATAGAGGAAAGTTTTGGGTTATTGAATTTAAAAGCACACAGTTATTCCTGTAGTCCTGGGTCATGAAGATGGTCCTGCTGCCAACACTTTAAGCTTCTTGCACTCATAAATCTCATGATTAGGAACAAGGATATGAAGTCCTGATACTTCCACTGTTTCTGAAACTACTGTCTCCTTGGCTTTACTTGCCAAAATCAACAATAGCAAGGTGGATTTTGACTTATTTCATCCCTCTATGTCTGATACCCATGTACACAATAGTTAAGTGGTCTAAGCTACATCCAGAACACTGGCTTAAAGGAAGCTACATTTCTTGTTTTGTTTTGTTTTAGCTTTCTAACCTCTTTAACTTTAACAAGTGTGGAATGAGTATTAAGAAAACCTGTGCACACAGTCTACCATAAGAACTTCCCCAGTATTCCCAGCAAAATAATACAGGTCCAGTCTGGAGCTTATATCACTCCCCTAACTATAACACTTCCCACACTCCCAGAGTACATTAGCTGTATATGGGAATATCCTCCCAAATACACATTGACATCTCCTGAGCATTATTCATCTATATAATCCCTCCATCTATTATAAGGTTTGTCAAATGTTATGTTCTTAATAAATACATTTCAAACTATTAAAATGCCAAATTAATGAATAATCAACTGTGTAACACACACAGCTAAAGTTTCTCCTCAAACCTTCTGTAATACATGTAACTTATGCAAATGATTAGGCAATTACCACATATTACTTTACGTTTTTATTTATCATAGCTACAGTTATGCTTATGTTGATTCATATGTACATAAAATAATTTTTATACATACATATATATTGTATATTTTGTTACAATACCTAGTGTAGTGTTTTATGCACAGAAAGTGACCAATAATATATTTGCATTCTTTGGGAAGCACAGCAGGCTAGTGATGCAAGGTTGTTTTTTTCTCCTGTGGCCTATCCCCTTCCCTAAGTCACTAAAACCTCTCTCAGCCTAAGTTTCTTCATCTGCAACATAGAACTAGTAATAATACTTAAATGGTTCCTGTGCAAAATAATACAGGTTAAATGTGGCACTAGATATACACCAATGGTTTGATTGACTTAAGCCAGTTATTTGCTACTTTTCTTGATTTTATTATTACCAAAATGTTAATATATCCCTATGCTAAACCACAGAACCACTTTTATGTTAGTGTTCGTATTTATCTTATTTCATATTGCTTATTCTTTAATATTTGGAATTCTTGATAATGTCCTCCATTTTAGATCTCTCTGTTGGGTTCCTGTGACCCTTTTCTATCATTTTTCTGATGTTTTTGTATCCATCCCTATTTTTTCCTTCCTCAGCTACTTTATCATTTATCTTCTCCCACTTACCTCCTACATTATATGCTCCCCCAGAGTTCAATCACCAGGTGTTTGCTCTTCTCAAGTCCCACCACCTCCCTGCATGTCATCAACCACGCCTGTGACTTCAACTCCCCTTCATGTGATAATTATTCTCATGCCGTATTTCCAACATTTACTTCTTTCAGGTACTTGACTCTGTGTGTCTGTATACATGTTATTTAACAAACTCATCCCTTCATTATTAACCAGGTCCATCAAAAGCAGCCAGTCCAAAGTGAAGCTCACCGCCTTTCACAGGGTTTGCCAAGATTTGTCTCTGAAAAATCTTCTAATTAGATTTGTTAATTTTGTCCTACCCCAGGACTTTCAGTTGCCTGAAGGCATCCAGCTGCATCACAACCGTAGACCACTGAAACCCTGGTTCCTTTCTTTAGTAATATTATTTCCTTATTTTTAAAATCTTAATATCTACTTATTTTCTAAAATTCATCTGCTATCACCTCAGTTGCCAATGAAACCACTTTCACACACAGCTTTTCAAACAGAAGAGTTACTATAAACAACATTAATGTTTTTAATTAGACTCTTCTTTTTAGAACAGTGGCAATTTCTATTTATTCAATTTTGTAGCTCAGGTTCATAGAGGAACAAAGTAAATATTGATAAACACTGAAAGAATAAATGAGTGGATAATTTAATGACTTGAAAATAAACATATATTTTGGATTTCAAAATTTCATTATGCTCTCAAATGCTTGAATTCCAATACTTTGTGTAACATTAGGAAGGATAATTTATATTTAATATGAAAAAGATAAGAGTTGGATTTCAAATGTGGAGGATAATATCATAGCACATTATATCTAATTTTAATTAAGGAAGTCAACAAAGATGAGTAGTTTCATATGGGAGCAAAACAATTATGAGACCTTTCAATGGTGTGTTCATTTAGCAAATATTTATATATTATTCACTATGTACCAGGCACTATTTTAAACAAATTACAAATATTACCTCATTTAATTATTTTGACAACCCTGTTATTTCCCCCCATGTATTGTTGCAGAAACTAAGGCATAGATTGAATAACTTGTTAAAGGTTAACAGCTAATAACTGGTGGAGCCCATTTCCACCCCCAAATGATCTGGCTCTAGAGTTCAAACTTTTAATTGATATACATTGCTATACATGTGCTACTAATACATCATTTTTTGTGTTTTGCTCATGTTGGATAGAGTATTCTTTAAATATCATTGGGTGTTTGTTACTATTTACAAATTATAACTAGTAATTTATGAGTTTTCTATTGTTCTAACAAAAATTGGCAGCTTAAAACAACAACTTATTATTAAATCCTCATATTTGTGTAGATCAGATGGCTGGATGCTGCTCAGTTGGGTTCTCTGCTGGGTCTCACACTCAAGGTATCAGGTGAGTTGCATTCTGATCTGGAGGCCTAATGCAGGAATCTGCTTCACAGCTCATTCTGGGTGTTGGCAGAATTCATTCATATTTGTAAAACTGAGTTCCTTTTCTCTCTGTTGGCTATTAACCAGGGGCAGTGCTCCTCTCCTAGAGCAGCGGTCCCCAGCGTTTTTGGCACCAGGGGAGGGCGGAGGAGTGGTCCGGGATGACCCAAGCGCATCACATTTGTTGTGCAGTCAAACCTCTCTGCCAATGACAATGTGCACTTGCAGCTGCTCCTCAGCACCTGCACCACCGCCCCAGCTCCACCCCAGGTCATCAGGCAGCAGACTCTCACAAAGAGAAACCTAGATCCCTCACATGCGCAGTCCGCAGTAGGGGTCGTGCTCCTATGAGAATCCAAAGGCCCTGCTGATAAGACAGGAGGGGGAGCCCATGCGGTGATGCAAGGGATGGGGAGCAGCAGCAAACACAGATGAAGCCTCGCGGGCCTCTGCTGTGCAGCCCCAGGCCCCCAAGAGGCCACAGACCGGCACCCAGTGCACAGCCTGGGGCTTGGGGACTTCAGTCCAAGAGGATGCCTCATGGACCCGTCCATCTTTAAAGCCAGCAACCGAGAATCTTCCTTGCACCAAATCCCTCTCATGCTTCTAATCCTTTCTTCCAGGAAGAGCCCAGTCCGTTATAAGAACTCTTTGAATTAGGTCAGGACCACTGGAAAGAAAAAAAATAGTTAAATTCAGTATTATAGTTGGAGGCTTCAGTACACATCTTTTGGCAAATGCTGTATCAAGTAGACAAAAAAAATCAGTAAGAATTATATTAATAGTTGACTTGAAAGGCACTATCACTGAACTTGATCTCATTGAAATTTATAGGACATTCATCCGATAACAGCAGAATGTGTATTTGTCAAAACCCACAGAGCTCTACAACACAAAGTGTAAACCTGTATCTGTGCAACTAAAACAATCAATTAGAGGGCTGTGGGATCCCGGGATGTAACGCAGACTGTTATAAAATCATACAATTGTACTATAAACACATAAACTAACTTCACTGAAGGGACTTAGGAGAAAGGATGCCGACCATGGTGATATTGAAAATGAGTGGAATCTCTAAGACTAAAGGCAAAGACACTTGTACATAAGCATTTTACTATAGTTGATAAAGATGTTCCTCTACCAAAAGTAGGTTATCAATTCCAATACTACTATACACATGTACTAGAACTGAACAATTAAATAGATGGCAGATGATGAAAGTCAAGTTTCTCAATGTTGGACTGGGGGCTTGCAGATAAAATAAGGAAGTTAAAATGATGCCTGTGGGACTAGATTAGAGGTGGCAATATCAGTAAGAAGCCATGTTTAGCTTAACATAGACACAGATGGTTACATTTAGAAATATTTATAAATATGTGTCTATACCTGGGTAAGCATATACACATAATTCTTTGCTCTCTCATCTGAAAGAGCATTGAGGAAATGACATCCTTTTAGCTTTAAGCATGTCTATCATGTATATCTTGATGTCTTATGAAGGAACCATGGCTTCCTTGAAAAAATGGCTCATTTTTCAAAGAAATGTCTGATTCTAAGATTAGACAAGAAAATATACAAGATGAGCCTGGAGCATCTTGTAGTGCCAGAAAGTATGGGAGAACTAAAAAAAAACCCAAACAAAAACCAAAAACCTATTTTGGGAGCATGTCAAATGATCACAGGAGCCAAATGACAGAGCTCTCAATGATGGAAATGATTTACAAATCAAAATAAATTAATTAGTACTGTTTTATAACCAAAAGTATAATGTTCAGTGAATCCATACTGCTATCAATAAATGATTGAATAAATAGGGGAGAAGAGGCACATTTCCCATACAAAAGGATTCCAAATAATTTATGTGTGTCTTCCAAACTAAAGGAATTGGCTCAGTTTTTTTAAATTAATTATTTTTATTTCAGCATATTACAGGGGTACAAATGTTCAGGATACATATATTGCCTTTGCTCCACCCAAGTCAGAACTTCAAGTGTGTCCATCTCCCAGATGGTGAGCACTGCACCCATTAGGTGTGAATATACCTATCCCCACCTCCCCCCCATCTGCCTGACACCCAATGAATGTTACTACTATATGTGCACTTAAGTGTTGATCAGTTAATACTAATTTGATGGTGAGTATATGTGGTGCTTGTTTTTCTATTCTTGTGATACTTCACTTAGTAGAATAGGCTCGAGCTCTATCCAGGATAATACAAGAAGGCTAGATCACCATTGTTTTTTGTGGCTGAGTAGAACTCCATGGCATACATATATCACATTTTATTAATCCACTCATGTATTGATGGGCACTTGGGCTGTTTCCACAACTTCACAGTTGTGAATTTTGCTGCTATAAACATTCTAGTGCAGATGTCTTTTTTATAGAATGTCTTTTGTTCTTTTGTGTAGATACCTCTGTGGAAAGCAATATGGAGATACCTGAAAGAGCTACAAGTAGAACTACCGTTTGATCCAGCAATCCCATTACTGGGCATCTACCCAAAAGCTGTTGAAATTTTGAGGTTGTTCATTTTTCAGAAACTTTTTGAGATTTTTCTTTCTCATATCTTTGTTAACATATCTAATATAAGACATATATGTTTATTTTGCTTTGTTACAGGTAATGTGAATAATATGCTAACTGATTGTTTTGTGTCTGGACTTCCATTCAAACTTTCAAGACTATAAAGGTTTTTATAGCTTTAGATGTTGCTGTATTCTGCCTCTTGAGCTCACTATCTCCATACTGGCTCTTGAACCCCAAATCCTAAAGAGGTTTTGAAGATTCCAAACAATGCCTTGAAAGTTCACAGTGGAAAACACTCTGGATAACTCATATTTTTGTGACATAGCATGCTTAAGAAAGTATTTCTTAAACACCTTCCTAAATTTAGAATTATTTAGTCTTGCAATGTCCATAATTTCTTTTTTTATTTATTTATTTATTTATTGTTTTATTTCAGCATATTATGGGGGTACAAATATTACGGTTATGTATATTGCCCATGCCCCCCTCCCCCCTTGAGGCAGAGCCTCAAGCATGACCATCCCCCATACGTTGCACATCACACTCATTATGTTTGTATATACCCATCCCCTCCTCCCCACTCCCATCTGCCACCCACCCAACACCTGACAAATGTTATTCCTATGTGTCCACTTAGGTGTTGATCCGTTGATACCAATTTGCTGGTGAGTCCACGTGGTGCTTGTTTTTCCATTCTTGGGATACTTCACTTAGTAGAACGGGTTCCAGCTGTATCCAGGAGTATACAAGAGGTGCTAGATCACCATTGTTTCTTAAAGCCGAATAGTACTCCATGGTATACATATCATAATTTCTTTATGTTACTTAAAGATGTCTCAGATTTGTCTACAATGCCTGATAACAGCCCCAAGTGTAGTTCTAAAACATAGATTTACTTTGTCTCATTTTCTTCTAACTTCCATTCACCTCTGTTATAACCATATATTTTCATTTTTATACTAATTTTTTTCTCCTTTTTAAACTCAATCTCCAGGTCCTTTATAATTGTTGTTAAAAGAAGAAGAGGGCTTCTCAAAGCCATTGTGGGGAACTGTCATGCTCATCACAGGATGCTTAGCAGCATACCTGATCTCTACTGCTAAATGTCAGTAGCACACCCTCTCCTTCACACATGTGATAATCAGACATGTCTGTAGACATTGACAAATGTCCACTGGATGGTAAAGAGAATATGGGGGATAAAATTCCCTGTTTTAAAGAACCCCTAGATTAGAGTGTACCATGTAAAGTAAAAGACACAATTCAAAATACCCTGGCAAAAGTCCCAAAAATTCTTCCCAAAATACAGTATATACATTATGACATATATATGCATGTGTGTATATATCTCAGTGTGTGTGTGTATATCTATCTATCTTAAGCAGTTAGTTCTTATGCACACCAACTTTAAAGAATCCTAAGTCATACTAATGGAAATATCTAAGAAAAATTCTACATGCAAATATTTATACATTAAAGTCACTGTATCATTATAATTAAGAAATTAGTAGGAGCAGGAATAGGAGAATGAGCCAAGAATTCAAAATTGTCAGTGCTATATAGTGTCTACTCCATCTTTTCTTAAAATTAATTCTGAATATGTTGTAAAACATGGTTTCTGATGCGAAAAATGCTTGTGTTCTCAACAAGTTTTCAACTGGGGGTGATTTTGCTCACCAGGGTTCATTTGTCAATGTTTAGAGACAATTGCAGTTATTACTATCGTGGACAGTGGAGTGTGGTACTGATATTTAGTAGACAGAGGCCAAGGTTACTGTTAAACATCCTACAATGCAAAGCCAGAGCCCACAACAAAATTATTGGGTCCAAAAATACCAATAATGCCAAAAATGTGAAAATATTCTTAGGGTTGTACTACACCTTGATTTTTTTTAAATTTAATGTGCTAGTGATGTCATTCTACATTTTCCTCAACATGAACATAGGCTGATGGCCTTGAATGGCATTGTTTAACTCTTATGTACCTTGGATTAAAGAAGTAGATACAATTCAACTGAATAATTTAAATATTTAAAGTCATAACATTAGTTTAGAAATAAATTTAGAGGTGAAACATAATTTTGGAAATACTTTAAGAATTTTGCATTTATATATTCAAATAAAAATATGAATATTATTACTAATAGAAAAATTTTTGTCTTGATCTCAAATTTTGATCAGAAAATTTTAAGATTAGCTCTAGCAATAGCTAACATAATACGATTTGCAAATCCTGATAAGTCATTTTTCATGCCTGTATCATTTTAGAATAAATTGATGACTGCTAAAACTTAATTTAGTTTGAGTCTCTTCTGATTATATACATAGTTTTACACACAGTCATGTTCAATGCAATTATATTATATATTACAAGAAATATGCCAAGTTTAAAGTAAGAATCTCTTTTAAATGCTGTGATATTCAGGAATCTATATAAAATTGTTCTAGGCTAAGGTTTTTAAACAAAACCTTTTCCTTAATAGAGCACTTGATCCCAAGAGTAAATCTGTTGATATAAATCTTCACATTTTATTTTTGCATTTTCTAAAGCACATCTGCCACAGTAATTGCATATAGACTTTAGCATGCAATCTAATATTAGATGAAAAGTTTAAATTACAGATGACACAATATGAATGTACAGAAGAATGAATTGATTTTTATGTTCTCAGAAAGTTCGTCTTTTATAAAATAAATTTATAAAGAAATCTAGAGTTATATTTTAGTTCATTTCAGACAGTGAACCCCTGGTTTCTGATATTAATAATGCCATAATTATTATTTGTTAAATAACTTTTAAGTAATGAGGAGATAATTAGGAATTGCAGTAATTGGAGGAAAAAAAAGGAATGTTATGACATCACATACTCAATATGGCACATTCCATGCCATAGGCTTTAATGAGTTGACTATTTTCTTTAAGAGGAGTACAATTTAGCCTAGATCAGTTTATTTATTTATTAATTTTTGTAAAATTTTTCCTTTTTTTCTCTTTGGCACATAGTTAATGTAAAATTATTAAGTGTTATATTGACTAAAAATCATAATCTTTCATTTGTAGCTGTTCACAGAATTTGTTTTGCATTAACTTACTAAATAATATCTTACTGGAGTTACAACACATCTATTAAAGATATATAAGTCAATGCCAAAAAGGAAAGAGACAGGCCTATTTATATGCAACTTTTTCTATTACTGTCATTGGACAAAAGTAAGACATTATTTTAAATCACTTGTATTCTTTATAAATGTAATACAATAAATATTTATATTCACAAAAATATTCCTAGGGCTTATAGAGTAATATGATTCCTTTGGGAGTGTGAACTATATAGCTATCTCCAAAAAATAATTCAAAATAAAAAGAAAATTTCATTTTTAAACACATAAAATTTTTGCCCAAATTATGTGGATTAGTAGGTTATAGAGTTTATATTATAATCTACTGTATATCTTTTTTATTGCACTTTCAACCTAGTATATAACTTATGTGTGAAACCACATTTGACAACCCATGCAGCTATGTAAAAATTTAAATGTGATTTAGATTAAAAGCATCTGAGCAGACAAATCCAAAAATAATTCTATTTTATTATGGTCTCTATTTCCAATGTTGCTTCCAGGTTCAAACTGACTTGTGTGCCTGACTCTACCTATTTGTTTGTATTTTGGAGCATCAGTCTATATTGTAATAATATAGAAGGTAACACAATTAGTTTTACATGTATACATAGAATTTTTCAGTTTTAAAGTGGAAAGAAATAAAAAGTTTTAAAAATTAAAAAAATAAATGCTATAATAATTATTTTCTCAAATAATATACTGCTCAAATTCCCATTTCGTAGTTTCCTTAATTTTTATAAGAACATTTTATATTAAATATATCCAATATTGATTTCTAGGTGTATTTACTGAACAAATGCTAGGATACTAGATGGGTTCATTAATTTGCCCAGGGTACCACAGCTTATGTAATTGATTAACTGTGTGTAAAACCTATTCTTCAGATTTTTCTTATTTCAGAATATTATGGGGGACAAGTGTTTTGGTTCCATGAATTGCTTTTGTACAGTTTGAGTAAAAGTTATAAGTGTGCCCATCACCCAGATAATGTGTGTTGTACCTGTTAGGTGTGAATTTACCCATCCCCCTCCCCCCTCCCCCCTGCTTGATTTCCATTGAGTTTTACTACCATATGTGCACATGAGTGTTGACTGATTATTGCAGCACAATTCACAACCACAAAGATGTGGAAACAACACAAGTGTCCATCAATACATGAGTGGATTAATAAAA
>VBSM01003039.1:16090654-16106649 GCA_008086735.1 Cheirogaleus medius
GCTATGGCTGTATATGAGTTTTCTAAATTGCCAGACATATAGGCCCAGATTAACACCATACATTAATCTTAGTGGTTCTACATCTAATGAAGTAGGGTCAAATTTACAAAAATACAAAGTAATTGCAAATTGTAGGTTGGTTACATTTATTTTGGCTTTTTTTTTCCATTGTCAAAATTAGCATGTGAAGAGTGTTTTAGTTTATTTTTTACTTTTTTAAAATCTATTTTACTTAAAAAATTTTAATATTAGTCATGTAAAACATATTGTTTTAAAAAACATTTCCAAATTTCCCCTCCCCAGTCCCTAATAATCACCATTTTACCTTCTATAATACTTCTATGAGTTCAACTTTCTTAAAGTTCACATGTAAGTGAGATCATACAGTATTTGCCTTCCTGTGTCTGGCTCATTTTAATTAACATAATGTTCTCCAGATTCTTCCATTATGTCACAAATGACAACATGTACTCTTTATTTTAATTTATCAACAAATGAAGAAAAAATACAGAATTCACATCAGTGCTTTTCATAAACACTTTACTTTTCATGCAGAATCAATTTATAATCCATGAAAGAAAATACTTTACAATTCCTACAAACTTTGAATTTTAATTTTGATTCTATAAGAATAATCATATGCAACTAAATTCTGAAGTTATATATTAACTCTCACTGAGAGATTACCATTGCCATTGATCAAACAGACAACCTTGAGGAGTTACATATCTACCATATAGCACAATATTATGATTTAACATTATAAAGCAGTTTGTAAATATTCATACTTACTAATTATTAAAATATAAATATAAAAATTGATATATTATTTGAGATGAATGTAATTTCTTCACTACATCATTAGCTCCATGTTCTAACTTTATGTCCAAATATAATAAATATGTACAAAATATATGTTGATTTATGGTCTGTGAAGAATGCAAGAAAGAATTTATAGATTTGCATTGACTGAACCATGGTACAATGTAATTAATTATTTCAGGCATCAGAAAGTTGAGTCTCATTCATGTAGCCAAATCTATTACTCATTAATCCAATTTTATCACTTGCGGCCACAAAGGGCAAATTATCCAAGCCAAAATCGTGTTCTTTTTTTCTTTTCGGAATCATATGCTATCTTTACTTGTATTCTTGAAATTTGATTGTTGCTTCATTCGGGAAAAAAAAATGTGTCAAATGTCCTGGAAGCTAAAAGCTAAAAGCTAAAATCTGTTTTCAATTTATTGCCAAAGAACGTCAAATAAACTAAACTCTGAGCCAAAGCTTTCAAAGCTAAAGTGCTGACTTCAAAGGATATCAGCGCTCTCATTCAAAGGAGAAAGAAGAGGTGAAGCAAGTGAACCGGAAGAGGCGTATTTATCATTTCATTCCAGTCCAAAAGCACAACCTGAAAAAAGTGGACGTTTCAGAGAAGTGGGGTAGTTAAATAATGAGGAGATGTAAAAACACAGAAAAATATGAATTTTAGGGGAAGTTATTCTCTTACCTTGAAACATTACACTCAGAAGTTTTAAATGGAATACTTAATTCATTTGTTTTAGGCTTTGGAACAATTTTAAAATTAGATTTAAAAGAAGGAAACCAATATAGACTTTCTCTCATATAAAATATACTTGAGCACTTAGAAAAATTTTTGGAAAATTTGTGTCATTACATAGTAAAGTATCTGCTTTACACATTTAAATCAAAAGATTTTTAAGATATTTCATTTTCTGGTTCCTTTCATTTAGTTATATTATAATTATAGCCTGCACATTCATTTCCAAAGTTGATGCCACGTCCAGGTACTAAATAGTAAAGTAGACCACATGGCTTTTGTATGGTGCAATGTATTAATAAAAACATGAGCTTTGAATCTCTAGATTTATTTGTGGTTATTCCCTTTTCTGTCAATTTCTCAAGACCATTCTCAGGTTAATTCACCTTTAAAAATCAATAGTCTTACTTTTATACAAAGAGATAACTTGTTATCAAGGTGGTGGTAGAAAGTAAAGAGTTAATGAAATAATACATGTAAAACACATAGCACAGTGCCAGACATATAGTAGGCACGAAACAAAAAGTCATATTATTTTTACTACCTGTAACAAATCACATTTTCTTTGCTATGACTTGTTACAATGGTGTATTATGTATATATTAAGATATAAGCGCAATAAATATTTATTTCACACAATTCTAGGAAAGAAGATTTAGCCCTCATGGACTATTCATTCCAAATTGTAAGGTACTTCAATTGCTGATTTAATAACATATTTGTGCACTGTGAAAAAGAAAACTTAAGAAACATTAAAAATGTAAACTCAATGCTTTTTTTCCTATTTTGGGATACATAACAATTTTTATAGATTTGGTTTTAAGTTTTGATTGCTTTGAATTGAAGAACTAATAAAAATATTTTTTATTGGCCAGATTAACAAAAAGTGTAATTTCTTATTTTGACCTGAGGCTATTTTACAGTTTACTTTTTCTTTTTTTAACAAGTAGAAGGAGTACATGGGGAAAAAAACGTATAAAAAGCATAGTATAGTACATACATAAATCATTAACATAGTAGTTTATTATTATCAAGTATTATGTATTGTGCATAATTGTATGTGCTAAACTTTTAGGCAAATGGCAGCACAGTAGTTTATATCAGCATCACCACAGACATATGAATAGTGTGTTGTGCTGACAATGTTGCATTATGATGTTATGTGGCATCGTAACAGTCATACAGTACAATTACTGTGCATTGGTACTTTAGTATTTTTCCTTTTGGTCTTTATTACTCACATGTTAGGAATAATCTTGTATTTCAAAAAACATTCAAATATCAATCAAAGTGAATAAACACCTGCATTTTTAAAGTTACTTTTTATACAATCATGTGCCACATCACAACATTTCCTTAAGAAGAAATAGCATATAAGACCGAGGTCTCATAAGATTATAATGAAGCTGAAAAAATCCTATCTCTATCAAGAGGGTAAGTACACGCTATAATGTTAACACAACAATGAAATCACCTAATGATGTATTTCTGAGAATGTATCCCTGTTGTTACGTGATGTAACTGTATTTTATCTATTTATTGAATAAATATGTATTGAGAATAATCTGCTTTCTATGGACCAAGACAAAAAGATTATTAATAAATTAATGACTAACTGTACAATGATAAATCTCATCATTGAGGTGTATATGCTGCATTTGGATTACAGCATAAAGGTAGAAATTAATCACCCCAAACTTTCTTAGAGAAAAGTATGCAGAGTGGATCACCAGGTAGTTGCATAATAAAACATAACTCAAAACTTGAAAGATTCATTATCTCTATAAGACTCAAACCATATTTGTGAATATGGTTTAGGTGTGGAAAGTCTTTTGATATAGGTGAGTTGAGGTAGGGAATTTCTATCACTTTTATAAATCTTATAGAAATATTTAACTTATAAAATTAACCATGTACAATTATAACTTTAATAGAAGTAATTTGAAAGTTAACCAATGAAAAAGTAATTTTTAAAAACATGTAAGCATTGTTGAAAACCAGGAGTAAAACCGTAAATTGTATTAAAATTGGGTTATTAAAGTTAGGTATATATTTTTATGCAAATATATTTAAATAAATATTTTTGTATTTAAACACAATCTTTTAAAACCTTAACAAATTTACAGAGAAAAGTATTAATATTTTAACATTACTGAGTCATCTTAAAATCCTATTAAAATTTTGAATTTAAAGTTTTATTAAACTAAAATTATATAACAGAAAATGTCACAGGGAAAAGTTTAGTATTTTATATATATAATTATTTTGAAACAGATTTAATTGATATATATTAAGTCAAATTGTATTAATATCTTAATTTAAAATAAATGAATTGTTTTAGGATGTTAAGTGCCATATTTTCTAATAATATGGAAAACAACTATATAAAATGAAGCATAGAGCAATTTACAGCCAATATAGTGCATCATTTTTTATCTTTTAATAACAAAAATATAATTTGTAAAATTAATATAACACTAAGTCTCATGTATCTCCTTGAAAACCATCATCCTTAGAAGCATCTCTTATTTAAAAAGACCTTAGAATTACTAACAATTGTAAATGCATTATAAAGAGACATTATCTTCTCCGTGGAGGCTAACAAGCTTATACCTACTGATAGCTGACAACTACCACAGGAATTGTGGCAGGAAAATTGTTGCATAAAAATTGTGTAATTTATTACATATAAAATTACCTTTAGAGTATAGAATCAGTCAAATAAATAGAACAGAAAATTATTATCAAAGCTATATACATTTTATAAGAAATCATTTTTCAACATTCTCATTTTATCTCTGAAGAGACACTTGTCGAAAATGAATGACAGATACACACAAATAATTACAAGTAGAGTTAAGATTAAAATTTGGCTTCCTTGGGGTGTGGTGGGAATTAGGACAACAAAGGATACTATGGTTCAGGTAGCTTATTTTTAATGACTCAAACTTCAACTTTCCTCCACTTAAATTTTAGCAAATTTCCTGCTAAGACTTCATGACTAGATGTACAACCTTGGGTCCTGCATAATCCAAGGCCAACACAGCTATCTTAAAGCCTTACATGAACCCCAGTGATATCCTAAGAAATATAATTTGGAAAAAGTTTAAATTGGCACACAATGAATTATCTCATCTAGTAATAGAGCAGACACTTGCATATTGATATACTCCTGCTTTCTACCTCCCTGTCAAAACAATATAAAAGGCCATTGGCCTGGGGATCTGGGCTTTGGGGAATTGGTAGCTTCTTTTTTTTAATCTTATTTTAAACTCTTAAAATTCTCTACACCCAACATTTTCTTTATTTACTATTCTTTTTTTTTATGTCAGCATATTGCAGGGGTACAAATGTTTAAGTTATATATATTGCCCTTGCCCCACCCAATTAGGAGGTATTATGTAGATCCAGTATATGACTATGATTTGCAGTTCATAAGTATTTCTATACATAGACTCCAACCTCTTAGAGTGCTATTCTAGTAAATTATGAATATTAAGTTGATTAATAAGTTTCTATGACATTTCATTTATAGACACATCTATTAACTAAAAGCAGCACTTAGAGATCTAACTACAGAAGCTTAAAAATTAGAGAATTTTTCCTCTTTTACACATAAGAAGTCTACAGGCCAGCAGTACATTGGTAGGACGTAAGCTTCATGTTGTCATCAGGAACCCAAGCAGTTACATTTCCCTTTCATGAACTTCAACACATGCCTTCCATATTCAAGTTAACCCCATGCTTCTAGCCATCACATCTGCATTCCAAGCCAGCAGCAGAAAGTGTAGAAGAATTTTAAAGAGGCATACCTTCTTGCTGAGTCAACCTCATCTAAAGAGCCTTTCCAGAACTTACACATATTTTGTCTTAACACAGATGCACCCAGATGTAAGAGATGCTGGGAAATGTAATGCTGTGCTCAGCTAAAAGTGGGATTCTGTTAGTAAGAAAGAAACCATGATCATCAAAAGGATAAAAATAAATCTCTGATGACATGTGCAATAAAGACATTGAATTGAATTTTTAAGCAATGTGATAAGCTCATTTAATATTAATAGGCAAAAATAGCAAGGTTAAAAATTGCATCCAAGGAATAAGGTATGATTTGTTTGTAGATGACTTGTGTCCCACTGATTTAGGTAAAAAGTGACTAACTCTTTTAATAGTGACCAAATGTGTCAAATAAATAATAACACAAGATAGCTACCAACATTCCATTTAGGGGTATTTACTCTCTCTAAGTCTCTGTGCTTAGGAACAAGAATTTATATTTTTATTAAGATAATCAGTTTGATAGTTAGAAAAACATAAGCATAAAGACAAACCAATTAATAAATGACTTAAAATATATAAAAAAAGTATTATCCTAGGGACATAAGTATATTATAATGTATTTGATATATAGTGTACATATTGTGGTTTACACTTTGATAATACATAGAAATTTACTGCCCATTTGATGTTAGAATCAATAGAATCATAGAAGTGATTAAGCAAACAAAGATCAAAATCACCTCTATTACCTATTGTTTGAAAAATTGTCTAAGGCAGGTCATATACGGTTGTTCCTATTCATCACCTGATGTGAATTTTTTCAGGAAGCTTCAGGAAGACACCAAAGGATAAGAGCCTGCTTTTTAATTATATTGCACTGTGTATAGTGCAGACCACTATGACAGCTCTGTACAAGAAGATAAAGAGAGGAATGATTGAGAAGTACAGAAATAGACTTTCCATCCAGAAAACTCTCCAATCTTATAAATAACACCTCCCCTCATACAGTGAATGACTGAGGGATGAACACAGTCTGTAACGATCATTCTAGGGAAAGCCTCCTGACGATAAAGAGGAGAGTTTTGTAAACAATTCTGTACACTTTACTCTTGACCTATTGGCAGTAAATACACTTATAATAGATGAGAAATTCCAAAATTTTCTCCAGAACTCAGTGAGTGAGATATCTCCCTGCACGTGCTGTATGACCTTCAGATCCCACCTGCCTAGACTGTAAGTATTGTTTCTGAGTTAAGAAAGAATTAATGACCAGGCGCAGTGGCTCATGCCTGTTATACTAGCACACTTGGAGGCCAAGACTGGTGGATTGCCTGATTCAGGAGGTTGAGACCAGCCTGAGCGAGACTCCGTCTCTACTAAAAATAGAAAAATTAGCTGGCTGTCATGGCATGTGTCTGTAGTGCCAGCTGCTCGAGAGGCTGAGGCAAGAGGATTGCTTAAGCCCAGGAGTTTGAGTGTGCAGTGAGCTACGATGTTGCCACTGCACTCTACCCAGGGTGACAGAGCGAGACTCTGTCTCAAAAAGAAAAAAAATGAAAAAGAAAGAAAGAATTAGTATACTACATTTTACCTTAAGCAAAAAAGTACCCTCATTATGTAGGATCAAGTAGCACTCTTAAAATTCATGTTTATGAATAAACACCAATAATTACATTGTATTATATGTGTTCTAATGAGAAAAAAAATTGTGTTCTGCAATGTAATTTTATACTGTACTATTCTACTTTCATTTAAACAAGATCATTATGAAAATGTTTTGCACACAAAAATATTTTTGAATACTTTTATTAAAAGATCACAAACTATATGGTCTCCATATGTGTTGAATTATTTTAATACTTTCACTATAACTGGAATTCTTAAAGAGGATGTGCATTTGCATAATGCTGATAATCCTTTTTCATTTCTTTTTGTGGTTTAGCTGTTGTAATATTTACTGAAAATAGTAATTATATGTGCTGATTATCCATGATTATCTCTAGATATATGTGCATTTTCTTTAATTAGACTATAAACTCTAAGTGGAAAATCAAAATGAAGTCACCTCTTGTCTCCGTGTAGGATATTAAATTCTTTCCTCATATCCAGGATTTCCCAAATGCCTGTTGCAAAATTTTACTTGGGAAGTAGGGGTGAAAAATCAATATAGTAAATTATGCTACAGGGGAGGAGATACAGAGAGTGCAAATTCTCATTGCTGTCCCTCTGACACATACATGCTACACACTCGAAAATGCCAGCACTCATAGGAACAAGTGGTTTTCAGGTACATAGAGCGTTGTGATGGAAAAACTCTGAAACATTTAATTAATATACAAGCTAGAACTACTATCACTCTTTTTTACTTTCATAGGAGGGAAAATCCTTCAGATATAAAATTACTTTCTATAATTTTATATAATTTAACAAATATTTTGATAGAAGGAAAAATATTATATTCATGACCTAGTACGGGTATTCATTTCTTCTACTCAGGCCGAAATTTAGAATTTTCTTTAAAATACTAGCCATTCCTTTGACAAATAATTTTTAAATGCCTACTATGTACCTGGAAAGTTTCTAGACACAGGTGATATACTAATGAAAAAGAAGGAACTAACTGACATGAATGTGCTGACAAGAAATCATCCCCTCATGAAGTTTAAATTTTTATTTGGAAAGACAGAGAGCAAAAAATACAAATATATAGTATTTTAGTTATATGTGAATTAAAAGACTGGCCAGTTCTTGAGGAATGAGGATTAAGAACAAATCTTACTTCTAGTTCTATTTACTTGAACAACTTAGTTCTACCACTTTTCAATGCAACAATATTCCCCTAGTTAACTAGATCCATTAAACAAAGCAAACACCTTATATATTTATTCCCTTTTATTATAATTCAATTGTTAAATGGCTATACAAATAAACAATAAGTCAATATGGATTAAGGATTCTTTGTTTCTAAGGCAGAAAGTAGAGGTATTAAATTTCACATAAATAATTTAAGAAGGAAAGCAAATGTGAAAATATATTTTAGACAGGATAAATATTCAGCTGTTGCAATAACATTGTTCATCAAAGGTCAAAGTCATGAGCCTCCTGTCCTCTGCTATTTCAGCTGGTTCTAAACATACTCCAGTATCTTTGGCTTTTTTTTTTTTTTTTTTTTTTTTTTGAGACAGAGTCTCACTCTGTTCCCTGGGCTAGAGTGCCGTGGCATCAGCCTAGCTCACAGCAACCTCAAACTCCTGGGCTGGAGTGATCCTTCTGCCTCAGCCTCCCAAGTAGCTGAGACTACAGGCATGTGCCACCATGCCCAGCTAATTTTTTATATATATTTTTAGTTGGCCGATTAATTTCTTTCTATTTTTAGTAGAGATGGGGTCTCGCTCTGGTTTCGAGCTCCTGACCTTGAGCAATCCACCTACCTCGGCCTCCCAGAGTGCTAGGATTACAGGCGTGAGCCACCGCGCCCGGCCCATACTCCAGTATCTTTGCAATCTCTCCCTCAATGAGATCTACTAAAATCTGCAATAAGTTCAGTTAACATACACACACACAGTTATGAAATATTTTGCTGTAAGGAAGGAGCAGTGTACATGCAATTTGTATACTTGCTAATTATGAGAAGATTGATCATTTAGCAGTGGTGTATACTTTATTGAACTTTCCATAATCACTTCCTTCTCAGAAATATATGATATTGTTATGAGAGTTTTTGAAGAAATTCTAAGCAAGTAGGTGGCCGCTTCTCTATATTTGGCAGTTATATTAAGCAGCACCCATAAGGAACACCTGTTGCAGGATAGCAACAGAAAGAATATGAGCCATGGTTTTCCGTGGAACTGAAAGGACCTATTAGAATCATCCCAGCTGGGGTCCAAGTGTCCAGGCTTTTATACTGTCTCCATTTATGTTTGGATGTATAACACTGGGCCAGACAACTCTTATAACTGAGGCAAATCTTGAAAGAGCTGAGAGCTGACAACTATCCTATAACATTGCTCCCAGCAGCCAGGAAAAAAATCCTTCCTTGAAGAGGAATCTGTGTCCATCACCGTGTGTGCTTGTTAGCTCCTGGAAAATCTAAATTGTTTGCTTATTAATGTTTTTAATCCTTGGTATAAAATCCTTCATACCAAGATATCATAAGGTCCAGAAATTTTAAAAAGAATTATTTCTAGTGATGCAATTTACATAAATCAGGATTAAAGCATGCCTTCAATATTAACAACTTGACTGGTTTGTGAACCAAATCTGTAGTGTGAATACATATTGCTGTAAGTTTTTATTTAAGTTCTAAAGATATTGCTAAATCAATTAGTTCCATTGCATATCCCAGTATTCAGATTGATGTATAAGTTTAAAAAGAACAGACTATTTGACATTGGAATGCTCTTTGTCAAGGGAAAAGGGATACATTTTTAAAGTTAGACCAAATGACACATAGTTTTGAATGATTTATTGGCTGTCTGACATTCTCAAATGGCTGCCAGTCAGTGTTACATGTGGCATCTTTCAGATAGTGTGAGCTCTTTAAGCAAGGACTTTTCACTACAAAAATACATCCAAATGCCATGAAGAGAAAAGTGTGGTGTTTATCTTAACGGGATAAAAGACTTATTTCAAAAGTTGCAGTCATTCAGAAAAATAGTCTCAAGTCTAGTATTTCAATAATGCTATTTCCATAAATTCAAGTCCCTAGAGATGATGCTTCAATGTTGTAGAAAATGACTTGTCTGATCAAGCTGGATTTCAAAGTTCTTTCCACAGGTTAATGTTTCTTTCATTGGAAAGATTCGGCAATTGCAAGCAGAGGACAGCTTTCACCAAGAAGTCAGTCATTTTTCTTGGCTTCCCTCATGCCATGTCCAGAAGCAGAGCATTTCTTGAGGGCTGAAGAAGAGCAGTAATGCTAAACACAGAAATGGCATTGACAGGATTAGCAAGTCCCAGAGCATTTCCTAGGTTGATTTTAATTCATCCCAAATCAAAGTATTTTCCTGTTATTATCATCAATGTTTACCTTAAAATAATGCCTATCTTTTGGCAATGATTTTTTTATTATCCAAATAAGTAATGCTATTGGAAGAAAATTTGGATATTAAAGGAAAAGAACCAAATCAAGAACTCAATCCCATTTACAATAGCTACAAAAAAAAAAAAAAAAGAAAAAGAATTAAAGAAAGAAAAGGAGAGAGAGAGAGAGAGAGAGAGAACATAAATAAAACCAAACAAAAAACCCTAGGGATGTATTTAACCAAGTAGTTGAAAGATCTCTACAAAGAAAACTGTAAAACACTGATGAAAGAAATCATAGTGTTTTTTAGTTTCCAGATTTAGGACCCAAATTCAGAATATAAGCTGTTAACATGTCTTTTATGCATACACTATCTTTGAATTTCCTGAAAAGAACACTTGGTAACACAAAGTTTTGTTCCCTTACCCTATAAAAGAATGAATAATAGAAATAATTCCATTTTTTGGTATATTCCAAATGGCAATTAATTTAAAGTTATTATAGGTGCTCTTTTATCTATCAAATTTCTGTATCATAGAATAGCTAAGATTTATGTGTAAATACAGTACATTAAGATAAAGCCTTTCAATCAATATGTAATATTCAGTTTAAAAGAAACACACTCATGTTTAAGAACAAAGTCTGATGCAATAACTGTATCCAAGATGCTTTTGTTTCTACATTTCAATTCCTCTTCAACAAACAGATACAATGTTCATGGTGTCAATAGATCTGGAGGTTTTTCAATATTCATCCTGCTCTTAATATATTCTTAATCTCAGGGAAATTTCTATGTATATTCCCATAAATTATACAGTTGACCCTTAAACAATGTAAGGTTTAGAAGCACTGATGACCCCCAACACACAGTCAAAAACCCACATATAACTTGTGACTTCTCAAAAACTTAACTACTAATAGCCTCCTGTTGCATGGATGCCCTACTAATAACATAAACAGTCTATTAACATGTATTTTGTATGCTATATGTATTATACGCTGGATTAAAATAAAGTTAGCTAGAGAAAAGAAAGTGTTATTAAGAAAATCACAAGGAAGACAAAATGTATTTAGAGTATTGTACTGTATTTATTGATACCATAAGTTTATGTTGGCTGTTTACAGGATGAATCATCTGTCTGAAATGACAGCAACTGCAGCTGCAGACCACAATCTATGGTATATATCAGGCTATTCAACTTTTTCTTATAATGTCATGACTTTTCTCTGCTTCTTGGAAGTATTTCCTGCATCATCAGTGGCACTTTCTATGAGTCCCATGGTGTTATTCAGAGTCTATGGTATTGGACTAAACATGATAAAAAATACACAAGAACCACAAGAGATCACTTTTTACCATGATGTGAAATTTAATGGAGAGAGGAACTGTTCACATGGAGGTGATTAGTATCACATGGGATTTTATGCAGATAGTTGCAACGCTTGAGCTCACCACAATCACAACAAGACGTGGCTACAAAATTATTACTACCACAGTTAATTTTATGTTATTAGGATTGACTACATTTTTGTGTATGTGTACATTTCTCTAGACTGATGATAGCACCATCTAAGGTCTGTGTGCACATAATTATGATAAATTTTAACTTTTTATAATAGATTTGTATATATTTTATGGTAGTAAATTACAAAATAGACAAGTATCTATCTATATTTTATGCATTCATAACATATCTGACTTTTTCTTTTTAATATAATATTTCTAGGCTATGTTATTCATATGCGGGTTTTTTCAAATTGTTGCAAATTTCCAAAAATATTCCCATATATTTATTGAAAATATTCCACATATAAATGGACTGAGCAGTTCAGACCCACGTTATTCAAGGGTCTGAATTGCTGTATATTACAACTGTATATTGTAACAAGAGAGGATTTCACTGTCTTCCATTCTACTGGTATGGGTTAACATAAAATTTTAGTCACCTCTATTCAGCTTTCTTAGCACAGTGAGAATAAATTGACCAATATAGTCAATCAATATTTGTGGAGAAACTTTGCTAAAATTGATAAATATATCCTTATAACTTGTCTCAACTTTTACTAGGTTAATCCTAGCAAAATTGTAAAGTGTCTCTGCAAAAATCCAAGTGCATTTTTTACAACTAGTGTTGGCAATGGATTTTAAATATGTCCTGATCATTGTTTCTTCTTGACATGGAGAAAAATCTTTTCACCCTGGGGAATTCCAATTTATCTCCTTAGTAATAAAAGCTCCACTTTACTGGAATTTTTATTTCCAGAACCTTACAAAGATTTGTCACTTAATCAGACCTCACTGTCCATATCAACTTCAACCTTCAGGGAAAATAGAAAGAACAGACAGAAGTTTGAAATTAAAATCGACAAATTTCACAGAGACCTTCAAACCTGCATAGTCTAAGGTATTTCCTCCTTCTGTGGTTCATCTGAAGTTTATGAGTTAGTAACAGGGCAAACCATGTGTCTAGGAATATTGCCCCTGATTCTAAAATTTACACTTGTTTAAGTAAATGCTCTCAGGATTTATGAAATCATTCTTATCATCAACAGGTACTGAAGACTTTCTCCAATATTCTCATAAATATTGTCTGCAAAATTATTTTTCAAACCTGCATATCTGGTCTTCTGGAAAAGACAGCAGAGAAAGACCCCAGTAGAAAGATCAATTTCTGGCAGTGCTGATAACTAGCAAAGCCAGAAATTTTTGAGAGATTGATCTTGGATTCTTATCTCTCAAGTAAAAAGCATAGGTCATCTTCAAATCATGGGGAGGCTACCCCAAACAGAAACCACAAATGGGTGATATTTTAGAATTCTTCTAAAAGCATATAGTCCTTGGGAGGAGACAGCTTCCATCAAAGGCCTCTAGATCAAGTAGATCACTATGTGAAATATAAACATCTATCAACCAAGGTCTATAGAAAGAGATACAGATTATCACATTTAATCTGTATACTTTGCTTCTTTATTTTCCTAATTATCTTCTTTTGACTTTTTATACATTAATGTGACATTTAACTATTTTAAATAAAGCTGATATTTCTAATATATCTTTTGGCATCGTTAGTCACTATCTAGAAGAATTCAGTAGCTGGCCATAATTCGTTCTCATGGTTTGGCTAACACATACATTTGAATCCGTGTTTAGTTTGCACAAATTTTCCTTGGGGTGCCAATGAGTTCTTTTTAACATTAATCCCTTACTATGAAACATTTCAGTTGATCAATAATCAGACTCTCTGCTTATTGACATTTTATCTGGAAAACAGCAGAACAATAAATAACTAAATATCTAAACTACCAATCATGCCACAATTAGGAAGGGAAGCTTATGCCTATGTCGGGTTGGCAGTCTGTTAATGTTTCTCGATGTGCTCTTGGACAAAGAATGATCAGACACACCAAAAGCAAGACAAACACAAAACAAAGATTATTGAGAAAGAACAAGATAGGTTTACAGAGCAAGAGCAAGATACATTTGCCACAGATGACAAATGGACCCCCTGTCATAAAAACAGGCTCTGGTTATAGTCTGGGGTCCTGTTTTATATTGTCTGAAATGGGCCCTCCTCATGGTTCAAACTTCACCATTGAACCACTCTGATGGACAGTTAATGACATGCTAATTTGCCTTAGGATGCTCTAGATCATTTTCCAGACTCTATTGTGCCTGTGCTGTCTGGCCTGTGGGCTGAGGAATTCCTTGCACTCTTTCGCAGATTGGCAGGGTGTTTCTCCTTCCCCAAGATGTAGCTCGGGGCAGGATCAAGGTGAGGCAGCACCAAGATGGGGATAGCACCCTTGTGCTTCTTCCCCAGATGTTGCAATTGATTCAGGCAGCACCAAGATGGGGTGCTGCTTTCGTTCCTAGGAGAGTTGGAGATCCCTTACCATCTGCCTAACATTTCCCCACTTTCTATTCTAGAAGTCCAAATTATTGGGTAGGGGTGTTGACTCTCCTGACTGCTTCCTGCTGAGTGGGGGATGACGATTCGTATTAGGATGGCCTCTTGCAGGTTCTCTGGTGGGTCTCTCCAGGAAACTTTGGTATATGTTCTTAGTAGATTATTGTAGTGTAGATGTGAGGAGGAGGTAGGTACTGGGACTGGTAGAGAATGTAGGATCATTTGTAGCTTGATGGCCTCTAGGCAGAATGAAATAAATTTAGACAGGAAAATTTATGAGGATTGGTCCCAAAATTAGAATTCCCAGGATGCAAAGTAATGAGTGACAAAGGGAATTACCAAGGACATACAACAGGGCCTAGAGGTCTTGCCTCACATCTGGAAATTGGAGGTGGACACTAGAATGGCATTGTTGTTGCCCTGAACCTGTCCTGACTTGTTAACAAAATAAGAGTGGACAGGCATATCCAGCAGGTTTGCTTGAGCCTTGGGGTAGGTGCAGTTTGATTTTCCAGGGAAAAACATGTCTCACCCATGGGTAAATAGTTTGTACTATTAATATTTATCTGAAGGAGTCACAGCAGGAGAAGTCCACTTGAACAGGTAGTAGAGATCCTCCAAGGGAGTATACAAATATTTCCTTCCGGTGTTGGAATCCTCATCTGTGAGGGCTAGATGAGTTTCATTCTGGTCAATCCAAGAATGAATGATCTAAGTAGACAATTCTGGGAACTTAATAGCAGTTGGGATAGAAAGTAAGACTGGATAAAGACCTTTCCACACCAGAGTTAGCTGTAATGGAGGAGATCAATCCTTCTACTGTTAGATGAAGACTAAGTCCTTCAGCTGACAGAGAGGACTAGGGGAAGAAGTATCTCTAGGTGATAGTTTGTGTTCTTATAATGTCTGCAAGAACTGAGTCACTGGAAGCATGTGTTGGTGTCCAGCAATTTCCTAAAAACCCTAAAAAGAAAAAGGTTGAAGAAGGGGTTTTCCAACATTTTCTCATAGAATTCTTATGGTTTCATGTCTTAGATATAAGTCTGTTATCCATCATGAATTAATTTTTGTGAGTGGTGAGAAATATAGATTCTGTTTCAATCTTCTACATGTGGCTATCCAATTTTACCAACACTATTTATTGAATAGGGATTCTTTACCCTAGTGTATATTGCTATATACTTTGTCAAAGATCAAATGGCAATCTGATCAAATTAAAAAGCTTCTGCACAGCCAAGGAAACTATCAGTAGAGCAAATAGACATCCCACAGAGTGGGAGAAAATATTTGCTCTCTTCACCAATGATAAAGGCCTAATAACAAGAATCTATCTAGAACTTAAAAGAATTAACAAGAAAAAATCAAACAATCCCATCAAGAAATGGGCAACGGAAATGAACAGAAACTTCTCCAAAGAAGACAGAATCACAGCAAGCAAACATATAAAAAAAAGCTCACCATCTCTAATCATCAGAGAAATGCAAATCAAAACCACAATGAGATACCACCTAACCCCAGTGAGAATGGCCTATATCAAGAAATCCCAAAACAACAAATGCTGGCGAGGATGTGGAGAGACAGGAACTCTCATACACTGCTGGTGGGACTGCAAATTAGTGCAACCTTTGTGGAAAAGAATTTGGAGATACCTCAAGCAGGTAGCAAAAGAAATACTATTCGACCCAGCAATAGCACTGTTGGGCATCTACCCAAAAGAGCACAAGTCATT
>VBSM01003039.1:16106749-16123886 GCA_008086735.1 Cheirogaleus medius
TGTATGCAACCCTAACAATATTTGTACCCCCATTATATGATGAAATAAAAAAAATGATCAAATGGCAATATGTGGATGGTTTTATATCTGAGTTCTCTTTTCTGTTCCATTGATCTACTTCTCTATTTTTTGTGCCAATTTCATGCTGTTTTGGTTACTATAGCCTTGTAGTATAGTTTGAAGTCTGGTAATCTGATGCCTCCATATTTGTTCCTTTTGCTTATGGTTGCTTTGGCTCTTTGGGCTTTTTTCTGGATCCAAATGAAGCATAGAATTATTTTTCCTATATCTCCAAAAATGACATTGGTATTTTGATGAGGATTGCATTGAATGTATGAATCACTTTGGGTAGTATGGACATTTTAACAATGTTGATTCTGCTAATCCATGAGCATGATATGATTTTCCATTTGTTTACATCATCTGCAATTTCCTCCTTCAGTGTCTCATAGTTCTCTTTATAGAGATCTTTTATCTCCTTAGTTAAATATATTCCTAGGTATTTTATTTTATTTTATTTTATTTTATTTTATTTTAATTTATTGTGGCTACTGTGAAAGGTATAGAGTCTTTGATTTGACTGTCAGGTTGACTGTTGTCAGTGTATAGGAATGCTCTGATTTGTGTACATTTATATTGTAACTTTAGACTTTAATGAATTTATTCATTACTTACAGAGCAAATGTGCCTAACAGACATTACAGAAGAGTTTACCCAACAACTACGTAATGTACATTCTTCTCATCAGTACATGGAACATTCTCTAAGACAGATCATATCGTAGGACACAAAACATGTCTCAACAAATTCAAAAAGCATAAATTATACTATGTATCTTCTCAGACCACAGTAGAATAAAATTAAAAATCAATTCTGAAAGAAACACTCAATTCTACACAAACTCATGGAAATTAAACCATGTAGTGCTGAATGATTATAAGGTAGAAAAAATATTCCTTGAAGTAAATGATGAAGGGGACAGAAGTTATCAAAATTTGTGGGATTCAGCAAAAGCAGTCCTAAGGGGAAAATTCATAGCCTTAAATGCCTACATCAGAAAGACAGAAAGAAAACAAATCACCAAGCTAATGAATCATCTCAAGAAACTAGAAAAGGAAGAGCAAACCAATCCCAAACCCTGCATAAAAAATAAATAGCTAATGTCAGAGCAGAACTAAATGAAATAAAAAAAAATAACAAAAAAATACAGAAGACTAAAACGAAACTGATTAATTTCTCTGAAAACAAACAAAATTGGTACACCTCTCACTAGATTAACCAGAAATAGGGAAAAGAAGGACCTAGATGAGCTCAATGAGAAATCCAAACAGAGATATTACAACTGATACCATAGATTATAAAATATCATCTGTGAACACTGTTACTATAAAAATGTCTATGCACATAAACTCAAAAAAGTTGAGGAAATACACAAATACCTAGACACATATAACCTCCCAAGGCTCAATCAGGAAGAAATAGAATTACTGAATAGACCAATTATGAGCAAAGAAATTGAAGCAGCAATAAAAAATTCTTCCAACAACAACAAAAAAATCCCTGACTAGATGGTTTCACAGCCAAATTTTATCAAATCTACAAAGAAGAATTGGTATCCATACTGCAGAAATTGTTTCATAGCATTGAGAGGGAAAGAATTCTTCCCAACTCATTCTACAAAAACAGTGTCACTTTGATATCAAAGGCAGAAAAGGACACAACAACAAAAAAGAAAACTATAGATCAATATTCCTCATTAATATAGATGCAAAAAGCCTCCATAAAACTCTAGCAAACTGAATTCAGCAGCATATCAAAAATAAATAAATAACCCACCATGGCCAAGTAGGCTTCATACCAGGGATGCAAGGATGTTTCAAAATATGTAAATTCATAAATGTGATTCACCATATAAACAGAAGCAAAAACAAAGATTATAAGATCACCTCAATAGATGCAGAAAAAGCATTTGTCAAAATTCAGCACCCTTTTATGACAAAAACTCTTAATAAAATAGGCATAGATGGAAGATACCTCAAAATTATAAAAGCCATATAGGACAAACCCATAGCCAGTATCATACTGAATGGGGAAAACTTGAAAGCATTCCCACTCAGAACTGGAAGGAGACAAGCGTGCCCACTGTTACCACTTCTATTCAACATACTGCTGGTTGTTCTGGCCAAAGCAATCAGGCAAGAGAAGGAAATCAAGGGTATCCATATGGGGAAGGAGGAGGTCAAACTATCACTTTTTACTAACAACATGATTTTATATCTGTTTATTTGTTTGATTGAGGCTTTTTTTTAATGCAGCATAGACAATTCCTGACTTATGATTGTTCACCTTTACCATGGTGCAAAAGTGATATGCATTTAGTAGAAACTGTACTTCAGAAATCCATACAGTCATTCTGCTTTTCATTTTCAGTACAGAATTCAATAAGTTATATTAGATATTTAACATTTCAATATAGAATAAGTGTGTGTTAGATGATTTTGCCCAACTGTAGGCTAATGTAGGTGTCCGGTACATGTTATTGGTAGGCTTGGCTATGATGCTCAGAAAATTTAGTGTATTAAATGAACTTTTGGCTTACAGTATTTTCAATGCATAATGAACTTATGAGTACTTAACATATTGTAAGTTGAGGAGCATTTGTATATATCCCATTTACACACACACACACACATACTTAACCCATTACATTCTGTTCATGGCAATAGAAGGAATAAAATAGTGTTTTTATCATACATCAAAACTAACCATTTTGAGAGATGTCTCACTCTGGAAAATAACAACTTATAGCTACTTTACAGATTAGTATGAGAATTTGGTGATTCTTTCCCAGAAATTGAAGTTCACATTTTAGTAAATGGGCATCTCCCTGTACAAAACCTGGGGATGTAATTCTTTTGAAAAATAATCTGTGCTGGAAAATTACATGTCATCTTGGGAGAAGGACAATCATAAGCAGTAATCACACAGAATAGCAAGCAACACAGGCATTCTTTTCATTACAGTTAAGAGTCCTTGCCTATCTGTAACATACACAGGAAAACCAAATGGTGGGCAAGTGTCTCTGACATTTTAGAGAGGAAATCACTTGAAGAACAATTCAGTTGACACAATCAAAGCATATGCAACACTAGGAAGGAACAAGGTGAGTTTTTTTAAATATTAGTTCAGGTGTCAAGAAAGTGTAAAATAAGACTAAACTTCTTTAATAAGAAATAATTTTCTTTTTCCAAATATCATCATTATTTAGTCCTTCTGCAACTGTAGTGGCTTAATCTCAGGCTATGTTCCATGATATTGAAGGACAATTAAACTGTATCCATGATAGTGTAAAAGAAATTAACAAGAGAGCATGGCAGCACATGAATTAATTTCTATTATTAGATACAATTTGTTACCACATAATTTAAGTTGAAATTTTCCATATAATTTGATCAAAATGAACATTTATTAGGTTAACAATTTTAGAAGACATTTGTGATTTTAAAAATCAAGAACATATTGTTAAGGGTCAAACTGCTTATGATTTTTTTTATAATTCCTTACATCTTATAGTTAATGTCTAAAACCTCAATGATTTTCATTTTTTTACAATGTCTCAGTTCCCTTACAGCAAACTACCATGTTTAGTTTACTCTACCTACAGTACATTTATTCTTTGCAATCAAAATAGTACTTAGTAATACGTATTTCCTGCCACATAATAAGTTATATTCCTATTCTTTATATTATATACAATTTCTAATTTCTTTCCATAGCACCAGCTAAAATTAAAGTGTCATAACTCGTTGGGGCTTTGTGTATTTAATGTTTGTTCTCTTGTACTGTAAATATTATGAAGAAAAGAGATTCTACTCTCTTGTTTATAGGTTAATCTCCATTATAGAAACACTCTCTGCATTCTTTTCCTAATAATGGAAGTTAAATTAAATTACTTTGCTACAGTAGCAAATTGCTACAAAGTTAGTAGTTTAAAACAACATAAATACATCATTGTACAGCTTTGTGGACCAGATGTCTGACATGTGTCTTTCTAGGCTAAAATAAAGGTGTGAGAAGTGCTGTGTTCCTTTCTAGAAGTTTTGGGGAAAAATCCATTTCCTTGATTTGTCCAGCCTTTAGAGGTTATCCTCATTTCTTGATTTGTGGTCCCTTTATTCATTCAAAAAAGCCAGCAATGTTGTATCTCTCTGGCCATTATTCTAGAGTCATATCACCCTCTGCTTCTAACCACAAAAATCTTCCCTACATTAAACCCACAATTAGATTGAGCCACAAGGAATATCCATATAATCTCCCCATCACAACATCTTTAACATAATGAATCATACCTACAAAGCCTCTTTGCCATGTAAAGTAACATATTAGCAGGTTCCAGGGATTAAGGCTTGAGCTACTTTGGGGAACGTATTACACTATCTTAACCAGAGTAAGCATTTTTTGGATAGATGAATTAATTTCAAATTAATACAGTTGTGATCCTGAGTAAACATTAAGGAACTCAATTATTACACTGAACATTACTTCACTGATATTAACAAATATGAACTCACTGTATATAAAAGTCATATGTTTGGAGATAGGAGAAACTGTGTAACTTGTTTATATCTTCTTAATCATTTTTCTTGTTTATAAAATCAGTATTATATTTGTACCCACATTATAAATTTGTTATAAGAATCAAATGAAATAAATATTTAAAACACCCATCATAACATCACCTGCATAGTAAGCATAAAACACCAGTTATTATTTTTATAAAGTAGTTAAAATTACCATAAATGATTACATTAATACTTGGTTTAGTGTATTATAATGCTAGCTTTTATGTCAAACAGATAGAGAGAATGGCATAAATTAAATAGAAGGTGATTTCTTGCTTACATAACAGTCCAATACAAGTGTTTAGAAAGAGAAATCTTTTCTGCAAAGAATCATTCAGGGGAGGGAGTTTCTATTATTACCAACTTATAGCTTCCATGATTACCCTGTAGGTATATCACCATTTCAGAAGACAAAAGAGGACTAGTCATGAAACATACATCTGTGCACTTCTTTCTGTATGAAAAATTCACTTTTCTTTATGAAACAATCTAAAGTTTCATCCAGTTACTGCCTCCAACTAAGAATCCAGTAACTTTCATGACATGCAGCTCTGTCTATTAGGGCAAGATATGGCTTATCCAGGTCTAGTGTCCTATAAAGTCAAAAGAAAAATCAGCTGTACAATCCAAAGTTACTATCATGGAGCTCCCATTTAGAAAGCAAAGGACTATGCATAGCAATGACAGAAATCTTTCTGAGAAATAGAAAAATTTCTTTGATGAAGTCATAAATATGTTCTTTGGAAGTAACTTTCCTGTCCATTGTCCCCATGGCTTATAGATTTACATTCTGGGATGATCTGCTTTTTCCATTATCCTCCATATCCCCATATTAAATTGGGAAGGATGCCAGTCTTCCCAGCATAATCTCTGATTTATGTAATTTGGGATGTTTGAAGACATTTTAAGCTTTAAAAAGGATTTTTCAGAATTAGCTTATTCTATCTTGAACACAGTTTTCTGGAAACATTTATTTATATAATCTACTTCATTCTAGTTAATTCCATGGACAATATAACTTCCCTCATAGTTCTTTTCTAGACATAATTCTAAGGTCTGCTTCATTTCTTTATTTTCTCTTCTCTCCAGCACACATAATCTTCTCTCATTGTAAAGGTCATTTGAAAGCATAGACTTGGGAGGGAAAACAACTTTCATGATCAGCTCTTTGCTTCAGGGCTGAGTTCTTTTGTTTAATTAAGAACACATAGGATTTAATTTCTGAAAGTCTTTTTCAACCTAATCTGGGAAGAGTCAGCTTTTCTGTTGCTGTGTGCCTATACAATTTCCAGACTTTCTCTTTTCCGATAGTTTCTAACCAAGAATGATTTTTTTTCCTATAGGACACTTGTCAATATCTGGAGGCACTTGGGGATATATTAATTGAGTGGGGATTCTATTCTTATGTAGCAGTAGAGTTGAGAGATAATGTTAAACATCTTACATTGCAAAGGACAGCTCCTCATAACACAGAAATATCTGTCATAAAATGCCAACAGTGCTAAGGTTTCAAAACTCAGCTCCATTCCTTTTCTTTCTACTCTAAAAATCAGCTTTTTCTTGCCTGAATTCACCTCTTTTTTGTGGTGTATTATGGAACAAAGCAAATATGAACAAATGCACATGAATTTTCTGGCTTTTCCCAAACTCTTCCACAAAGGTGATGACCCAGTAGCATTTGGTTGAGCTACCCATTAATTTTAGATGATGTATTCAACAGATTTTTTTTTTTTTTTAGTGAGTACTTCAAGTCTCCATCTTTCAATCCTCTGAGGGTGGTTTACTTGTTCATTTAATGCTAGTTTAGTGGAAATGTTTTATGACTTGTTATGGCAGGACCAATTCAATCTACTGATTTCTATATTACTTGGAATAGTGCTAGTTGCTTTGTCAACTATACTCACCAACATATAATATCATAAATAGAATGGTAGTTAGTTTCCCACTCACATGATGGCTGTGATTTTAGATAGGCAATCTCCTCCATGTACTCATTTCAAGAACCTAGGTTACTAAGGCATTTTAATGTGCATGTAGCTTTCAAGACTACTTTAGAATTGGTCATCCCAGTCAACCAGAATAAAAAAAAGTAGATGGCAGAGGGCATGTGGGGAGTTTGAAGACTAACTTGGATACAGAATACATTATTTCTTTTAATTTTATATTATTCTGAACTTAATTCTTTGCCCTAACATAAAGCATATACTGCTGAGAAATGTAGTCCATGCATCTATCAAAACAGAACACAAGTATTTATGAACATTTGAATTTGTGAATCTGACTCTTTCATATGAAATGACTTCATCAATTAATGTGTAAAACGACATTGTGAAACAATGTTCCATCAGTGAGATATTGGTACAGTTGAATTTTCGAATTAAAAGAGTCTGATATTTTGGGAATATCTTCAATTTAGGCTTGATTTAGTTAGTGTTCATATTAACTAAGACCTAATTATGAATGAGGCAGGGGGATGGCTTCTTAGGGATTTGACAATGAGCATTCAATCTGGAAGTTCCATTTGTAACACTATCCTTCACTATTATGAATAAATTAGTAGATATAATGTCACAAATGAGGTACGAAATGTTACTAAGTTATAGATCTGAGTTTCAAGTCATGGTGTCAAGACATAGAGAATGATTAAAGTCTATTAGAGATACCCACCAGTTAAATAATTTGTTGATTCCAAGTAAGAGGTTACGTAAGGATAAGAGGATTTAAGTTTGATATTTTAGCACCCTCGTCAATTAAAAGTTTGTAAAGTTATTTAATTTTCAAGGAAATTACATGTTGTGACTTTATGGGTAAAATGGTACATTTCATGTTTGATTCTTACATGTAGTAAACTCATTGATCACTTATTTTTTTTAAAGCCATCAGTCTATTCTTAATCTTGCTCTGCTTTTCTTTAGGGTTTTAAAATGGTACCTATTGATCAACACTAACGTGGACATATGGAAAATAACATTCATAGGGTGTCAGGCAGGTGGGAGGGGGAAGGAATGGATAGGTAAATCCATACCTAATGAATGTAGTGTGCACTGTCTGGGGGAAGGGCACGCTTGTCAGGCAGTGCAGAGACAATTTACGTAACCAAAGCTTTTGTACAGTATAATACTCTGAAATAAAAAAAAAATTTAAAAAAAGCAAAAAAAAAATTCAGAACGAAGTTGAGATCTGGCAATGTGGCTATTACCCTTTTCAGTTTTTAATTGAATATTAAATCTCCATTTAATTGCTTAAGGTTATTCACTAAAGATGAAGAGACAGCTGGGATCACATCTTTATAAGTATCCACTCCTGAATCTTATTACCAAGTCTGTCAAAGATGTTTCCAATGGATGTATGTTTTATTTGATTCTCAAACTGGATTAGAGTATAATACATTTTTTAATAGGAAAGGCATTGGGGGCTTGCACAATGTCTGAGAGGTTTCTAAATCTCTCTGGTTTTTCATCCAAATCAGGATCATGTATATCATTTTCAGGGTTTGCATTTTTTTCCTTTTCATCTTATATATTTTGCAAGTCAGATTCTATATATCATATAAACTAATTGATATAGATTGGGGAGCTTTGAATTATATGCTATTAGAACTATTCTAAATATTTTTGTGTATTTTGTCTAGGCTCTGGAGTATCTTTGGTTTTTATGTATTTTTATTGATGTATCATAGCTATGCATATTTTTAAGGTACATGTGATATTTTGACACATTTATACATGTGTAATGATCAAATCAGGGTAGTTGGGATATCCATCACCTCAAATATTTATCTTTCTTTTGTGTTGGGGACATTACAATTCTTCTTTTCTAGCTATTTTCACATATACAATAAATTATTATTAATTATTATTTTTCAACAGTGCCATCAAATATCAGAATATATACTTTCTATTTAACTGTATATATGTACCCATTAACCAAATTCTCTTCATCCTCCCTCCCCTTTTCCCTTTCCATGGAGTATCTTTAAAAATGGATCTCAGCTCAGATCAATACTGGGGCCAAAATATAAGCACAATGGGATTTCTCTATAATAATAATAATAATAATAAAATTTTAATTCTAGGAAACAATTGAGCTTTTGAATATTTTAGATTGAAAAGGAAACCAGAAAGCACATTGGAAGCACAGCATATGATGACAGACAAGGAATTGTGGGATAAAGACCACTCATTTCAAGTCAAGATTTGAAAAGAATGGACATTAAAAGTGAGCTAGTTTCAAATTTTTCACATTTTTTTACCTTGCTCATAGATTTTTAAACAAATTTATTTTAGTAAATCAAATTTGGAGTCTGATTTGCTTTTTGAAAGTTCCTTTTAACAATAAAAATTTGGGGGCATTGGATTTTTGTCTTTTTTCTCCATTATCATTCTAAGGAACTTTTCATTTTTATCCTATAAAAGCATTCCTAAAGAGGTTATTATAATCTTAAATGATGCTTGGTGGAATTATATCACTTAAAATTATAAGTACAGAAAACATATTTATTGTGTGAACATATAGCAGAAGCCTGCCTGTTGGAATTGTGGATCTAAACCAAAAAGAACCCAGAATCTGGTAATGCATGGTAACAAGTTGCTTTTAAAATTTATTTTGGACTTCTAATGTAGTATTTGAATCTTTTTAATTGAGGTTCAATTAATCTTCAGTTCAAAATAGGCAGTGTAGTGACACCTCTTCTAGTATCAGACTCACAGGTAAAACATGACAAGACTGAAGAATGCTCTCACAAAATTCTTACAGGTGACCCAAAGCAAAATGTGTGGCATAAAGATGCTGATTTTAATGAGATCTTCTGAACTCATCAGTTTCTTTAGGGTCAAATAGAGATACACATTTATTGAATCTAAGCTTATTCATTTTCCTATGAACTGCCTTTTAGAGTCTCATAAGGAATATGATGAGGAAAGACAGGATAAAAATCAGTAATAAGGCAGATTTTTATAAAGGATAAAACATGATTAAATGATCAAAGAAATCCTTAAAAGCATTTCTCATTTCCAGAAATTGAAATAAACATAAACATATAATTTGGGAATCCAGTGAAAAGAAATTAGATCTAAGGTCCAACACAAAACATTTTTCACTACTATCATCAAGGAATCCTCCATGTAGGTGGTTCAAGGAGTCTTAGAGAAACTTCCTGCTTCTTTGTCAAGAATTGTGAATTATAATGGGAAGGATTCTTGCTCGGTTCTTGTGGGACCTCTGTGACTGTTGCCTATTTATATCCCATACAATAGACCAGCTAAAACATGTTGATTAAACAAAGTTAAATTCAACAGAAGCACGAATATAGGGAGAACACCACCTTGACAGGGTGGTGTTTCAGAAGAGTAGATGATAAGATGGTATTTATATGGTATTAGAGTCTGGGCTCCAGGGGCTTACTGGGGCCTTTCAAGACCAGTAACTAACTATAATAGCTACCATTCATGACATAGTTTAGGATTGGGGCTCCTATGAGTTAAGGTCCTTAAAGTGAGTCTTCATAAGTAAACTGCTATTTAATAAACAGCTATCTGCCCAGGTGAGCAATCTGTTGTCCCAGAGGAGAGTTGTTTGCTCACACAAATTGGTTTGCAGGAATTTCCTGAAGCAAACAATAAAGTTATTTATTGGTTTACAGCTTTACCTTCCCAAAAAATAATTTTCTGGAATAAATTTTTAAATCATGTTGACACAAATGGCCTCAGGTTTCAGTTCTGATAGTTCAGCTAAGTAAACATAGTCTGAAATTTCTGTGTACTGTTGATTAATAGTATCCAACAATGACCATATTATTTTATTTACTATGAGCTTCAGCTGGAAGTCTAAAGAAACTTTAATTTCTGACCTTTAATGAAATCATTAGAGCAGTGATAATTTCCTTGAGCTGGGTATGATGGAGTGTGTGTATACTCTGTCAGCATATTCCAAAATATCTTCTCTAAAATTTCAATTTAAAGTTAACGGACAAAGTATTAAATTGTTTAAAACCTTTGTTATTTAAATCCTATATTGCTTCAATTTATTGTTCTGTATTATTATGGCAAAGCTCTTGATAAGTTGTCATAAATTTAAATGAAAAACCTGTTCAGCATAAAGACAGGAATATTTTAGTATTAAAAGAATTCACCACCATATATCATTTACAGAAAGAGTCAATTCTTCAGGGCATATAAATTTTCCTCTGTTCGTATAAAAATAAGCAAAATGCCTGTTGTGATATATCCTTCACAGGATCCTGTGAAGCTACAGCTAAAACTGCTTCAATGGAAAAAAATAAAACTAAAATGCTAGACTTTCATAATTATAAATTGGGAAATAAAAATAGAATTGTTGTTTGAATTTTGTGCTTATCTCCAAAGAATCAAAAACTAATAAACTTTTTTTTTTACAAATATTGATATAGTTCCAAGTTGAATCCATATGTGAGCAATTTTCCTTCTGTTAAACTCAATATTCCATTATTTTTTTGGACTGGAATGTCTTGTATGTCAGAAATCTTGGTTTCTTCATCTGAAGTGAGGTTATTAATACATTCCAAAGTATATACATTTTCAGCATTAAAAAATATGCTGTCTATTTTGACTAATACTTGCCTGAATAAACTTATATTTAAGAGAAGCTAAAGAACAAGATAATATTTCATATCTAAGGAAAATTAAACACTAAGAAAATAAGTGCATATTACATGATTTCATATTTAAAAACTTTTACAAATGATAAATAGGGAGTTTATTTTACAACCCCATTTCCACAACTAATAGCAATGGTACATATACACTCACATCTGACATTTCACAAACTCTGATTAAATATTGTTTCTTTTCTGAAAATCTGTTCTTTAATTTTACCATTTTAAAAAGCAAGCCTATAAATTGCATATACACATACACATATACACACACATATATAATAGCAAGTGAGAAAGTGAGCCTCTTCTTACTGAGGTTCAACATTTGCAGATATATATGTATATTTTGAAACACATAGAGTTATTATTCCTTAATAACTTGAATAACAATTCCTGGTTAAAATAGCAGAAAATAGAAGCAATACCAAACAGCATCACCTCAAAATCAATCCCATTTTGCTCTCAATATCCTTTCTAAAAATGTAGATTCTAATCAATATACATCCTTGTTCTAGGTGATGCTGATACAAGATGTATAATACATTGCTTAGTCTGCATGTTTTACAGGAGGAAAACACATAATTTTAAAGTGCTAATAGGTGCTATAATGGCTAACTACAATTAATAATGACTAAAAGGAGGGAGCTATTAAGGAAAGACCCATAAGAGGTGGTGCTTGAGTTAGAATTTGAAAGAAGATTTCACAAAACAAGGCAGTTAAGGTGGGCTGGTGTTATCTAGAATGTGGAAATGACATACGCAAAGTCACATAGAAGTGCTATAGCACAACATATTTAGAGAATTCTTGGTTCCATATGGAAAGTTTTTAAGACTCATGTCCCAGAACATCAAGATTTTAAGCTAAGTAGGGTTCAAATTGAATTTTGCATTTTCTTTGCTGCATTATAACATAATTAGTTTATATCTGACTTATGCACTAAATTTTAAATTGTTTTGAAAAGAAAACCAAATATTCCCTCAACCTAGTTGTATACCTGGAATGAATGAATCATTACTGAATTAGTCAAGATTTTAATCCTGGTCTGTTAAGTCTGTTTAATTGAAACTTGTCATTGAATATGATTTAAAGGGTCTCTGGTTTTTTTTTTTTCAGTCATTGCAGTTTGAACTGAGATGAATATTTCTATTTCTATGTCTCTGTGTGAGCATCAAAAGTACTAATTATTGTCTTAATAACTAAATTCAATGACCAGCAAGAAAACTTGTTTTAAGTATTCACTTTGAAGTTTTAGTGAAATAGAAATATGCCTTGTGTATCGTTCAAAGCATTTAATTGTTGTAATAATAAACTTCAAGATAAATTAAAATTATGCACAATATGGGCCAAAAACAGCATCAGCTTGTAGGGATAGGATAATGTTTAGAAACAGAATTGTTGAGGAAGATATTGGGTGGAGAACATCCTCTATATTCAGAAGATTGTTTTTAAGACTCCTTAAAGACAGCAGGAAAAATGAAAAACCAAATTGTACAAGGCATCACAAGTAAGGACGGACAAAATATCAATGTTAAAAGAGCCAAAAGGAGAAACAAAGGCAATAGAAACCATAGAGAAAAAGAAAAAAAAACTTTGAAAATTGAAATGAAAGCTACTACAAAAAGCTCCAGCAATAAATCATTGACTACTTTCTTGATGTATTAATTTTCAATGATGCATGCCCCAGAACATTAATGATATAGCTTTGTTTTAGAAAAATATATTGAGTATGTATCAATTTCTGTTGTAACTACTCCATAATTACAAATGTTACCAGAAATGTTTTCTATTAAATTAGATTTGGCTTACAAAACAAAACAGTAGTAAAGGAAAGCACTGTAGATTATATTTTTCACTAATTTTAAAATTAATGAGGCAGAAATGCATGTAATTTTCAGTATTTTTTTTTGCCTTTGCAGGTTTAAATTTAACATTTATATGATCTATTTAATAAATTTATCAATTTGGCAGAGCATTGTTAATCTATAATGAATATCACATGCAATAGCATGTCTTCAGCAATGGGAGAATGAAGAGGCACTTTCTTCATTTGTCCTAAATGTGATTTATCAAGGCAACATTTTAAATTTCATAAAAACATAGGCATTGGAAATAAATATTGACATCACTCAGGTTGGCAAATATATACAATGAAATAAAATGTAGACTGGAGCACAAGTTATGTATTTTTTTCTTATAAGGGATTTAAAAATTTCTAAGAAGATTGCCATTTAAAGCTATGCTTTTCAAAACAGGCAATTTTATGTTTATTCCTTTTGTTGTTGTTGCCTTTGGTAAAACAATATAAAATAATACATTTTGCATCATTAACTATAAAATATAATTTTTCTAATGTATTTATTATTGTAGTTGGAGTTTTCAAATTATACATTGTTGTAGCTATTATCTTTCTTTTATATATTATTTTAAGGAAATAAACTAATGTAGTTTAATTCTAAAAAGTTTAATTTTGCCAAAAATATTATATATTCTGATTATACTATCATTATAGAAAAGAAAGAATATAAGAAAAGCAGAAATAAAATTGAATTTCCACCTAAACCCAATTAGAAGTGAACACTATTAATTTACATTAATTAATATTATTGCTATTTATATTAATTTATATTAATAAGAATATCCCTAATCTTATTATCTTATTAATAAAGTTTTCAGATATTATGATCCTACCTGTTACTAGATAATGTCATTTGTGTATTAAACATCTCCCAACTCAGTTAAGTATTTATCAATGTTACATAAATATTTTAGACTTCCATTCAAAAACTTCCATTTTTCTTTTGCCTATATTCTTCTTTTTTACAATGTTCCCTATTTTTAAATACCTATATCACTTTGCCAAACAAATTCTAATGTTAAGTTGGACAGAGTTGGTATCAGAGTAATAATACACATCACCACTATTTAAATGTATAATCCTCCTTACGTGTTGACCATGAGAAAAATAAATGTAAAGACAGACTAATACTGATATGTCAAATGACGCCTCATTCGGTTGTTTATGCTCAAAATCATTGAATTAACAATCATAACCATTATAAGGTGATTGTGCAAATAAAGACATTTAAAGTATTACAGAAACTTTACCTCAATTAATCAATGTGGTCATTGGACCATGGGAAAGTGCTATATAATAGTACTCTGTCTTCTTTTCTGTCTCTTAATTACCATATCTAAATACTTAGTGAATAGAATTCATGAGAATATGAAGTGATATAAAAATAGTTTCTTGGCTTTTCAGTGAAACTTATTTGATTTAAGAGGTACTTTCCCCCATGTTGATGTCATCTTTATAGTCACAGAATTTGACTTTATTAAATTCTATTTTGAAGAAGCTTTACAGCTGAAAGCAGTCTTTTTCTCTTCTTGTGAAGTTTCTACTGACCAGTCTTATTGTCTTTGACTTTCCCAAATTAGTGACATAATTACTGTCACCAGGGCTGTGGTTATCCAATAGGCATTTGGCAAGAGATGAGGTCATAGTATTAAGGAACACTTTGGTAAACACTTCAGCAGACAGAATGTCAGAAAGATGTATGAATCAGCCAAGAATAAATAGTAATCTATCACTGAGGATGATTTCCAACATTAGGTATTTCAGAATAATTATCATCTACATGGTCATCTGAGTGATCAAAAAATCTCAAAAAACAGAAAAGCTTAATATAATTGTAAGTCCTTGCTTTCATTTAATTTGAAATTTCTTTATTCACTGATACTACAAACAAGCATTATTTCTGTTACAATGTATTAATAATAGAAGAGCTTTGACACCGAATTGGAAAACTTAGAGGGAATAATTAAAGAATGCACCCATTTAAAACATCATTAAATAAGCTAAAATAAAATACCCCATCATAAACTTAACCAAGACTGTGTAACATTTATATTTAAAAAACTAGAAAACACTCTTGAATTATAGAAATTTATCCTTGACCACAAAGAAAAAAATCTGTCAGCTCTTTAAGTATATTTATACCTTTCATGTTACAACAAAGCAGTATTTTCCGGGATTTATTTTTTTAGAGTTAAACAAGTAGACTGAAATTAACTTGGAGCAATAAAGAAGAAAGAATAGCTAGAAACTCCCTGAAAAAACCCATGGGGCATTGAGTCAGTACCAAATATTAAACATTCAAATACAGGCTCAGATGCAATATACAAGGAAATTTCCTGAGCTGATTCTTTAAAAATGTTGTTTACTTTGTAAATCAAAATGCAAACTAGGTTTCTGACTATGTTAATAAAAATAGAGCCAATATAAATATTTTATAATATTGTAACTGCAATGAGAAGAAAAATATCTGCAATAACTACATGGGATTAATATTTTTTATTTCTGAAGCATAAAATGTCTGAATGGACTTATATAATTTTTGTAATTTTATCTCTGATGACTGGAGAAACTGTGTTGGGTTTTGTAAAATATTTTGAGTTAGAAATTTTATATCCCATATTGGTTAGATGTCTTTGAAACATGTAATATCTCCATTTAAAAAAGAGAACTTCACCTGAATAAAATTAATCAAATAAGGAATTAAAAATAATACTAAGAGGGATTGTCAAAAATGGTAGATTAGGGATGACCTCCTGGATCTCTGCTCTCAGAGTGGGAGGTGAAGAAGGCGACCTGAAGCACTCGAGGGGGTAGTTCTTCCACAGGATCAGCTTCACGAAATTGCAGGGAAGCTTCGAGGGCAGCAGTGCTAGGAAAAGGATGAAAGTGACTCAGTGGATTTGCCATGAAGTTCCGAGAATCTGAGTGGTACAGCAGGGATTGGAGTGCAAACTGGCTGCGCTCAGAGGCCAGCCGAATGGGACTGTGTGATCTGTGCCACAGCGGGATGACTTCTCCTTCGCCGACCTCCACACCTACACAAGCAGGGAAGTTCATGAAGTAAACGTGAAGAGGTAACACGGGCGGTCAGGCAGTTTGGAGAGGATGCCGGAGCAGAGAGCAATTAGAAATCTCCAGGGCACGGTGCAGGGTCTCCTTGGCTGGAAGATCTGTACACACCAGTGGCTTATGCCTCGCATGTGAAGGGACAGAAACATGAGACAGATCGCTCATTTGACAGAGTGGTCTGGTGGACTTGGGTGACCCAAGCGCTGACAGAGAGGGAGCGGTAGAGGGAGTGAGCGTGATCCTCCGCAGATCCTCCCTAGGGGGCTGCAGCGGCCCAAGCTCCGCTGCTGTCAAACAGAAAAGGGAAAGATTTCATTTCTCCGCAGACCATCTCAGTGGCCTCCGGCCGCTCAAACTCTGCCGACATTACAGGTCCAGAGCACATATCCCAAGATCTGCCAAGGATCGTCCCTCCAGAATTCCAGATTTTAGCTCATAATGCAGCCGCAGCACCTCCGATCCTCGAAAAGCACCCAGATGAGAAAGAACCAGTGAAAGTTCACAGGAAACATGAAGGAGCAGAGAAAAAGTCACCTCCAAAGCAAAATATTCATTCTCCATCGTCTGACACCAACTTACATGATATGATCAAACTGACGGAGGAAGATTTCTGAATATGGATTGCTACAAAACTAAATGGAATTGAAGAGAAAATAGAATCACAACATAGAGAGACCACAAAAACTATACAAGAAATGAATGAAAGATTCTCCAAGGAAATTGAGATTATCCAGAAGAACCAAACAGAAATTCTGGCAATGAAGGAAACAATCAAGGATATCCATAATACAGTGGAAAGCCTAAAGAGTAGGATGGACCATGCAGAGGAAAGAATCTCAGAACTTGAAGATTATGCCTATACTCTAAACAAATCAGAGGAAGAAAGGAAATGCAAAAACAAGAGACAAGACTGAAGTTTACAGGAAGTGTGGGACTATGTTAAAAAACTGAATCTCAGA
>VBSM01003039.1:16125140-16154279 GCA_008086735.1 Cheirogaleus medius
TGTAAAAAAAAAAATGTTTTGTCGGATGGAGGGCAGGCGAGAGGGGGGAGGAGGAGAAGGGTGTATACTTACATAATGGGTGCTCTGGGGATTGGACATGCTTGAAGCTCTGGCACATTGGGGGGAGTGGTGGCAGGGGAAATGTATGTAACCTAACAATATTTGTACCCCCATATGAGGAAATAAAAGGAAAAAATATAATAATAAGAAAAAATAATTAGAAGTATTATCAGTGACTATTAACCCAACTACATAAAATTAAGAAAAATTATGGTTACCATATTAAATAAAAATTGATTTTTGAAATTTAAGATCTCTGATTAAACTATTAAGTTAAAATAGGACTATGTTCACAGATTAAAAGTAAGTAGGCAGATGACACATTGCTGAAATGATCATTTTTTTGCTTGGCATATTTAGTACTTTTCTTTGCATTATATATAAAAATTATTTATTTGAAATATTTAAAGAAACAAAATATTTGCAGCTTTATTTTATTTAGAAAATAATTTAAAAATAAAAGCAAGGAGCTATTATAATTACAAAATGATATTTTAATAATATTGTTTGTAAGTATAGCAATAGAAAAGCTCTATATTATTTCTAAAAATAAATGCAAGACTTTTAATTTTCCTAAAAGGTAGAAAAGAAATTTAACAAGAAAGACATTATTCTTATATTAAATAATTCACATTGCTTAAAATAAAATGATAGTTGAAAATATATTGAGATACAATGTGAGCAAAAGAAAATGAAACAGCTGATAATGTCAATGTGCAAAACAGAACTCATGTCAATATTGTACTAATATTGTATCACTGTATTGATAAAAACCTGAGAGATTGCTTTGATGAATTATTAATGATTATTATGGACATACAATAATAGAATATTAAATTTAGATTAAAATAAAGCAATTGAGAATTAAAAAGAGAAACTGGTAGACATGAATTGAAACAAAATGCAAATCTTTCAATATTGAAAGCCATTCTAAGTTGCCAATGCTTTTGTAGTGATCTGTTTGACTATGGAGTAGGGCAGGGTGTCCAGATATTATTTGTACATAAATAGAGTTATTAACCAGATCTTACATTGCCAAGTTATATAGAAACAAACCATAAACCATATATTCCATTGTAATAGTTGAGAAAACTCTACTTCCCTTGAAAATATGACCACTATTAAAAAGAAAGAAAATATACGCTTGTGGTTGAAAGTGGAGGACAGGGTGGAGCTGGCAAAAAGAAGTTTTCTTCTACTGGACAGTAACAAATACTGAAAAAAAGTAAAATAAAACTAAATTCATTTCATTTCTACAAACTGGAACTTCTTTTGATGCTTCAAGAAAGCCATTGAAGAATTTTAATTAAGGAAGAAAAAAGGGCAAATTTGTTTCATAGCAAAAAGACAATATAACACAGTGCTTCCCAAAGTTCAATGATATTATGAATGACTTGGGCATCTTATTAAAATGCAGATTCAGTAGGGCTGGGATGGGATCCAATATTCTTAATTTCTAATAAATTAAATTAACAAACAAAAACATTAACAAAGAAGAACAGAAACAAGTTCTTGAATTCTTTATTGCATTTACATTCACAAAGACAGGCAAATCCCACATTTATTTAAAGTATTGTTCAGATAAGAATGAAATTAATACATTTCACAGGAGGTATTTTCTTTAGATTCAGATTTTATCTATCATTAGAATAATAACGGACTCTTGACTTTATGTAACACTATATTCCAAACAGCTAGAAACTTTTGGATAGCAATTGTTCACCATTTGATAACATTTTCCCAAGATATCTAATATACCCAAGGACAAAATAGCTGCCTTCCAGTGATTTCCAATTTATCCAATTTTCTGGCGATTTGTCTGCCCACACAATGACAGATTACTGTTACATTCTCTCTACTTTCTGAACAACTGAGCCAATTGTTTTTAATCTTTTTCCTTCAGCAACTCCATCTCTTAAAGCACTTCAGAGTAGCTCCTGAAGGGATTCCTCTTTAGTTAAATGGTTATACACCTCTGCCATCATCCAAAGTAATCAATAGAGGATAGCAATATTTTTCTTTACATTAGGGCAAGTTCTAGTTTTTCCTTCATCTTGTAGTCTGATCAAAACCACCACTTTAGATCTGATTATTGAGTTTAGAGTTTCAGAGAATTTGCAGACAGAACTTCTATGTCTATTTGGTAAATGACTGTTGCATATTACTGAATTATCCAGTCAAATGCTGCAGTTTCCTAAAAATATCAAACTAGAAATGCTGAATGCTATGTGCGAACAAAATTTTATCTTAAGCAAAAATCTGCTGGGCTATCATGTCGCTAATGCAATTCCTAAATATAGTTGGCCCTCCATACCCTCACCATCTGTGTATTTATTTAATCAACCACAGATAAAAAATATTTGGAAAAGAAAAGTAAAACAATAAAAAATAATAATACAATAATAAAAATAATGCAAATAAAAATACAGTATACCATCCATTTGCACAGCATTTACATTGTATCAGGTATTATAAGTAGTCTAGAGATGATTTAAAGTCTTTGGGAGGATGTGTGTAAGTGATATGTGAAGGAAACCAAAATATCCCTCTCTCTAAAATGTGGGGATTTTAAAGTTAAAAGATTAAAACACAGGGGCACACTCTGCCCTCTGCCCCTTCTGCCTGTTTGTATCAGTTCAGATACAGAGCTCAGAGACATCAGTGCTGGAGGATCCAGGAGCAGATTTTACTCTTCCCCAAAATTTACCTTCCAAAATTTTTTCACGTTTTCGAAGCCTGAAAACATTTTCTTTTTTTGTCTCATCTCTACATAGGATTTATGGCTTTTTGTTAAAATGCTATTTAATGAGGCCTCTAAAACCACTACCTTGAGAGAAAAATGCTTTTTGAACTTAGGCCTCTCCCCTGTAATGGATGGAGCATGTGTTAATAAACTTCTGTTTGTTTTTCTTTTGTTAATTAGGCTTTTGTTTTCAAGAGTGTGCCTCAACTAAGAACCTAAAAAGGGAAAGAAAAAAATTATGCTTTTTTCCCTAAAATTTGGTAACTACAGAGGGACAACAGGGACACTCTACTAGCTCTAGTATCCACAGATGGAATTCTGAGAGAATTGGAAAAAGCTGGCAGAAAAAGGTAAGATTTCTTAGCAAAGTCAACTTCTCCCAAACTTCTCACTGTGCTATCTGTTCAAGAAAAAAGGTAAAAAAAAAATTAACTTTCCCTTCCTTTCCAGGTTCAGATTGGCAGGAAAAAACATTTACAAATGCATTAAAAATAGCTTTTTTAAATCTGTGACTTTTGTGGATTTGTTTTGGTCCTTATTTGGTTATTCACTTTTAGTTTTCCAAGGATGGCCTTTGTTTTCCTTATCTCTATGTCTTTGTATGGTTTGTCATAAGGAGGAAAATCATTATAGGATTTTCCTTTCATCTTGTTTTATTTCTTGAGAAGCATGGCTTTGTAACCACAAATATTTTCTCTGATCTCTGCTACCCTGGAGGGCAAAAGTTATCTGTCTTATGTCAGGCAGCCAGCTGGAAGTCCAGCTGGGGGCACAAAATATGTTTGCCCAAATGTGCCAGCTCTTGGGAATCTGTCCTAATGGTCTCATATTCATTACCTTGCAAACAATGACAGTCTTTGCTTTCTTAGGTTATCTTTGGAAGGAACTTCAGATCTTGAGGGGGATTGCATTTTTATACCCTCTTTAAAGACCTAATTCTTATATCTGACCATAAGCCATGAAAAAGGCTTACTGGTTTTAACTCATACTTAAAGTAGGTATACTCTTGGAAATTTGGACTTTTGTATCTAGACATATTTTTAAAGAGCCCTCTTGGTCCCTAGGAAATATAAATCTTACTGTGGCTTTGAAATGTTAACCTCCAGGGAATGTTACTAACCTAAAAATTACTCCAGCTGAAATCAGATTCAAAACAGAGTTAAAATTGTTTGCACACAGCACAAAATTCCTTTCCTCAGTGGATACCTTTAGCTCAGGAGAGAAACATTATGAGAATTATTTGTTTTAAATGATCAAGGAATACATTTTATCATTGGCCTTGCAAATGACACCCTCCCTATTTTTTGTTCCCTCAGACATTACCAGTCAAGCCTAACAAGCAGACTTACTAGCCTCTCCACAGGCCTGGCCATCTATTCTTGAATAGGCAGCTGATTCTTGAATAAGACCACCTGAAAACCCTCTGACATCAAACCGCATGCAACCTGACCTGCGTTCCACAACTCACTGTAAAAGCCTTTGTCCTTAGTTGGTCAGGGAGACTGATTTAAGATTCTTTCTCCCAACAAACATCTTTTGCATTATAATTCCTTTCTTTCTTGGCAATCCTAGTTATCTCAATAATTGGCTCTATATGCGGCAAGTGGTAAGACCTAGGCTGAACTCCTTTGTGGATTCAGTAACAATGTGTTTTAAATTTTGACTTATATTTAGAGTAAGATGGAAAGATTTTTTTGTTCAGCCTTCTTTCCTAAGCTAAATAGAACCATTTCCATGGTAAATAAAAAAGAGTTTATTATAACATTTCAAAGATGAACAGCTTTAAATTGTGATACTCCAGACCTCTAATAAGCATATAAGCCCTACCTCCAAGACTCCTACTTGATAGAAAGATTTTTTAAGAGTCTGTAGTCAAAAATAGACTTAAATAAAATCTGATATTTAGCCTATATATGTATACATATATTTTAGGCTCTGTTATCTCTTATAAAAGCTTCTCAGTCAACTGAATTCTTTGCTTCTTAAACCTCTGCTAACTACATGCACTCCCTCTGTCTGTTCCTTCTCTTTTTGACATGATTTTTACCTCCAAGGCTTGTTCTTCCATTTTTTTCTGGTTGTCCTTCTATGCTCTTGCCATCTTTGAAGACACATGGAGTGGACTTAAAGATTTCTAACAGCCTTGGGACCCCTTGAGGAAAATATAAAAGGCACCACAGAATCCTCTTTTGGGGAAGAATTTCTGTTTTCCTCATGGAACTCCAAGAGTTGCAGGTGGACAGATTCCTCTCAGGTCTAAATCTCTACTCTCTTTTGAATTAAACTCCTTCATCTTCTTGAGTTTTAGATAGATACATGTATATGTGTATATGTCATATCTTGTGTCTACATGTATGTACATGTCTACACATATGTTTATATATTGTCTACATGGGACCAAATTAACTTAAAGATAAATGAGTTCTCATAAATTAGATAAATAAGCTTGAATATTTTTCAAGTTTACATGACTTGAGTAAATCTTTTGAAAAATAGACTATAGCTTAATATTATTGGTTTAATAAAAATAACTGTGTCTTCTTAGTTATCAACAAAATATACTTGTATTTAACCTTAAGGTTCTTGCTTTTATGACACTTGCCTAACATGTAGTAATATAGTAATGGTTAATAGAAAATTAAACTTGAAATGATGGCTAGATTTCTCTAATGTCTCTTATTGTCTTTATTTTAGATGTTCTATAGTTTCCTTATAATGTCTAGTTGTGGATTTCTAAAATCTTTATGGATATTTATTCTGAATTTATTAATTTGTGTCTTTATTTTTTACTTCTGTAAACTTCTCAGCTACTGTATACCAGAATATTTCTTTTTAAAAACTTATTTCAATAGATTCGGGGGATTCACGTGTTTTTTTGTTATACCAATGGATTATATAGTGGTGAAATAAGAGTTCTTAGTGTACCTGTAACCCAGATAGTGTACATTATACCCAGTAGGTATTTTTGATCCTTCATTCTCCTCCCACCCTTCAACTTTACAAATGTATGACATATGTAAAAAGCATGGGCAGCAAAGAACATTCCATCTTTGCTACTTATGAATAAAATAGCAAACTTTCTTTTCTTCCATGTCTTTTCCTTTTCTTTTATTTTCTGTTTTGTAATACTCAACTATACCTCTTACTAAAAGTTCATGACTGTTGTCTCTCATGCTCAAAGAATCTGTGCTGGCACAAAGTAAGAGAACATGATAGAAAAAACATAGAAAATATTAACTTCAAGAGCTAAAATATATAAATTTTCTTGCTTTTCTATAGCTATAGAACATGTAGCACATCTTTACAATCAATATATGTAAAATACCAATGGCATTATGAGTACAATTGGAATACAAGTAAATGTAAGTTTAATATTAGTATTTCCTTCATAATAGCTTAAAGAAATATTAATGCAGGTTTTATTAAATATTAACTTTTAAGGATTGAAGTTATTAAACATTATATTGCTGGTTGTAACAAAGCTAAAGGAGTTTAAACACTGGCTGGAAAACCCATAGGAGAAAATGCAAATGAAACGCATGTCATACAAGCACATTTTCTAATGGAAGATCAACTGGTGAAATGTAAATTTTAACAACTACAGAATTTAGGTCTATGAAAATGTTTCCCCAAAGACAGTCTTTTCTTATTGGATGGGAGGGCTTATTGTGATATTATCTTTGACAACCTTCCTTTTAGAAAACAAGTAGAATTAAATGAATTAACTATTATATGTAACCTATAAGTACAAATTATTTTTCGTTGGATCTCCATAACTGGTAATTGCATGTCATTATATGCATGTGACTTTTGAGACCTACGTTAAACACAGAGAAAATAAAAAAGCCAGTGAAAATTTCTTTCCACTGTGACACTTCTACTTCCTTTTTAACTTTTCAAAATTCATTAAAAAAATATTTATACATTTTACAGTCTATTCAACAAACATCTATTGAGTAACTTTAAGATGTTGGTGATAAAGTGCTAAAACTGACAAATGTATTCAATTTGGCAAGTTAGTTGGTACAATGATAAACAGATATGTAATACTGGATAAGATTATAATACTAACCAATGTGACTTTGGGGCACAGCACACAGAAAGTTTGAATGCCCCGAATAGTTTGGAGAAACATTCTTAGGTGAAATCATGCAATATTGGTATGAATTATTATAGTCAACAGAAGGTCATAACTACTTTTGACATGCTATTGGTAGAAAAAAAGCCCATAGTGGTTTTTTGTTATTGTTGTTGTTTTTAGAAATATTGCAGTCATAGAATGTCAGGGGAAATAAAGGAAAGGGTAAACTATTGGTCAATTTTATTGATAATGGGTCTTTTCAAAATTACAGTTTATTTAAAAATTAGTCTCAATTCTTACCAATCATTTATATATAATACTAATGGATTTATTGTCATGGTCTCCTTGAATTAAAGGAAACAAGCCAAATGAAAATAATTTTTGAGATTCAAAATATTTTGAAATTATTATGTATATAATTCTTGCTCTCTGTTTCTGCTTTTTTTCAATTTTTGTCTTGTCTTGCCTTTTCTTCCATGTCTTTTCCTTTTCTTTTATTTTCTGTTTTGTTCTTTGTCTTCCCTTGCTTTGAGTTTCTTTTTTTCTTTTCTCAGGAACATTCTTAATCCAAATGAATTTATTTGAAGTTACTATTTAATAGTCTAATATATAACATACATAGCAAATTTCTAGGGATTCTCATTTTTTACAAATACTTCTAAGAGAAGGCTATTTATTAACCCAATGCCATCATTATAATCTTTTTCATATTTAGTGATTCTCAATTATGAGCAGCTCTTATATTACAAAGCATGCATAATATACCTAGTCACAGGGGTGATGTCACTTGTTGCTTATTTACTCAAGCCAGAAACTTAGAATCAATGCTTGATTCTTCACTTTCCTGTGAGTTTATGTCAAATCCACTTGAAGTCTATTGATTTTATCCTCTAAAGAAGATACAGCATGCTTACTTTGCTCTATCTCTACTGCTGTCACCTTAATTCACAACAGAGAGAAACTGATGATTCCTAGGTTCCTGGCTTCAGTAATTGGGAATGATAAAATCACTGATAAAAATTTAAAAAAAAATAGGTAACAATATTAGCTAATGTCTGAGGAAAATCAACCTCTAATATTATTCTCCCTGCTTCCAGTTTCTTTAAACCTTATTCATTTTCCTTCCAACAGATCCTAATTACTGTGGTGAAAATTTAGCCATGTTTTTCTTTTCTTTAAATAAATCAATATATCCCCATTTTCACTTAGAATATGATTAAACTCTTCATTTTTACTTACAAAGTTAGGCATAATTTGATTTATTTGTATCACTTAATTTTCTCAAATCACTAGCTCATTATGGTGGGGCAAAACTACTTTTAATTCTCCAAATATTGCAAGCTTTATTCTGCTTCAGGAATTGTGCACAAGCTTTTCAAAGTCGTTTCTCTATCTTCTCTTTGGTGCCTTAATTGCAATCTACTGCAGGATTATACATCTTTGAAACTTTCATTTTAGATTACAGCTTGAGGTATTCCTGCTTTTATTATTTTTCTTGTAAGAAAGGACCTTCATAAATTATTCCACATATAATTCTAGAAGAATGATTTCCAGTTTTGTCTTAGGGAACTGATGTATAGAAAGCTATTTTATACATCAAAAATTTTAACTTACCATGTAAATTTGTATGGTAATATAAGAAGTATTTCTTATGAGTTTCAATAAAAGGAACAATGATTAATTTGCTCTGTTTTGGAAAAAAAAGATTTTTATTTCTTTTGGAATTTAATGTTTTCTGCAAATAATATTTTTTCCAGATGTCCAATCTGTGATTTATTTTGTAGGGTTTTCTTTTCCTTTTATTTTGTTCAGACTCATCTGCACACAAACATACATTTTAGTCATGTTTTGAGTGCAATGACAGTGTGTAGACATCATAATACTGACTTTTTTTATTAGACCTCAAATATTAATATTCTTCTTAGGATAGTGGGAAGTTCCTTTTCTAAACATTACCTTGATCCTACTAGATTTTTCTACTTATACAGCATAAAAAGTGAAAATGCCAAATCAGTTCTATTCTCAAAAATGCTCAAGAGAGAGCTATTTAGATACCTAAATATCTGTTAACTTTATTGAAAATAGATTTTTAGCAGGGATAATTAATGATTGCAATCCATGTGAAAGCTCATTATTGGTGAAGAAAAGTAAAATAAAAGTAAATCTGCATGTCTATGAAATCGTTTGAAAGTTGTATAAGACAATTAACTTCTACTTATCCTTCTGTTAATAGTTTAAATAAAATTTTCCCTGAGAAGCCTAATTTGACTTCCTTTATTGAGTTCAGTGACTAACTTATTAGCTCTTCCTTCCTTATTCCTAATCCTTGTAACAAGTTTTACAAATGAATGATCTTGTGGGATATAAACCAAACATGGCTGCATCTTTATTCAATCACTGCCTTCAGGCAACAGTCCAAAGATTTTCCTTATTTTAATTTATTTGGTATTAAATTTTAATCTGACCTAAAATTATTTGTTGGCAAAAACTGATTTGATTCTCTATGAACTGTTGAGTGTTATTTGTCCAGATATGCTTAGGTTATATAACAGAAGTATGTTTTTTTTGTTTGTTTGTTTGTTTGTTTTAGCTCCATCCCAAACTCTGCTAAAGTGTTTCATATCATATGACCTGGCATCAGGAGTTTCAGGTAAAAGATTTGGACTTGAACAGGGTACAAGTATAAATATATTCTATTCTTCATTTTAAAAATTTTCTATTTACATATTCATCTGTTTTTGTTATAGTTAAATGTATAATATTTTGGAACAGGTTTCTTTACATTCAATGAATTAAATTTGAAATGTCTTCCATCAAACAGTGAGATGGCAGAGACCAGGAACAAATTTTTTATTCTTCTGTGTCCCTCTGGGCAGAGTCAAGTATTTGGCATTAAAGTAACTGCCTACAGTATGAAAAAGTTAACAAAACGAATATTCACATTATGCAAAAATTCATATATATATGATATTGTATATCATATATAATATAATATGTGTGTCTGTACGTTACAACTTTATCGTGTCTGGAGTGGAAGAGAATTTGAAATAGGTGAGGTTACTTAGTTCCCATATAAATACATAATTTATTAAATACCAAAATATTTTCTCTTAAAGAATTTTTAAATAATGCCCTATAATAAGCTCAAAGAACAATGTAACTAGAGTCTTTTTAATATTATTTTTATTAAGAAAATTTTTATTTAAGATCTATATAACCTCCACCTATATTCAGTAATTACTCACATTTTACCATATTATATATTATACTCATCTCATTCTCTCTCTCTCTTTTTTTTTTTTTTGAGACAGAGTCTCACTCTGTTGCCCAGGCTAGAGTTCCATTGGGTTAGCCTAGCTCACAGCAACCTCAAACTCCTGGGCTCAAGCAATCCTTCTGCCTCAGCCTCCAGAGTAGCTGGGACTACAGGCATGTACCACCATGCCCGGCTAATTTTTTCTCTATATTTTTAGTTGGCCAATTAATTTCTTTCTATTTTTAGTAGAGACAGCGTCTCACTCTTGCTCAGGCTGGTCTTGAACTCCTGACCTCAAGCAATCCTCCTACCTCGGCCTCCCAGAGTGCTAGGATTACTCTTTACATCTATCTAGATAGACACATAGAGTTCTAGATATATGGATATCTTGCCCCAGAACATTTCAGCATGAAATTCCAGTGAATTAATGTATTCCCACAATGCCAATGGGTAAGAGTTTTCTTACTGCTGGACTATGACAGCTCTTTAAGTATCTCCCAGAACATCTAAAATTCTAGTACTGATTCTTGGCTAAGATAAGGGCAAGATTAAAAACCTTGTTACGTTATCTGGGTCAAGAATCAATATATGCTGTTTCAAGTTTGAAACTCCTGTTGTGAGATCCCTGGCCAGTTTGCTTATTGATGGATTATACCTGGTATAATTAGTTAGGCAGCCTGAAAAAAAAGGTTCACTTGGAAATTTAGGATATTCCTCCTAAATCAAGATTCCTCACAAAAATCTTGGTGGGCTATAATTTAGAGATGAAGTGGGTCCTACACAAACAAACAAAATAGCCCGTGGATAAAAACACATGGAATGTCTGTTGGAGCTTCTGCTACTTGCCTACACTTGCTTTCTTTTGCTCTATTATACCCTATTGCTTTAGTAAAAGCCTTATGTAAATATACTCTGTGGTCTTATGAATCCTTTTAATATCCAAAACTGTAAAAACTCTGACAATAATCATTTACACAACTAAGAAAATGAATAATAATTCTCTATTACCTAATATCTACTCTATATCCAACTTATGCTAGTTGTTTAAAATTAGTCTTTATAGATTTAAATAATAATACCTAGTCAATTTCATTTTTTACATTTGGTTGATTGATCATCATATCATTTTGTCTCTTTATCTATAACAATATCACCATTGTTTAAACCAATATTGACTTTTTGTGAGTTCAGACCAGTTGTTATTGTGTAGAACACTCTACATCCTGAATTTGTTTGATCATTTCCTTTTGGTATTTACTTTCCCTTGTATTCCTGTATTTTTTGCATACTGGATAAAAAGTTTAGAGTCTTCATTGCTTTTAGGATAAACATTTTTGTGGAATACTTTTTAAGGGATATATCCTTTACACATCAGAAGGCACATGTCTGGTTGTCTCATTATTACTGATGCTAAGTTACATTTGTGGTTTAAGTTTCTTCATTTAAAATTCCCATTTGCAATTTGTAAGTAACCTGCAGGATGATGCTTTGACAGTGTTGTTATAATCTGGTGCTTATTCATTACATTTTTGAAGTCACTAGATCTAATACCTATTTATGCCACCTGAATAAAAATTAAAATGAAATTTTCAGTCAGGGCTTTTTCACTTCCCAACACCTCTACCCATACTAACTTTAGGCTATGTGAGGATTTATTAAAAGATGCTGGAAATACCAAAGACTCAAAGGATGATTACTAAGAAGCAGAGCAGCTCAAAGGTTTTGGCATCTGGAACCAGGGACAAGATTCCACCATGCCTAAGGCTGTACTTCTCACCTCTGCTTCCATATGGGTGCAATGCCATTTTCTCTTATTGCAGATGAGTTTATTTTTCCCCACTTAGGAGGTGGGAAATGTCATTCATAATCAAAGTGTGGAGGCGAGAGTTTTTTTTTTTGTTTTTTTTTCCAGCTTCACTATTAATGCTGTAAAGAATGAATGATTAATCTTCCTTGGGGCTTGATGTGGCCTAGAGATGTGCTTAGCCTGAGTTCTGTAGGGGCAGGTGGTATTAACACTGTGTCAAACTTAGAATTATGGCCCATGTTAGAAATAATGTTCCACATTAGAAACTGGGCATAAAAATTATTGTGAGCAAGAAAGTTAGCTCAATTTGAGTCTACTAGATGTTATAGAGGGTGCCATTTTTAGGTAATCATAAAGTTCAAAAAGAGAAGTAAGTTCCATTATGAAAACAGTGATTTTTTTAAAAAGAGAAATTGAGCTCAATCATCGTTTTTAAATCTTTTACTATTCTAAGAAAGTTTTTTTCCTTAAGTAATAACTAACTAAAGGTTCATTAACTACTACACAAACTTCAGTGACTAATTCAATATATAGAAATGGAATATGGACTCATTAACTAAAAAGGAAAGTTACTTTATATTATTATTGGAACTAGCTATTGTTAGAGAGTTTTTTGGTGACATTCATGTTTTTACAATAAAATTTTACATATGATTTATAGATTATAATAATTTATAGATGACTATCTCATTAATCTATTAAGTAGCTTACTGGTTTAATCACTGAATTAATTACATAAAACTCAGCATTAATACATTAGGTCAAAAACTATTTAATATATATACTCTGAAATTCCTTACCAAAATAAATTATCTCTTAAAAATATATAGAAATGAATTGGTAGTTAAATAAAACATGATCTGTATTTTTCAATTTGGGGAAATAAAAGGAAATTATAATTCCTAAAATCAAATTGATAATTTATGTCACAGTTATTATAATTGCAAATATATTTGAAATTTTTGCTGTGTTTTTAAGAAAGATGTATTTCTATTAGAAATTATTAAAATTGTAAACCTACAATAAACAGCAGAGAGACTGACTCTCCAAATAAAAAGCTTATCCGAGAATAGCAAATAATTGCAATTCAGGATATGTATGCTATGGTGAGCCAGTCACATTTGAAAAAGCTGGGGGGTGAGGCAAAATTTCTTTTAAGGGTAAAAGGGGAAGTCCGTGTAAGTTGTTCAAAAAGAAAACTCAATAGCCACAAAAGGTTATTTCAGGAATTAGCAAATACTCATCGATAATAGTGACTGTTGCTGAGGAAATATTTTCTTAGAAGCATCATATTTGAATTTTTTGTAGTTTTTATAGAGTCCTTGCAACAGTTCTTATCACAGACGTATATGCATGAAGTCCCTTCCTCTATCCTCTCCTAGCTCCATTTTGTTAGGGTTTGACATGAGTGACTCCATGTTTGTGCTAACAACTTTCACATTTTGCCCTTTTGATCGAGATATTTTTCTGAGAACATTGCTGATCAATCAAACTATGGTTAAATTTTGACTGTCCCTTGGTGCTGGGATGGACCTGTTCCAGTTGGTCTGATCCCGTATCAGAGGGGAATGAGTAGCAACTAAGAAAGTGTAGATGTCAAAACCCCTTTAATAACAAGGATATTTAGAAGGAACAGTGCTCCGGATAAATCTGCCTGGGGTTCATTGCCAAGTTCAATTTTATCAGTTCCATAGGCATTGTCTGCCATTTTGGCCAACATTATTCTGTTAGACATATTATTTCTGCACAGGTTGGACAGGCAAGAGGTACAAAGTTTAAAAAGGATCATGCAGAGCAAAATTAATAGTAGTACGATAAACCCTTTCTGTTTAATCATTTCCAATCCATGGACATAGGCCCAAAGGCAGCTAACTAACAAATCAAAAGACTATGGGAGCCTGGGTGAGATCGGTTGTAGCCATAAATCCTGTTATTTTAGTTTATGCAATTAGGTCTCAACTTCCTCAGAGAAATTTATCCATTTACAGCATGTAATATTAGCAATGGCACAGACTTTTTTTTTCAACCAATAGATAATTGAGAGCTACTCTATTATCTATGACTACTCTGGCAAGAAAATTTAATGAGCACTGCTGGGTGGAAATAGCCTTTGCAGTAGAGACTGTAAGGATACACAAGGTGATAAATAAGTCATTAGGGATGTTGCTATAGTTACCCATTGGGTGGACTAAAAGATCCCTTAGGTCATAGAAAGATGTGGGTTTGTGATGACACATCCAATGTTTTGCTCAGTTACTCATAGAAGATACTGATTATGAAATTATAACTACAGCATTATTCTGCCAAGTGAAAAAGGTAAGGAAAAAATAAGGCAAGGAAAAAATAAGAAAGTCTAGTTTTGTTCCAATGTCTTAGGAAAAGCTGTCTACAGTGTAAAGTTACCAACTCATCACTCTGATTTGCAGTTTGAATGTCTCTGGTTAAAGCATTGGGCATTGTAGTGAAATTTTGGCACAGCCAATACATCAGGCATGAGATGTATTTTCAGTCCCTTGAAAATTACATCAAGTTATCTAGTTACACCTTGAAGCACTTTAGAAACAGAGCAGTTCTTGTTCTTAGTTGGAAAGTTGCAGCCAGATATTGGAAGAGTTATAAGACTTCAGGATCCAGTCTAATCTACACGTAGACAGCAAAAACTTCAAAACAACAAACAATGCTAAAATCTAATAACAGGAAAATTATAGTTTTTCTTTAGAAACATAATTTTTCTCTCTACAGCCACCCCTATTTCGACCAAAGATAATCAGAGTAAGACTAATTTGTCTGTAGGATAAATTTAACCGCATCAAACTTGGCCTAATTATTTACATAATTATAGCAAGAAAAAGGCTCCTTTTAAGTTTACTTTCCTGTAACTTACAATAGAAAATCTCAGATTGGACATTTTTTAAATTTCAGAATATTACCGGGGTACAAATGTTTTGGTTACATAAATTGCTTTTGTATCATTGAAGTTAAAGTTATAAGTGTGCCCATTAACCAGAATGTGTGCATTGTACCCATTAGGGGTGAATTTACCCATCCCCTCCTCTCCACTCCCACATGCTTGATTTCTGTTGAATTTTACTGCCTGATGTGCACATGAGTGTTGATCAATTAGTTCCATTTTAATAGTGAGTACATGTGGTATTTATTTTTCCATTCTTGTGATACTTCATTTAGAAGGATGGTCTCTAGCTCCATCCAGAATAATACAAGAGGTGCTAGATCACCATTGTTTTTATGGCTAAGTAAAACTCCACAGTATAAAAAGAATACATTTTATTAATCGATTTATGTATTGATGGGCACTTGGGTTGTTTCCACATCTTTGTGATTGTGAATTGTGCTGCTATAAACATTTGAGTGCATATATCTTTTCAATAAAATGTCTTTTTTGCTTTGTGTAAATATCCAGTAGTGAGATTGCTGGATCAAATGGTAGGTCTACTGTTAGTTCTTTGAGGTATCTCCATACTACTTCCATACTACTTTCCATAGAGATTGTACTAGTTTGCAGTCCCACCAATGGTGTATGAGTATTCCTATCTCTCTGCATCCATGCCAGCATTTGTTGTTCTGGGACTTTTTGATAAAAGCTGTTCTCCCTGAAGTTAAGTGAGACCAAAAGCAATCACAGCAACAACAAAAATAAATGAATGGGAACTGATCAAATTAAAAAGCTTCTGCAGAGCCAAGGAAAACAATCATTAGGCCAAATAGACAACCTACAGAATGGGTAAGATATTTGTATGTTATACATCCAAGAAAGGGCTGATAACCAGAATCTACAAAGAACTCAAGCAAATCAGCAAGGAAAAATCAAACAACCCCATTAAAAAGTGGGCAAAAGACTTGAACAGAAACTTTTCAAAAGAAGATAGACTAATGGCCAACAAACACATGAAAAGATGCTCACCATCTCTAATCATCGAGGAAATGCAAATCAAAACCACAATGAGGTATTACCTACCTCCTGTGAGAATTATTTTTATCAAAAATCCTCAAACAGATGCTCGTGAGGATACAGAGAGAAAGGTACACTTACACATTTTTGGTGGGACTGCAAACTAACACAACCTCCATGGAAGGTAGTATGGAGATATCTGGAGGAACTAAAAGTAGACCTACCATTTGATCCAGTAATCCCACTACTGGGTATTTACCCAAAGAAAAAAAAGACATTTTATAAAACAGACACATGCACTCAAATATTTATAGCAGCACAATTCACAATCGCAAAGATGTGGAATCAACCCAAATTCCCATCAATACATGAGTGAATTAATAAAACGTGGTGTACGTATATAACATGGAGCACTACTCAGCCATAAAAAATGTTGATCTAGTATCTTTTGTAACAACATGTATGGAGCTGGAGGCCATTCTTCTTAGTGAATTATCACAAGAATGTAAAACCAACACTACATGTACTAGATACTAAATTGGAACAAATCAATCAATACTTACGTGCATATATGGAAGTAAAACTCACGGGAAAACAAGTAGGTGGGAGCAGGGAGGAGGTGATGGGTAAATTCACACCTAACAGATACAATACGCACTAACTGGATGAAGGGTATACTTATAACTTTGACTCAAACTGTACTAAAAGCAAATTGTGTAACTAAAACGTGTGTAACCCTGTAAAATTCTGAAATAAGAAAACAAATTTCTTGAAACAAATGAAAATGGAAGCACAACACACCAAAAATGGTGGAATACAGCAAAAGTATCAATGAGGGAAATTTATAGCAATAAATACCTACATCAAAGATCAAAAAGATTCCAAATAAACAATCTAACAATACACCGCAAATCAATAGAAAAGCAAGAACAACCAAACCTAAATCAGTGGGAGGAAAAAAATAATAAAGGTCAGAGCAGAACTCAACAAAGTAGAGACTAAAGTATAACACAAAAGGTCAATGAAGTGAAAGTTGGTTTTTGAAAAGATAAACAGAATTGAGAAACCACTAGCTATACTAGTTGAGAGAGAGAGAGAGAGAGAGAGCATATCCTAATAAACAAAATCAAAAATGGAAAAGAAAACATTACAGGCCGGGCGCGGTGGCTCACGCCTGTAATCCTAGCACTCTGGGAGGCCGAGGCGGGTGGATAGCTCAAGGTCAGGAGTTCGAAACCAGCCTGACCAAGAGCGAGACCCCGTCTCTAAAAAAAAAAAAAAAAAAAAAAAAAAAAAAGAAAACATTACAACTGATACCACAGAAATATAAAAGATCATCTAAGACATGAACAACTATACACTAAAAAACTGAAAAACATAGAGGAAATGGATAAATTCTTGGACACATACAATCTACCAAAATTGAAACAGGAAGAATAGAAAACCTGAAAAGACCAATAATGAGTAATGAGATTGGAGGAGTAATAAAATCTCTATCAACAAGGAAAAATCTAGGCTTAGATGGCTTTACTGGTGAATTTTACCAAACTTATAAAGCACTAACACAATTTTTTCTCAGACTATTCCAAAAAATCGAAGAGGAAGGAATTCTTCCCAACTCATTCCATGAGGCTAGCTTTACCCTGATATCAAAATCAGAAAAGTACACAATAGAAGAAGAAGAAGAAGAAGAAGAGGAGGAGGAGGAGGAGGAGGAAGAAAAGAAAACTATAGGCCAATATCTCTGATGATCATAGATGCAAAAATCCTTAACAAAATAGTAGAAAATTCAATCCAACAACACATCAAAAAGATATCATGATCAAGTGAGATTTATCCCAGGGATACAAAGATGGTTTGGCATATGCAAATCAATAAACATGATACATCATATCAACAGAATTCAAAAGAAAAACCATACAATCTTCTCAATAGATGCAGAAAAAGCACTTGATAAAATTCAACATCCCTTCATGATAAAAACGTCCAACAAAGTAGGCATAGAATGAACATACCTCAATATAATAAAGGCCATATATGACAAACCCACAACTAACCTTATACTGACTGGGAAAAACCTATCTTAGCGGATGACAATGCTCTTATATTTAGAAATCTATAGACTCCACTAAAACACTCTGAGAACTAATAGATCATTCAGGAAAGTTACAGGATACAAAATCAACATACAAAAATCAGTAGTGTTTCTATACACTAATAACATACTAGCTGAAAAAGAAATAATGAATAAAATCCCATTGAAAACAGCTACAAGAAAAATAAAATATCTAGGAATACATTTCAAAGATGTGAAAGACCTCCAAAACAAAAAAATACAAAACACTGATAAAAGAAACGAAATAAAAACACAAAGAAATGGAAAGACATCTCATGCTCATGGATCAACAGAATTAATGTGAAAATGACAAAATGACAACACTATCGAAAGCAATCTGCAGAGTCTATGCAATCTCTATCAAAATACCAAATTCTTCACAGAAATAGAAAAAAATCCTAAATTTCATATATAACCCAAATAGTCAAAGAAATCCTGAGGAAAAACAACAAAGCTGGAGACATCACATTACCAGACTTCAAAATATATTACAAAGCTATAGTAACTAAAAGACTGTAGTATTGGTATAGAAACAAAGACATAGACCAATGGAACAGAATAAAGAACCCAGTAATATGTTCTACGTATTTATAGCCAACTGATTGTTGACAAAGGCACCAAATGCATAGATGCGGAAAGGACACCTCCTTGGTAGATGGATCTGGAAAACTTGATATCCATAAACACAGGAATGAAACTACACCACTATTTTTTACCATATACAAAAATCAATGCAAAATGGATTAAAGACTGAAACACAAGACCTGAAACTATAAAACTTCTAGGGGAAAACATAGGAGAAACTCTCCAGGACACTGGTCTAGGGAAAGATTTTGTGGCTAAGACCTCAAAAGCACAGGCACAAAAACAAACATAGACAAATAGTATCACATCAAACTAAAAACCTTCTTCACAAAAGGAAAAAGCCAAGAGAGAGACGAGTCAGAATGCCATTATATTAAGCAAAATAAGCCAGGCACAGATAGACAAATAACATATGTTCTCACCTAGATGTGGGAGCTAAAAAGTGGATCTCAGGAAGTTGAAGGGTAGAATGGTAGTTAGAAGAGGCTGGGAATAGTATGGGGAGCATAAAGGGAGGAATGTTAATGTATACACATATACAAACATACAGTTACATAGAAGAAATAAGTTATAATGTTCCATATAACAGTAGAGTGACTATAGTAACAAGAATATATTGTATATTTCAAAATAGGAAGAAGACAAGATTTGAAAGTTTCCCAACACAAATAAATGATAAATGCTTGAGGTGAGGTATATTCTAAATATTGATTTGATCATTATACATTCTTCAAATGTATTAAAATATCATATGTACTCCACAAATATGTACAAATATATATCACTAAAAATGTTAATTTTTTAAATTTTAATGTTAAATTTGGATATTAATTGTTGAAGAATTTATAGTTGTATTACTTTTAAAAGTGGAAAATAAGCATCATAAAAAGAAAATAATCACTTTCTACCTACATAATTTAGATATTATAAATAATTTTATATTAAGATTAAAAGTTATTTAAGTTTTATATCTACCTAAATATATTCAAGTATGTACTAAACTGTAATAATAATGTTCCATGTCAAAAAGTCTAAAAATTCACATTAGTCCTTTCATTACTGAGAGCTCTTGTTAGAGTTAATTTCTTTCAAATTCACATTTTTCATTAAAAAATATAGAGGACAAAATATTTTAATATGGGTTTAATAAAAAAATTATATAAAATAGAGCTAACTACCATACTTACCACAAAACACTATCTCTGTTTTCTTTGCTGATGTTTTCTTATTTTAAATATTTTAATTGGGAAAATGATTGAATATAGTATAACAAAATGTTTTGATGAATTATCACAGACAGGAATTGAAGGTCTTGTTCAGTAGAAAATTAAAATATCCACTGACTGTCTAAATATCATAAATATCTGCAACTATAATACATCTCATATTTGTATTTTTTAATATGGATAGAATAACTGAATTTATTTTATAGCCTTTTCAATTATCTGACATTTTATTGTACTCTTCATGTGCCTTCCAGAGGTATGTTTTTCAAGCATGTTTATACCAGCTTTTTTGTTTGGAAATTCCTGTATATTTCAGTTGCAAAAATGATTAGAGGGCAGTAATAGCCTTTGCAAAGTGAGAGTCAAATATACTGGATATCCTGCAATCCTACACTGTAAAAAGTGTTACCCAACGAATGACCCAATACATATCCACATAAGTGGCCATCTATAATTCTTCAGTCAAGAAATGTGATATTTTACATGTAAACACTTTTGGCTGGTTTAATACAAACTAAAATTTTCAAGAATGCAACCACAGTGTAAATTAAAGCTAAAATACACTTTTTCCCCCCCTAGAAATCTCCAAGAGTCTTTCCACATTTACAAAAATCATGTTGCTAATACCAATATTACTAGTGTAATTTGAGTCACCAATAGAACACACTATAGCAACCTGCACTGTCATATCTGTAGCCTGAAACAACCAGGATAATGGTGATATTTAAGTATATAATTACAGTATATAATAATTTGGTCCTTATTTTAAAACATCAGATAAAAAGAAAATGTGTCAATTAATTTTAAGAAAATATTTCAAATTAGGTATTATAGCATACCAGAAATATACTGTTACCAATATCCCCACTAATTATATTTCCTAATGAAACTATAAAACTCAGAATGTAGATACCATTTAATAAAGTTGTTATATATTAATATGTATGTATATGTGTATATGTACAATATAATGACTATGATATATAAGGTCATAAAAGTAAACAATATGCAACTTTTAATTTGGATGAGATATCCTGGAAGACACCTAAATCTTAATAGGTTTATCATTGGCCTTTTAGAATGCTTCTTAACAAGCTCTTGGTCACTGTAGTCTCATAGACCAGAGAATGCTGAAACTGACAGACTCCCTCCTTGACCAAAGTTGAGTGAGGCTTCTCTGGTCCCTCTTCTCAAGCCTAGCTTTATCAAAGAATCCTGCTGAGCCAGTTTATTCAGAATCCCCTTGATGATGTCTCTCTTTGGCATGCCTTTAGCAAGAATCTAGTTTAGCAAAAAATCCCCCATGCTTGATATATAATCAATTTCCATTCACTGATTTCTTCACTCAGCTCTTTGTTTATAAATGCCCAGACCTTTGCTGTATTCAGAGTTTAGTTCAGTCTCTCCCGGTTATAGCAGTAGTCTCTCTCACAAGCAGTAGTCATGCATAAAGTCTTTCTTGCTATTTTTAACAAGCAACCAGTGTACACATTTCTTTTAAACAAAACTTACTGTCTTTACATGGAGAGGAGAAGAAAGCCAACACAATGATAAGTCATTCAAACCACACAAACCCTGGACAAGCTTATTATGTGGGGGAACAAAATGCTGAAGTTGTGTTTGGCATGTGACTAAAACAAGTGTGTGATTTGAAACTTTGTATCAAGAACAGTTAAACTCCCTGATCCTTTATCAATACTGAGTACCTTAGTAATTACTCTTCATTTAACACAACAGAAGGGAGAAAATTTATTTTCTAGAGAGACTTGTCCAGTTGACATGGGGATAAGATTGATGTGTTGAGAAGAAATTTGGTCTATATAGACCTGAAGCTCAGAAAAAAAAAAAGAACAAAAAAACCAAAAACTAGAGACGCAAAGTGACAATCATTTACAGAATAGTGTTCATAGAAAGCATTGTAAGAAGCATTTAGGTGAAAAGGAAAAGTTGTATTTACAGTAGAGAGAGGTAATTATTAACGATGTAAATTTCCTCACAAAGTCAAGTGAGAACCAATCCTGAGCTCAGAGGAGGAATTTAGCCTTTAACAGAGTGAGGAGTAAGACCTTCTTCACAGGATCAGGAGAAAGGTGATGGTTGCAAATGGAGACAGGTATATGGATTCTTTGCCAGGTAGTTGAAGAACTATGAGTATGAAGACTTACTTATACTTTCTCTGTGTTGTAGCAAAGTCACTGCTCAGAGAGATAAGCGAGGAGTGAGAAGAGGGTGTCAGAAATTAGAGGATGGTAGAGAATGCTTGAAAAGGTTGTATCAGGCACAAGTAAAAACCCAGTTTATAATGGTGAACGTTATCTTAAAATATCAGTTTGTTTGCTTGGATGATATTGTTCAGCAGTGTTCAAGGACTTAGAGATATGTAGAAATCAGATAGTTGAGTTCATCCAGGGAAGAGATTGGTAATGTGCTGGTAAAAATAACTAACTAACTAACTAACTAAATAAATAAATAAATAAACAAATAAAATGATAGAGGTGTGAAGGGGATAGTTCAGACATCAGTAAACTTTATAAATAAAAGATTACATTAATAAATATTTTCAGTTTGTAAGTCATATTGTCTCTGGAGTAAGTACTCAATTCTGACATTGTAGTGCAAAAGCTACCATAGGCACTAGGAAAATATAGCTATTTTCCAGTAAAACTTTATTTAAAAAATAGGTGGCAGATTGGATTTGGCCCATGGGAAACAGTTTATCGATCCCTGTTTTAGGTTACTGGCAATGGAATGTTTGAAGTATTCAATCAGAGAATCTACAATATTGATTTTCCTAAATGACTGCATATTAGTATCATAATATATTAATGTATAGTGTCTTGTCCCAAAGATACTGGTTCAGTTAATCTTAGTTGGGGCCAGGTATCTATTTTTGAAATCACCTCAAGCAATTCTAATGTAAAGCCTGGGTTGAGAAGAGCCACAAGTAGTTTGCTCACAGGGAGTAACTGTCCACAGGAGATCTTAATACAATGGGAGAAGGCAGAGGTGCCAATGGATTAGAAGACTTAGTGAGGTAGAAGAGCAGCTACAATGGCAATCATTGACACACTGAACAGATAAGTGATTGAGCAAAGAACAGTGTGCTTGATTTTGTGATTTCAGAGGAATAACTGGTTTTGTGATTATAAATTTCAGGGGTTTGGTGAGTAGCCTCTAAAATTGCCAAACAGAATCCCTACCTGTGGTATGGGTACCTTCTTGAGGTGTGCCCTACCCTATTGTCCTGGCCGAATGTATTAATTCACTTCTATCGAACAGACTATGGCAGAAGTGATGGATATCACTCCCAAGATCAGGTTGCACAAATACTAAGCCTTCCATCCTGGGAGTCCTCTCTCATGGTCTCATTCTAAGAGATGCCAACTGCTATGTTGGGAGCTGCTTTATGGAGAAACTCACAAAGCAAGAAATGAGTGTCACCAGTCAACAGCCAGCAAGGACCTGAGGACTATCAACAGCCACATGATTGATCTTGAAACTCAATCTTTCCTGAGTTGCCTTTCGAGGATGGCAGCCTTGTGAGAAGCCCTGAGCTAGAGGACCTAATTAATCTCTCTGGGATTTTTGACCCAGAGAAGCTGACTTAATGAATATGTATTGTTTTAATCCACTAAATTTGGGGTAATATGTTAAGTGGCAATAGATAACTAACAAAAAAGGTGATCCTGAGAGAGAAAGGCTTAAGTGGAGGGAAAGCAAAGCCCAAATGGGTTATGAATATCATTCTGTAAAACTGTAGGGATTGTAGCTTTGGAGATGGGAATAGAAAAAAAATAATATGTAAACTTGTCGCTAACCATGTAACTAAGAACCCTTATTATCCAGGAGGCCATGTGTCTCAGAGAATAGGTGTTTTTATGCCTGGGTGGAGAAATAAAATTTTCCCAAAAGCATGGGGATCAAATAAGATGAAGTTTCCACCATTGAATTCTGACATGCAGGACATGGGATGATGATGGGCCCTGGAGGGACTGAATTTGGGGCACAATCAAGCTCATGATGGAAGCCTTTATAAGGTAGAAAGGGAGAGCCTATCCGCTCTCTTGACTGATTGATCAATGAATAGATTGATTGATTTGGAGGAAGTATGGGTATTTGGTCTTGTTTGGGTGAGAACATTGGAAATGTTCTATCTTTTCTCCCAGATTTTCTGTAATATAGTTGAGGTAAAAGTAAATTTTTACTTGTTTCAGAAAGCATACTGAGCAAGCTTTAATGGTATTATTAAACTGATAGAGAAAATAACCAATTTTACAAACCCAGATTTTCAGTCTATTCTTTCAATACTTTAAGAATGATTCAAGAAGAAACTTAAAAATTGGATATTTATATTCATTTTATGTTCTTTTATTGTTATCTTATAAGAAATTTTTTGATAAATATTGGAAGTTAATATTCTATAGTTTAGAAAAGCAATTTTGAACATCCAACTAGTGAGCCCATATAAAATACATAACACTACAGAATATAGGAAAAGAATAATTTAATGAACTTGAGAGACAAACTGTGTATTTTGTGCCAAGCTTATCAAGGAAGATACAATTTCAGTATCGATGAAATAAACTCTCACAGATTGATTTTTCTTTGTGTGCACTCATCAGTGTAAATACAATTAAATTATAAAGCCTGTATTTGTTCAGAAAAGATGTTTTCTATTCATACTATGCTAACTGGCTGCTTCAGCTTCTAATATTTTGTTATGTAAAAATCTTACAAAGTGTAGAATTATTTTTTTCTGGATCTGTAAAGAATGATGACAGGGCCAGGCGCGGTGGCTCATGCCTGTTATCCTAGCACTCTGGGAGGCCAAGGCGGGAGGATAGCTCAAGGTCAGGAGTTCGAAACCAGCCTGAGCAAGAGCAAGACCCCATCTCTACTAAAAATAGAAAGAAATTAATTGGCCAACTAAACATATATATAGAAAAATTAGCTGGGCATGGTGGCACATGCCTGTAGTCCCAGCTACTCGGGAGGCTGAGACAGAAGGATCGCTTGAGCCCAGGAGTTTGAGGTTGCTGTGAGCTAGGCTGACACCACGGCACTCTAGCCCTGGCAACAGAGTGAGACTCTGTCTCAAAAGAAAAAAAAAAAACAGAATGATGACAGTATTTTTATAGGGATTACATTAATTCTGTAGATCACGTTAGGTAGTGTGGACATTTTAACAATAAACCACAATGAGATATCACCTAATTCCAGTGAGAATGGCCTTTATCAAAAAGTCCCAAAACAACAAATGCTGGCATGGATGTGGAGAGATTGGAACACTCTTACACTGCTGGAGGGACTGCAAATTAGTACAACCCCTGTGGAAAATAATTTGGAGCTATCTCAAAGATCTAAAAATAGAAATATCATTTGATCCAGCAATCCCACTACTAGTCATCTACCCAAAGGAAAAAAAGACATTCTATAAAAAGATATCTACACTTAAGTGTTTATGGCAGTACAATTCACATTTGCAAAGATGTGGAAACAACCCAAGTGCCCATCAATACATGATTGGATTAATAAAAAGTGGTATATGTATACCATGGAATACTACTCAACTACACAAAACAATGGTGAACTAGCACCACTTATATTATCCTGGATAGAGCTCGGGCCCATCCTTCAAAGAGGTATCATAGGAATGGAAAAACAAGCACCACATGTATTCACCATCAAATTGGTACTAACAGAGCAATACTAAGGTACTCACGTGGTAGTAATATTCATTGAGTGCCGGTCAGGTGGGGGGGTGGGCGTGGGTAAACTTACAACTAATGGATGCGGAGTACACTGCATGGAGAAAGGGCACACTTGTAGCCCTGACTTGGGCAAGGAAAAGGCATTATATGTAACCAAAATGTTTGCACCCCCATAATATTCTGAAATTTAAAAAATATCTTGCAAAGTGAAAAAAAAATCCCACAATCCTAAATTTGTGGGCCCTTTTCACAGAGGATTGAAACCTGTGCATTTTCTTTAAGCTAAGAATAGTATTACAGTTTTTTTAATCACATGATAATATCATGAATGTTTTGAAATAATTCAAAATAATTATGACCTAAAAGTTTTAAATTTGTGTATCCTGTGATTTAAATATAATGGTAGTTAGTTTCTTTGGATTACAATAACATAAAAAGCAAGAAGATCAAGGGTTTCATCTCTAAGTTTTTTATTTCAAAACATAAATTAATTTTCATTTACCACTTTTTTGAAGACTGAAGAGATTCCAAGCACCATGTAAGTTTATAAACTGCTTTCAACAATTTAATAATTTTAATAATAATCAATTTAAGAATTTAGTATTAACTTCAAGAATTTAATAATGATTTCTATAATTTAAATGTCATAAATATCTTCTAAATAACTATTAGTATCTCTGATTTACTATTAGTATTTCTGATTTAGTGTTGAGAAAACTGTGGCTCAAAGATTATCATCTTGCCCCAAATCATGCATCTAGTAAGTTGTGGTTTGAAATTCAACTTTTACTGACATCATAGCTCATATTATTAACCAAATATGGTTATGGTTATGGTCAAATGCGGGAAGGTAGAGCTCCTCTTACTGTTGATTATGGAAAGCAGAAGGTGAGTTAAGTTGTACATGTGAAGATGGAGAGAGCAAGATGGCATAGGAGCAGGCTATGGTCTCTGTATATAGCAGACAGATAAGCTTGGGTTATAGTTTACCAAATGAAAAATTACAGGCCATGGGCAAGTTTTCAGAGACCTTGAGAAGATTGGGCATTTGATATATTTTGAAAGTCCCCTATAATTCTTACGTGCATTCAAACCTGTGACCTCACTTAAACAATATAATATAGAACTTTTTTTCCTGCCAGATATATGCAGACACCCACATCAGATATAATGTCTTCATGATCGTCAGAAATCCAGACTCAAGACTTGTTGCTTTGCCACTCCCAAGTGCTGCTATTTTTCATGTTCTCATATGGTTGCTCCAGATCCAGCCATCACAGCTGCCTTCCCAAGAAGGAAGAAATCACAGGAATAGGACATGCTTCCTCCCTTTAAATCAATTTCTCAGAAGTTACACACATCATTTCCCTTTATACTCCATGGATGAGAATCGGTCACATGTGTCATGCCAAGTGCCAAGAAAGGATTGGGAATACAATATCTATTTCTGGTGCTCATGTGCCTAGCTAAGCATTAGAAACCATTTTTTGCTGTTGGAGAAAGGGTGAATGGATATTGCAGTTAACCAGCTCTGTCTGCCCAAACGAGTACCTTATTCCATGATAATTGGTATAGGATATGTGGCATCAGGCAGTTTTAATTCATTAAAATTACTTAGACTCTTTCTTGTTTATTTGCTTGTTTGCTCATCTTTTCCCTCAAAGAAATGCTGCAAATTTTGTAATGGAATTAAAACAAATACCTAATTAAACACAAAAGCATAAAATCATGGAAAAGGATAACTGCCATTTGTTTCCACTCATATACATAAAATTTATGTGTAATATTTATGCCGACTAATCTTACCAACAGAGATACAACATTTATAAGTTCTATTATTGGCTGGCATTGCATTTCAATCATTCCTTCAGAAGACTGAAAATTAGATTAACCCAAATATCCGTTTAGGAATTGAGCATATCCAGAAACCTTATGCTCCATTCACACAAATTCCTAACTATTTGAATACCTGTAATTCTTAACCTTGGCCAGCTTCGAAATACTATTCCTCAATCTCACACTCTGCCTCATCTACTTGGTTTTAGGTGATTCCAGTATATAGCCAGTGTTGTAAGGCACTGATTGTCCTAACTTCTAAAAGAAAAGTGCTACTATTATTTCTATTACTTCTAATAGAAAAGTGTTACTATTATAAAAAAAAAAGAAATGTTACTTAATCCATTTGTAGGTACAAAAAACCTTTTTACTTAGAAGTAAAAAATGATACAGTCTTGCATTATAGCCCAGTCATGGACAAATATAATTTATAATAACTAAAATAATGGCAATGTTTTGGCAAAGCATGCTGTATTAATATGAATGCTTATGATTTAACATATACTTTAACATGGTGTTAATATTATACAAAACCACGAAATGAAAATTATAGGCTACATTGAACTTTTTACTTTTTCAACTTCCCCTCAATATAAGCAGGTATGCAGCTGTAGGGTCAGAGAATTCCGAAAAGACCAACGTGGACTTCTGGTGCCTGGCATCTTGTTAGCCCTGCCTTTACTGTGCGGATATCAAGGGGTATAGAAGTTGAACATAGCCTGTTACCACTTCCTCATACAATCAGCTTCTGGCTTGTTCACAGCAGGGTGTGACATTTGAAGGAGATAAGGAAGAACTACCTGGCTGGATATTCACCTTGTAAAACATGTCTCCCCACTGGAGATTCTACAGCTATCTCTCAAACTCCCAAATTGAGGCAAGGGATAAGATGCTCAATCTTACGTAGTTTAGGGAGAAAGAATTTTGAACTCGCCCCTCCATCATTTTGGCCAAACAGAGTCTGCATTAAGTGTTGAGAATGTTGTGGGCAGAGTGTGTTAGGCAGAAAGTAACAGCTAAATAAAGCAATGGCTTTTAGAAGTGTGTTTTCATCTCAGTATACACACATTTCATGTACTGCTTGCATGCACACACACATACATATATGTGTGTGCATGCCATATCTAAGATTATATACTTGAGTTGTATTATTAAAAATTGTCTAAGAAAAATGGAAAGTTCATCATTGTGTGAGGGAAGAAGGCTTTTGAAATTAATGCTGACAAAGGAATTTCTCCTTTGAAATACTTTCAATCAGAAAGTAGGACTAAATGATATTATTGGAGAAAGATTTTCCAGAAAATCTTTAATACCAAGTATTCTTTTTTATTTTTTATATTTTTTGTTTCAGCATATTATGGGGGTACAAATATTAAGGTTACGTATATTGCCCATGCCCCCTCCCCCCTCGAGGCAGAGCTTCAAGCGTGACCATCTCCCAAACATTGCACATCTCACTCATTATGTTTGTATATACCCATCCCCTCCTCCCCCCTCCCACCCGCCCGACACCCGATAAATGTTATTTCTATATGTCCACTTAGGTGTTGATCCGTTAATACCAATTTGCTGGTGAATACATGTGGTGCTTGCTTTTCCATTCTTGAGATACTTCACTTAGTAGAACGGATTCCAGCTCTATCCAGGAAAATACAAGAGGTGCTATATCACCGTTGTCTCTTAAAGCTGAATAGTACTCCATGATATATATATATACCACATTTTATTAATACATTCATGTATTGATGGGCATTTGGGTTGTTTCCACAACTTTAAAATTGTGAACTGTGCTGCTATAAACATTCGAG
>VBSM01003039.1:16154379-16180597 GCA_008086735.1 Cheirogaleus medius
GCGTGAGTTGATTTTTGTGAGAGATGAAAGGTGTGGGTCCTGTTTCAGTCTTCTCCATGTGGCTATCCAGTTTTCTCAGCACCATTTATTACATAAGGATTCCTTATTGCTCAGAATTCTTTATGGCCATGAAATAGAAAAGATCTGAAATTGAAATAAACTTCTATTTAAAAAGTTGGACTGTTTAAATCATTTGACTACTTAACGATTATGAAATCAAGATGCCAGATACAAGGATGCCCACTATCTCCTCTTCTATTCAACATAGTGCTTGAAGTCTTAGCTATAGCTATCAGGCAAGAGAGGGGTATTAAGGGCATCCAACTGGGGGCAGATGAGATCAAACGCTCGCTCTTCACTGATGACATGATATTATATCTAGAAAACCCCATGGATTCGTCCAAGAGACTCCTAGATTTGATAAATTAATTCAGTACAGTTTCAGGTTACAAAATCAATATACACAAATCAGAGGCATTCATATATGCCAAGAACCGTCAAGCTAACACTCAAATCAAGAGTGCAATACCATTTAATATAGCCCCAAAGAAAATTAAATATCTAGGGGTATATTTAACGAAAGATACGAAAGACTTATACAAGGAGAACTACGAAACACTAAAAAAAGAAATTGTAGAAGATGTAAACAGATGGAAAAATCTACCTTGTTCATGGACTGGTAGAATCAATATCATTAAAATGTCAATATACACTACAATGATCTACAGAATTAATGCAATCCCCATTAAAGTACCACCATCATTCTTTACAGATCTAGAAAAAACAATTCTTCACTTTGTATGCAACCAGAGAAAAACCTCGTATAGCCAAATCAATCTTAAGTAAAAAGAACAAACTGGGAGGCATCAGTCTTCCTGACTTCAAGCTGTACTATAAAGCAATAATAGTTAAATCAGCCTGGCATGGGCACAAGAACAGAAGCATTGATATTTGGAATAGGACTGAGATTGCAGAGATGAAACCATCTGCATATAGTGACCTAATCTTTGATAAAGCAGACAAAAATATACAATGGGGAAAAGAATCGCTATTCAATAAATAGTGCTGGGAAAACTGGATAGCTACATGCAGAACAATGAATCAAGATCCCTACCTCTCACTTCTCACAAAAATCCACTCAAGATGGATAACAGACTTAAACCTAAGGCATGAAACCTTAAGAATCCTAGAAGATGTTGTGAAAACTCTCTCAGACATTGACCTAGGCAAAGAATACTTGAAGAAGACCCCCAAAGCAATCACCACAGCAGCAAAAATAAACAAGTGGGATTTGATCAAATTAGAAAGCTTCTGCACAGCCAAGGAAACTATCATTAGAGCAAATAGACAGCCTACAGAATGGAGAAAATATTTGCTCTCTACACTTCCAATAAAGATCTGATAACAAGAATCTATTTAGAACTCAAAAGAATTAACAAGAAAAAATCAAACAACCTCATCAAGAAATGGGCAATGGAAATGAACAGAAACTTCTCCAAAGAAGACAGAATAATGCCCTGCAAACATATAAAAAAAACGCTCAACATCTCTAATCAGTAGAGAAATGCAAATCAAAACCACTATGAGATACCACCTAACCCCAGTGAGAATGGCCTGTATCAATAAATCCCAAAACAACAAATGCTGGTGAGAATGTGGAGAGACAGATACACTCTAATACTGCTGGTGGGACTGCAAATTAGTGCAACCTTTGTGGAAAAGAATTTGGAGATACCTCAAAGAGCTAAAAATAGAAATACCATTTGATCCAGCAATAGAACTATTAGGCATCTACCCAAAAGAGCATAAGACGTTGTATTATAAAGACAGCTGCACCCCAATGTTTATGGCAGCACAATTCACTGGTGCAAGGACATGGAAACAACCCAAGTGCCCGTCAATTCATGAGTGGATTATTAAGATTTGGTATATGTTCACAATAGAATAATACTGAATTCTAAGAAACGACAGCAAGCTAGCACTGCTTGTACTATCCTGGATTAAGCTTAAGCCCATTATCCAAAGTGAGGTGACACAAGATTAGAATAATGGGCTCCACATGTACTCGCCATCAAATTGGTACTGACGGATTAACACTATGGTGCTTAAATGGTGGTAGTGTTCACCAGGGATTCAGGGGTTGGGGGTTGTAAACCTGTAACTTAGGGATGTGGTGAGCATTGTGGAGGGGAAGGACATACCTCCAACCCTTCCTAGGGAGAGGCAAAGATATAAAATGTAACCAAAATGTCAAAAAAACAAAATTTACTTGGTGTTGGGCAGGTGGGAGGGGGGAGGAGGGGAAGGGTATGTACATACATAATGAGTGCGATGTGCACCACCTGGGGAATGGACACACTTGAAGCTCTGACTCCAAGGAGGAGAGGAGGCAAGGGCAATATATGTAACCTTAACAACATTTGTACCCCCATAATATGTTTAAATAAAAAAAAGAAAGTAAAAAAATGCCAGATACAGAAATTTAACTATATCAAGCAATTAAAATATATCAAGAAATTAAAATATCATATATTGACTCCATGAACATTTTGCCATTTCTCCTTACTTTTATGAAAAACAATAACTAAAATCAGGAAACTAATGTTTAATGTATATTTTAAGGCCAAGAACAATATAGAAAAAATAATTTCTTCTTTAAATATTTTAAAATATTTAAATTTAATATTTAAATATTTTTAAATCTATGACCCAATTTCAATCTCATTGTTCTTAGAGCTTTAATATGTCTCCACAAGGGGTCACCTTTGTCACCTCAAAATTAACTGATAAATGAGTAAATAATAGATTGTCTTGGTTTGCTGGTGATACACATAAAAAGTTATCCCAATAGTTGACTTAGTGAAGTAAAAAAAAAATTCATATTTTTCAAATATTTATATAAACAAATCTATAGTTTGACGAGTGACTTAATAAACCAGGTTAAATAATTATTACTAGAGTTGAATAAAGGCAGTGGTGTTGGTAAACTAGCACTCCAAATAACAAAAGCCTTGATATAAAGTGTTTGTTGATTTTCAAAGTGTAAATACTTCTACCATGGCTGATTTTGATCTGTCAACGTGGTTCCATTGAATGTGAAGTTGGGAAAAGATGTGCAAATGTACTAACAGGATTACTAGGTGGGTGAAATCTTCAAATTAGAGGAAATAGAAAAAAAAAAGCTCAAGGGAGGGATGTTTCTGGGGTTTTGGCTGAACAAAAGAGATACTGGGTGGAATGAAAAAGAGGAATCAGCTATTGAAGCAATTTTCACCAATGGTAGGGCGATGGGGTTGTAGTCTAAAGGTTATGGAAAGCCTTTTTAAAAAAATAACTCAGATGCATTGAATTAAGGTTTATATATGGTCAAAGTAATTCTTTTAAGTACACAGTCTCATATAAACACAGATGGTTATATAACAAATACTACAATCAAGATATAGAAGAGTACTGACACCTACAAAAATTGCCTTTTGTGCCCTTTGAGTCAATACTTCTGTTGGCTCCAGGCTCTGGAAATCTCTGATCTGTTTTCTGTCCCTACGGTTTTACATTTTCTAGAATTTCATATGCTCAGGAACAAACAGCATACTGTACAGGCTTTTGAGCCTGGCTTCTTCAACTTAGCGTAGTAAATCTGGGACACATACATGTTACTATGTGAATCAGATTTGTTTCTTTTTATTCCTAAGTCTTATGCTGTTGAATATATACAGTATGACTTTTTCTATTCATGAGTTTTTGAAATTGTTAATAATATGGTTATAAATATCCACTTACATATTTTTTTGTGAGGGCAATATGCTTCCATTTTTCTTGAGTTAACAAAAGAAGTCAGATTCCTGGTCTTATAATTAGTATAACTCTAAATTTATATGAAAATAACTATTTTCAAAAATGGTTTTATCATTTTGCATTCCACTAGCAGTGCAACATTTCTAGTTGTTCCACATTTTGACTAGTACTTCTTAGGATCATGTGTTTTACATTTAGTTAATATTAGTCATTCTTATGAGTGTGTAATAGTATTACATTAATTTTTATTTCCCTAGTGAGTATTGATGTTGAAAATCTTTTCAAATGTCTGTTTGCCTTGTACATATTTTTTGTAGTGTCTTTTCAAATATTTCGTCACGTTTAATGTTTTCTTCTTGTGACTTTTATAGTTTTTGAAAAGTTATAGATAAAACAATTCTATTAATTATGTATTTTAGAAGTATATTCTTCCAGTCCGTGGCTTGTCTTTTGATTCTCATAGCAGTGGCTTCAAACAGAAGTTTTTAATTTTGATGCAGTCCAATTTAGCAAAATTTTCTTTTAGATTACTTTTTGGTTTCAAAACTTTTCCTTATTTTTTTCTGAAGTTTTATAGTTTTAAATTTTACATTTATGTCTTTGATCCATTTTGAGTTAATTTTTTTAAGGATATGATACGTGAGATAAAAATCTTTATTTTTTTGCTTATGGATATTCCATTGTCCCAATATGATTTCTTTGAAAGTCTATTTTTTTTTCCATTGAATTGCCATTGCACTTTTGTCCAAAGTCAACTGATCATATATATTATTTCCTATGGTTGCTGTAACAAACTACTACACACTTTGTTGCTTAAAACAACAGAAACATATTTTCTCACACTTCAGGATTTAGTCTACAATCCTCAAACCAAGTTGTGGGTAGGGCTGCACTTCCTCCAGAGCTCTGTGGGAAAAATCCTTCCATTGCCTCTTCCAGTTTCTGGTGGCTTCTGGACATTTCTTGGCTTGTGGTTTTATCATCTCTGCTTCAGTGGTCATCTTGTCTTCTACTCTTCTGTCTCTGTGGAATCTCTGTTTGCATACTTTGGATTAAATTAAAGCCCACTTGAATAATTCAGGACAATATTCATTCTCAAAAGCCTTAATTTAATCATATCTGCAAAGTGATATGAGCTAAATTCACAAATTCCAGGTATTAGGACTTGGACCTCTTGCGTGGCTGTTAGTCAGCATACCACACCATATTTATGTGGACCTATTTCCATGCTCTCTAGTATATACCATTTATCCACATGTGTATGCTTCCATCCATATAAGTACTGATTATTGTAGCTTTGGAGTAAATTTTGAAATTAGTGTAATTCCTCAAAATTTCTTTTTATCAAAATGATTTGTCTATTATAATTTCTTTGCCTTTTTATTGAAAATTTTAGAATGAATTTGTTGATTAATTTCAGATATCCTACTTGTATTTTTGACTAGAATTGTATTAAATCTCTAGATCTGTTTGAACAGAATTGATTTATTATCAATATTGTCTACCAACCTCTCTACTTATTTAATTCTTCTTTGAGTTCTTTCATCAGTGTTTCTTAGTTTTCAATACCCAACTTGTCCATGTTTTTTCAATTAAGAACTTCATGTTTCTCATGCTATTTTAAATGTTACTTAAAAATTCTAATTTTTAATATTTTATAGAGTATATATAAATATAATTAATTTTTCATATTAACCTCATAGTCTGTGAAACTACAAAACTCACTTTTTATTTCTACTAACTCATTTTCATACAATTTTATTTTGTCCACAGGGGTATTTTGTGCATAGACCATCCAAAAATAGGGTTTTATTTCTTCCTGTACAATCAATATGCCTATTATTTATGTTTTCTTGCTTTATTCCACTGGCTAGAATTTCAAGTACAAGCTTTCAACCTCTCTCTTGTAGAAGAGAGAAGAACAGATATTCGTGCTTTATCCTTATATTATGGAAAATGCATTCATCTTTTAAAATTGTGTATAGATACAATTGTTAGAATCATTTTATTCTTATTTATCTGAAAATTTTTATCATACACAGATGTTGGTTTTTTTCACAGACTTTTTCTTTTATTTATATGAGCATATGTTTTTTCTTCTTTAGTCTGCAAATGTGGTAAACTGATTTTCAAACGTTGAACCAACCTTGAATTATTGCAATAAAATCCGCTTATTCACAATATTGTGGTCCTCTTACAAATCATAACATAAGTGTTATCCTTTCATAAAATGCCAATATTTGGTTGAACATTTTTGTGTTCAAGTTAATGATGGTTATTGGTCCACAGTTTTCTGTTTTCGTAATGTCATTTTATGCTTTTGGTGTCAGTGTGATGCTGTCCTTATACAATGAGCTGGGAAATATCCTTGCCTGTAGGAGTGGTATTATTTCTTCCTTAAATATTTAAAATAATTCAACAATGAAACCATCTACCCCTAATATTTTATTTTTGGCAGGTTTTAAGCATTAATTTATTTAATAAATATAGGACTATTTATGTTATCTATTGCTTTATAAGTTATGTATGGTAATTAGTATCTTTCATAATATTAGTTCATTTCATCTAATTTGTTGAATGTACATGCATAAAATTTTTGATTTGCTACTTCTTTTTCACTTTTTAATGTCTATATGATACATAGTGATGTTTCTTCCTTCCTACCTTATATTGGTGATGTGTATTTTTTCTCTTTATTTGTAGATTTGTCTGGCTAGAGATTTATCCATCTTATTGATCAGATTTTTAGAAAACAAGCATTTGGTTTATTTGACCTTTTCTATTGTTTTTCTTTTCCTACTTCATTGATTTCTGCTCTTATATATTCATTAATTTTGTTGTTTGTATTTCCTTTGAGTTCTATTAAATTATTTTTATTGTGGTAAAAATGCATAGCATAAAATTTACTATCTTAACCATTTCTAAGTGTACAGTTCAATAGTGTTAAGTATACCCACATTGGTGTGCAACCAATCTCTAGAATTTTTTCATCTTGCAAAACTGAGACTGCATATTCATTAAACAAAAACTTCCATTCTCCTCTCCTCCCAGCCCCTAGCAACCACCATTCTGCTTTCTGTGTCTCTAAATTTGACTACTCTAGAATTTGTGTAGAAATAGTATCATACAGTATTTGTCCTTTTGTGACTGGCTTATTTCACTTATCATAATGCCCTCAAGGTGCATCCAAGTTGTGGTATGGGTAAGAATTTTTCTTCCTTCTCAAGGCTGAATAATATTCTATTTTATGTATATACCACATTTTGCTTATCCATTCATCCATTGATGGACAATTGGATTGCTTACACCCCTTCTATTATAAATAGTGCTGCTATGAACATGGCTGTGCAATCATCTCTTTGAGATCCTTTTGGATACATACTAGTCTTTTGGATATGTCTATTATGTATTTGGATATATTCTTGCTTTGGTTTTCAGTGACACTCGTTTTCATAGGTTCTGGAGGTTGATAATTAGATCATTGATTTAAGACACTTTTACTCCACTACTATAAGCATTTGACACCTAAATTAATTCCCCTGTGATTATAGATTTAGCTTCATCCTATTTCATGCATTTTAATAAGTTGCATTTTAATGTTTATCTAATTCAAAACAGTTTAAAATGTCCCATTGGACTTTGTTAACATCTGCAGTATTTAAAAGTGTATTATTTAATTTCCAAATATCTAAAAAATTTTTCAGTTTCACTGCTATTTTTTTCTATTTTAATGCTACTAAAGCCAAAGAATATGCTTTGCATGATTCTGTTTTTTTCCAGCTTTTATTAAGGTTTATATTATGGCTCAGAATATGATCTATTTTGGAAAATATCCTGTGTACACTTTAAAATAATGTGTACTATACTATTATTGGGTAGAGTGTCTTATAAATTGTTAGGTAGAGTAAGTTATTCCATGGTAATGCTCAAATATTTTATTTACTTACTGATATTTATTCTACATTTTATTGGTTACTGAGAGAAGTATGTTGAGTGTTTCTACTATAATTGTAGGTTTTTCAATTTCTTCTTTAATGCCTAATGATTTTTTCTTGTATTTTATTTTGAAGGTTGTTGTTAGATGCATACACATTTGAAATTGTAATATATTTCCCATGAATTGATCAGTTTATAATTATGAAATATATATCTTTATTCCTGTTTGCAATACTCCTTCTTTTGGATTCTACTTTCGCATTAATATAACAACTGCAGTTTTATTTTGTTTAGTGTTTATATGGCTCGTTATTTTCCATCCTTTTATTTTACATGATATGTTTTCAAATTCTGTTTTTATATACAGTATATTAGATAGATATGTAATTTTTAGTTATTACTTTGTTTTAATTCAATTTGACAAATTCTATTTCAATATTTGTATTGCTTTGCTTATACCATTATCATTTAATGTACTTATTGACATGATTGGACTAAAATCTATCATTTTGTTAGTTGTTTTCTTTATTTTCCATATTTTTTCTTTTTTCTTTTTCTTTCTGCTTTTGTATTTATTATCTCTATAATTCTATTAATCACTACTATTGTCTTATTATCCATAAATTAATATTTGTTTAGAGATTACAATATACATCTGACAATATCTTGGTATACATCACAACACATTAGAATTAAGTTCTGCTTTAGATAGTAAATGATTTTCTTGGAGTATTCAAGATACAAAAAAATATATTTTGTATTGACCTTGAGTTTATTTATACTGTTACAGATATCTTGATTTGTTTGTGTATTTCCATGTTTCTATCTGTTGTCATATACCTTTTTTCTGAAAAACTTTATCGTATATTTAGTATACTTGTTTATAATACTCAATTATTTCAATTTCCTGTTTTTATGAATTTTTAAGGTTTTTATCTGTTTTTAAATGTAATTTCTATTTGTATAGCTTTCTGGTTTATACCTTATTGTTTATGTTTGTGTATTTGTTTTCCACTGCACTTTATCATATCACTCCATTTCCTTCTGGCTTGCACAGTTTTTGTTTTGTTTTTTTGTTTTTTGTTCTCTGTTTTGTTTTTTTTTTCTTTTTTATGTTACAAAGAATAGAGGTTTATTTGGTGCATAATTGTTGTGGCTGTAAAGTCCAGGCTTGGGTAGCTGTATCTGGAGGAAGGGCTTCAGGCTGCTTCCATACAAGGCAGATAGCAGAAGGGAATTGGGTGTGTGCAAAGAGATCACATGATGAGATAGGATGCAAAGGAATGAAACCCAGGAAGCCAGAATGTTAATAGCCTGCTCTCTTGGGAACTAATACAATCCTGCATGAGCAATAACTCACTTGCTCCAGTGGGAAGGCATTAATCTATTCATGGCCCCTGACCCAAACACCTCCCACTAGACCCCACCTCCCAATATTGCCACATTAGGGATCAAATTTCAAATAAGTTTTTGTGGGGACAAACAAACCCCATATCCAAACCATAGCAGTCTCCAACTGTTATTGTGGAACTATTTCTCCCTTCCATTTTGTTAATTTTTGCTTCATATATTTTAATGGCCTGTTATTAGGTACACACATATCTATAATTTTTATATCTTCTTGTATTGAACCTTTTACTAATATTAATATTCTTCATCTCTTGTAAAGTTTTGAGTTAAAGTCTAATTTTCTTATATTAGTATAGTCACTCCTGCTCTCTTTTGGATTTTGTTTTCATGAAATATATTTTTCCACCCTTTCACGTCCAACCTAAAGTGAATCTCTTCACTTTAGGAAAGCATACAGTCAGATCATGTTCTATTAACCATCTGTCAATTTCTGTCTTTTGATTGGAGAGTTTAATTTATTTACATTTAAAGTAATTACTGATAAGGAAGGATTCTGTCATTTTGCTGTTTATTTCCTATATTCCTTATATCTCTTTTGTCCCTGAATTACGTCTTCTTTTGTGTTTGACTAATTTTTTTATATTTAAATATTTTAGTTCATTTTTCATTTCCTTTTGTATCCATTTCATGACAATTCTCTTTATGGTTACCATGGGTATTACATTTAACACATTAAAGTTATAATAATTTAATTTGAATGTATACCAGCTGAATTTAATTGAAATACAAAATCTCTGTTCCTTAACAGCTCCATCTCTACCCATTTCAATTAATGATGTCACAAAATTATGTCTTTATACATTGTATGTCTGTCCTAAAACATAAGCTATTTATTTATTTATTTTTTCTTAGCGATCAGGCCCCACTGTGTTGCCCAGGCTGGAGTGCAGTGGCTCTTCACAGGTACAAATATAGCATACAACAGCCTCAAACTCCTGGTCTCAAACCTCCCACCTTAGCCTCCCAAAGTCCTGGGATTATAGGCATGAGCCACTCTACCTGGCCCTGTATTTAACTTTTCTGAGATCTTTATCTCTTTATATCATTTGAATTACTATCGAGGATCCTTTCATTTCAACCTACAGGATTCCGAGAATATCTTAATTTCTCCTTCACTTTTGAAGGACAGTTATGCTGGATATAAGATTCTTCATTCACAATACTTTTTCTTTCAACATTTTGAATATATTGGGCTTGCATAGATTTTAAGGATAAATTTTCCATATTTTTCTTTGTGCCTCTGTACATAATATATGCAGCTATATATTCAATAATATATCAACATATATTCAATAATATTCAATATATATAGCAATAATATATTCAACACACAACTTGTTTCTTGTTTATTTTACTTTTTACGTTTTTATTTGTTAGTTTATATAACCTTTATATCTTTTGAGTTTCTCTAAGCTTCTGGAATTTGTGATTTGATTTCCTTCATTTCTTTTGGAAAATTCTCAGTCATTATGTTATCAAATATTACTTCTGCCCTGTTTTCATTTGTGATTTCAATACATGAGACTTTCAAAGCTGTGTCACACCTCATTGATGTCATCTTCTACTGTTTAGCACTCTTTTTATTCCTTATTTGTATTTCATTTGTCTAATGTCTATTGTTTTATCTCAAATTTTCCTGTTCCTTTCCTCAGGTGTGTCAAGTCTTCAGATGAATTAATTCATGGATGTTTTCTTTTTGAAATAGATACAATAATTTACCCACTGTGACATTAATTTGTGCAACTAAACTGATATTTAACAAATTTGAAATAAAAATTTATCCTTCCATCACATAAAACTTGTAAAAAAGTCACCAGAAGTTAATACTGGCTGTTATAATAGGCAATAGGCACTTTAGTAGTAAAGACATTCATTTAACTTCAAATCATTATTTTAGTTAATCTCCTTTTTAATGATATTTTAACCTTTAATCACCTGCTGAGAGAAGCATGTACATAATGGGAGATTATTTTTTATTTCAATTTCTTTCTTTAATAGTTTGGGTGTTTAAATTTTGTTGACAAATGTCTTAGCATTAACATTAGTGTATATTTGAAAGATGTGCTTTCTATGCATAATTCATTAGAAATACATATGTTACTGAAATAAATAATATCTTTAATGGTTTCATTTTTTAATAATAAATGTACCATTTCTTCAAAAGAGAAAAAAGATTTATTAATTTTTATATCTAGGATACAGTAATAGTTCTTTTACTTAGTAAGTGATAATATAAATAAAAAATGAATGAAACTTCCAAATAGTTGTGTTATTATTAATAATTTACCCTGATAGGTTTTAGAGCTTTAATATAAAGCCTGTTGTAAATGTAAAATTTGACAAAGATCATATTTCCTAGGATATTAGAAAAGTACTATGTTTTTCTATCCCTCAGATTTTGGTTTCTAATCTCTAAATATAAATTGATAGAATGATCTTTTAAAATTTAAAATAAAATATAACTGTTTGTGTATGATCATTGAATTTTTTTTCCATTCCTTCATTTGATAGTTTTTGCCTAACTAAATTACTAAATGAAGTTACTGTTATATTGTATTTGAAAAATCCAGGATTCTGGCAAACATTCCTAAACTATTTTTAGCTCCATATACAGAAATATGAAGATAAAGTAGAGAAATGCTTATCATTGCCTCTGACACAGACTGGGTTCTTTAATGTAGAGATTTAACACTGTTGTGAAATGGGATATCAGTACTTTATTTCCAACTTGTTCATGTTTGCTTAAGTATATCCTGCCTATCAAGGAACCCCATATAATTAACATGTACATTACAAAACAATTTCTACTTTACAGTTCTAACAAAAAACATAATTTTAGAAGTAGCAATCAGATCTTTGTATGTTAAAGTTAATACACCACATCAATTTATAATCAGATATTGAATATGAATGGATTTCTTTTAATCAATGGAATTTTGAATATGAAACGGTTAGCCCAGATCACCTGAATTAAATTGCAAGGCAGATAGCCTGTTAATTAAAAAATAAGCTGGTTTTACAATTTTGAAAGCTGGATCATTTATAAAATCACTATGTATAAATTTTTCAGAGGCCTCTCAATCTTGATATTTCAAAACATTTCTTCCATTTTCTGATATATATTTATAAATAGAATAGTCTGCCTTTAAAAAGAGAAACATAGACTTTTGACAGAATAGTGACTAATAGGCATAGAAAACTAGACTTTAAAATCTTGAAAAAATGTGAAATGGAAGGCATAACACATTCGAATCAATAAGTTACTAACCAAACCCTTCAACTGAACAAGTTTTATAAAGAAGTAAGAGTAAACTGATATGAATTTGTGTGAGCACTCCTACATCTTTTAAAGCATATTTGCCTTTCTTTTTAACTCTCAGTTGAGTAGTGGTTCCTTTCATTAGTTATCACAATTTTTCAGTTACTATGAAATTGATGACATTTGAGTTCTTCATCTCATATTTCTCTTCCATTTTTTAATATTTTACATACTTAGCAAATATGTGGTAAGAGTAGAGGATAATTTAATCAAGAAATATTGGGAGATTGATTCTTGTAAATACCACCTTTTATAGACTAATGGATGCTTTAAGAGCAAGGTGTGCTAGAAAGAAAAATAAGGTGATCTCTTAAAGTTGTGCCTTTTTTCCCATTATATTGATAGATTATGTATTATCCCTTGCTTATTCCTGTTGCTTGGGGAAAATATTTCTATTGAAATAGACTGTGTTCTATGAAGCTTGTCATATTCTCTAAAAGTAAACACCAAATTTCTGTCTTCAATTTAATAAGGAAAAAGTAAAATTTCTTGTTTACTTTATTTCTATCTTACTATTAAAAGATATATGACTATAAAAGACTATAAAAGACATATGATCAAATAATTTAAAATAAATCAACATTTAAGCAGAATAAAGAAAACAACAAAATACATTTTTAAAGCATTATATAGAGAGTGAATTCAATACCAGGATAATAAATTTCCCAGCTTAGAAGTCTGAATACCTTATACACAACAAAAGGATCTACTCTATACCTAGTTTCTATTGAATGGAAACTGTAACATCATCAGTTAAATAAATGCCAGCAATACATAATTTTATTGGTGAAAAAAATTAAAATGTTTTACCATTGGTCCTTAACAAATGGACAAAGACAAAGTTCTCTTTTCCACACCTCCCCTGTCTTTTCTTTCTTCTGCCTTTACTAGCATTTTTTTTCCCTGACCCATCTCTACAAAGTAGCCCTCCTGCAGTTTGCCCGCTCAGGACAAAAGCCTGCTTTTTGTCGGGTACTGTTTTGAACAACATTTCCCTACTGAGCATTAAATCAGTGTTTCTTAAATATGTACTAAAGCTTTCCATCGCTGAAAAGCTAATTCCACATTAATAATCCTTGAAGAATTAAATCAGATACAACCTCTACATCAGCACAATATTTCAAGGTGGTAAGGGAGTACTATTGCTGGATTTGTCCTCACTTAATAACTTTATTAATGATGTGGATGAGTGAACAAATATTATAAAAAGAAAATTCATAGATATTAAATATGTAGATTCTTCAGAAACAAACAGGCTGGAAGGTGATGCCTGCAAAATGACCTAGAGAAGTTAAAAAAAGAAATAGTGGTCCAATATTATTCTACTTTTTAATAAATGAGATCATTTAACTGATAAAAATAATCAGTAAAGAAAAATTCAGTGATGATTGTTGTATCACAAGGTGAAGAAAGAGGGGAAATTGTATGTTGCATAGTGCATTAAAACATAAAATAGTTCCTGAAAATTTCTGAAGCATTGTTCTTTAATTCATAAATAAACCAAAGCAAACCAAAAGTCATTGTTCATTTGTTCCTGAGAAGATAAATTATTTATGTGGAAAAGTATATATAAACTCACATAAATAATATGAGTAATGTTTTCATTGTGAAGATATTCATAACATCTAAATGACTTGAGATCTTATGAACTCTGTATCTTCATTGATTTTGATCAATATTTGACAATCAAGATTTAGTTTGTAATAAATCATAATCTAATGCTGAGAAGGGAAAATCATTTGCTTCAAGTTTCATCTCAGTTTTACCCTCTGTTCACAAGTTATAGGCTGAAATTCATTCTCCATGTTTGTAAGTTATTTTGAAATATTTTCAGATGAAATTCATGTAAACATTTTATTTCTAATTTTTGGAAAAATTTTAATCTACTACAGCTCAGGTCCAAAGCTGAATTCCTTTTATGAACCAATGTGAATAAGTATTTCTATTTTCTTGCTATATTAAAAAACCCAGAATTTCTATCTATAGCCAAATCTAAATCTATATCTATATCATTTATATATATGTATACACAATATCTGTAGAAGAGCTTGAACTTCAAGAATAAACATATAAGAAACTTTTTTTTCACATAATATAATATTCATGGCACTTCTACTTTTACCATAACTCAAGTTAATAAGATTTTATTGTCTTTTGTTAGATTTTACCTGTAAAAGGAAATATATTATGTACAATATTATAAAATAGGAATAAAACTAAATATAGTGTTTTAGAAATTTAAAAAATGGTTGTATTTTATGTTTAGTAACATTGAACAAAATCTACTTCCTCTAGTATTTTTCTCACAATCTAGCTTGAATGGAATCTGCAGAGATTTTAATGAGTTTGCTACTAGATTTTGCAATGTATTCCAGTCAGATATTTAGCTGAGGCCACTGTTTTCTATATTCTAGGTTTCTGTAAAAAATGTGGAGACATTTAAAAATGATGACACTTTCCTAACTTTTCCTGGTTCCCTAAATTATCACACAAATCCTGATTTTTCCTAATTATAATGCAGTATAGAATTCACTCTCAATATTCAATTTATTTGTTACCAATTATATGACTGCTATAATTAGGATTTTAAAAATTCTTGGTTATAATATTTATTTTTAATAATTTCATTTAAAATGCACTGATAAAGCATACAAAGTACTACCAAAGAAACTGTCTTTTAATAGTTTATTAAAAAAATTCCATAAATTTTAGCTGTCCTTGATTTCTCACCATTGTGTTTCATCAATTTTGTGATTAATCATTAAACATTTTTCTTTCTCTATATTAAAAATATTAGCAATTATTAAACCCACATTTAATATTCCATGCATTATTTTAATTTGATGCTTCATTCTCTTTTAATGATATGCACAGATGATAATGAAAATAACATGCAGCATTTGTGTCACATTTATTTTTATGTACATTAGAACCCCATCAGTCTTGGTTCTAGCATTATTCATGCTCATGATGATTTTTGAAGGACATACCAACTAACTCTAGGCATGATTATTTAGAACAAACATTTTATTAACCCTTTTTCAAATTTAATGGAGTGATAAATAGTTTTGGCAAACTTTTCTGATTTACTATTCATTTAACTCAGTAGGTTTCTTGAAATTTTAAGGCATCATGTTATGTAGATGTATTTAATTTATGTAGCTACTTTTTCCTCCTGTGCGAAGGTTGACATTGCCACAGGCTACTTTCCTATCTCTCCTAACCATTCCCCTCACTGTGCAGGATACCAGATATAAGTTGTGAGTGCCTGCTAACATGGAGAATACCTCCCCATGTTTACATTATTACATTAAGAGAGGTCAATACACAGGAAGGTCATCAGAGTCATATTTAAACTATGTACCTCTCTCAAAAAACTGTATGTGCTATGTTTTTACTTACCTTCTATGCTACCTGGCATGACCAAGGGCCATTGAACATTTCCTCCAGACAGGAGATGACCTGTCAGGTATATTGCCTGAGCTCCAGGAAGTTATCATATAATCTATGTTTTATTGCCCTCTCTCACCTTATCAAATTATCCACCAATAGTTTTGGTAAAGTTGCTCCAACTTGTTTGAACCAAATGTTTGTGTTTCATATGTTGAAACCCTAATCCCCATTATGATGGTATTTGAAGTCTTGGGAGGTAATTAGGTCATGAGGATAGAACCCTTGTGATGAAATTAGTGCCTTCATAAGAAGAGACACAGGAGAGCTAGTGCCTTCTCTTCTTCCCTCTCTCTCTCTCTCATCCCTCTCCCTATATATGGGGATGTAACGAGAGAGCTCTTACCTGGAACCATCTTAATCTTGGACTGCTGAGCCTCTAGAAATGTGCAAAATAAATTTCTGTTGTTTAAGCCACTCAGTCCATGTTTTTATGCATTGTTGTTTTGTTTTTTCCTTTTTTGCTATATAGCAGCTTGAATTACGACACAACTTTTCCTAAAACTTTAAAATGTCAGATTCACAGACAAAATTCTATTCTATTGAGGTTTCTGTCAAGTATTATATCTCTGACTCTAAACTCACAGCAACCATTGTATGACATGGTGAAATCTTACCCATAGCATTTTGTACATTATTAGTATCTACCCGATCTAACTTGAATAAAAATGTTGAAGGTGGTAAAAAACAATATTTGTCATCTGGTAGTTAGAAGACCAATTAAACATATAGGGTATCTTTCAACCCTGCCTGACCATAATCCCATCAATCTTTATGATTCAGTTCAGAATCCCTTCTTTCATGCCTTCTTTGGCCCTAAGCATCTTTTATCTCTGCCATAGTTCCAGGTACCACAGAATCACTTTGTATATGTCTACATATAGGACTAACCAGAACAACAGTTTTTCATTTGTTTGTTTTGCTGTCCTTCAAATTAAATTTGGGATCAGCTGCTGATAGGATTCATATATGTTTGTTTCTGTATATTAAGTTAGATTCTAATTAATGTTAGATATTTAACATTTCATAATTGTATGAAAAATCATGTGATACTCAGTAGATTTTAAAGGGCTTAAGTTTTAATGCTTTTGAATTCTAAGAGAAGGAATTTAAAAAGAGAGAAAATAAGTGAGTTGTTGTAGGGGCTAATGCATAGAAAATGAATTATTAAATCTGAAAGATTGAATATAATGTCAAGCATATGACTTTTCAAAGCAATTAAACTGGGCTTTTAATGATATTACTTAGATTTTCCAGACAAAATGTGTAACAACTCAGCTAATTCTTATAAAATGACTTTGAAATCCCCAAACTCAAATATAATCCCATGGAGTAATTATTTGTGAAAAAGCATTAGTATGTTTTATACCTTAATTATGAAAAATAGTGGAAGAGAGAGGAGAAAAATAATCTTTATTGTGAGTTAAACAGTTTGAAATCATTTTATTGTTTCAAGAAATTTTCCCCCAGGACAACTTTAGTAGCAAAATCAAAGTCAGGAGCCTAGGTTCCCATAAACAAAGTTTAATTGTATCTTTCTCCCTTTGTCTTCTCTGTTTATTAATTTTCTCATTTGTTTCTAAGAAGTGAGAACTATGCCCCAGGGAGAGTAGAGGTCCATAGTGCTGTTCTAAGTTCTGAAGCAGAAGATCTAATGATAATTATCGTCTTTTTGAAAATGTGAGTTGAAAGTTGTCCATGAAACTGTCCTACACTGGGGTGTCTATGAAAAACTATACCCATTCTCTTGGGTCTCCTGAACCTTGTTATTACCATTTTTATTTGAATTGGAAGTTCTGTCATCTATATGTAGTGTGGGGCTATTGGAAACATCCTTCTTTGAGTTTCATTCCATGGCACAGAACAGTTCCTTTGTCCTTTTTTTAAAAGCTATTGATGTGTCTGTTTTCATATGGTTAGTGACAATATGACAGCCCTCAAATTTTGCAAGTTACATGGCTTTCACAAGTTGTCTGAATATTTTTTATTAAATTAACTCATTATTGCTAAGAATTTATTTCTAATGAAAAAACTCATTACTAAACAATAAATGATTTTAGATTTACACCATGCAAGAAATGACAAATTCACATGTTTAGGCTGCATTGCATATAATCTAGAGAATGACTGCTCAGCCTCAGTTTCTTGCATATATTTATCATACACGTAAACACGAATATCCACACTTCCCTATCTCTGGGTCCCTGACAGAAGACAATGGCTAGTGACTTTATATTTACCTATCAAAGAAAACTAATCTGGACATGCTTTAGGGAACATAGAACATGGTGGGACATTACTGGATAACAGGAGCCAATATCTTATTTTGTAAGTGCTAGAAATCCCCAGTTTAATATAGCTTTGCTTATATTTTACACACTCATTGGTGGTTTTTTTTGATAATTAATAATATAAAAGTGATCCCAAGACAGAAGAAAAAGATAACATTATACAGTGAGAAGTGAGTCCCCTATCTCAGTATTATCATTTTCTTCCTCAGATGAAGTCTAGATTTTTGTCACCAGTAAAAGGGAATAGAGATTTTTCAGAAAAATTGCCAATTTTGGGCCAACCAGGTGACGGCAATACTCTTAAGTATAAATGGATGAAAGGATAGAACATTTTTTGAGTAGGGCACATCCATGCAAGACTGAACTTCATACGTATTGATTATTACAGTAATGAGAAAATACTTATTTTAAGTAAGCTACTGCATTTTAGAGTATTTTTGTTAGAACAAATTACAACAGTCTCAAAATGCTCAACTTCAGAGAACACTATTTTCATACTATCCATTCTCAATGGCATGTCCACAAGTATATTCCCAGTAACAAATGATATATAACATGTGGAACAGGGTAGAAACACTCAGGAAGGTGGGAGAAAAGAAAATATATATCTCTATGATTTGGACATTATATTTCAATTTTAAGAAACAATCAAAAAAGAGCAGGTTTTAATTATAGGCTTATAATTTATATTATTCCTGATGAAATTATGGAATAATGATAACCATGAGAGTCTATAATCAGAATAGTGAACTTTAGCCACCATACAATATGGTAAGCATGACAAACGATGGCCAGGAGAAGAATGACAAATAGAAGAGAGAAAAAATAGAATTAAGATTGACTCAATCAATAGAAATGGATAAAATATTTTGAATTTTTCAAATGGGAACATTGACAGCATATTATCAGATATAAATAATATATTAAAAATTTCTAGGTTCTATAATTTTGTTGATGGTGGATTTTTTTTTGTATTTCTTTGTGCATGAGAACATATGTTATAAGAGAAAATCTACATAGAGAGAAATGGGATTGTGAGAATAGGAAACAGAGGTAAGGAAATGGATTTTAGAAAGGGTCTTACATTGTTATAAGGACCCATTACTCTGTTTTCTTCATATCTGAATAAAACATCTTATTCAAAGATTTAAGTCAATTATTTTTTTGGTAAGTATTTAATTAATCCTCCCCACTCCCCAGTTTGAAGGCCATTGGTCCATGAAACCTACAAGTGCATGGAACACTGTATTAATAGTAGGCAAGGGCAGGCATGCTAATAGCAACAGAAAATATGCTATGAGCGCTTTTACATAATATAAAGTCTGGATTTTGAAAAGTTGAGGCATGGGTTGATAACTTTTCACCAAACTTGTTTTTACTTCTTCCTGGGTACATAGCATTACTATATTTCCATGCCACTGAGTCCTAATTAATGTGCACCACTCCTAGAGCTGGCCCATATGAATTTCTCATCGATCTTCTGGTTCTTTTCACATTTTTCAGGTGAAAATGGACAAAGCCCTATAGGAAGTTGGAGCTAGAAAATAGGAGGTCAAGTTGCTGAAGTACCATGTGGAAGAAGCCACCCACTGGCCAGAAATGCCTTTATTTGAAAGTTGTTAATGAGAAACACATTTTAACCTTTCAGCCATTTTAACACTGGAGATCCTTTGCTAAAGCAGCTAGTGTTACTCAAATTGTTACAGAGGCCTACAAAATAACATTTCACTTCCCCTCTCTCAAATTCAGAGTGAATTGAGATACAGGCCTATTTCAGTGGGGGCAACTGGTATCAGGAGTTTCCAGAGACATCAAGGTAAGTGACCCTTATTGTAGTTCTGAAGCACTGTTCTACTTCTAAGCACACACAAAAACAGCAAGTGGGATTTCCTAGCCTGCAGGGACTAAGGATGATTAATAAGGCCTGATGTTATGCATAAATGCACCGACCTATACTGTGCCCTTCAGTCAAATTGCATATTGTATAAGCGTGATAAATGAAGTGCACCAGGCCTAGATAAGCTACTTCCTGGCATATATCCAGATAAGTCTAAAAGAAAAATGGTTCAAGCTGTTTGTAAAGGTATACTGTGATTGGAATGTGGAGCTTCTTGAAGGGGTGATGGAACCCTTACCTCCTCCGAAGCTATGATCTGCAGTGCTGGTCTCCCCCATAAGGATATGACTATCCAGCCCCTTGAAATATGTTCTAGAAAATAGCAGTCATCACTCTGCCATGAACTTGAAGGCTCTTCTCTGCTCCTATAAGGTTTGGGCAGGTAAGCTTTATTTGATTTGCCCAGGTGGTGTCAGTGTCTGGTTTTTCCATAAATTTGAACTTACTATTGACATTTCTAAGTAGAGAGGATACTCGCAAGCAGAGATAGATTGCCCTGTTTTACGTTTGAAGCAAATAAAGTTTTTTTTATCAATATAAACAACTTATGAAGTTTAATTTTGTTTGATTTGGTTTTTAACGATTCCCTGAAATGCTATGATAATTAGAGTGGTTAATTAAAAGTTTCTAGTATTTTTAAAAGTCATCCAAGAAAAATCATTTCTAGAGCAGAATACTACTCTAGATAATTGTCTAGAATACTATCCTAGATAATTCTAGTGAATAATAGAATGATGAAATTGTTGCTGCTTTGTAGGATTTTAGAATCATGGAAATCATATGCTTTTAGGTACAGAGCTGAATAATTTTATTTTCTACTTCCTAATTTAAATTTTTATTATCTAGGTCTAAATGCTGCTGTCCATTTTGTAGCAGTTTGTTTTTAAATAATATGATTCTCCCATTCTTAGAAGATATTTGAATTTTTTGGCTTAAATAGAAACTAGTTGACAGTGGATGCTGTTTATTTTTGATATTCCAGTTTGTCTAATTTTTTCCTTGAAATGGAATGAGTAAACTTAACACAGACACACAAACACACACATGCACACACAGGCACACACACATGTGCACATCCACAGCCCTCAACAAAAAAACACATACCAGCAGCAAATTACTAGGATTTACCATGGAATAAAAGCTTGAAATGGCACTGCATACTAACTTTCTGCACTCCTATGCAGACTTTTATGCATTTTTAAATCCATTAAATATCACCTTAGAATAAAAGCAAGCACAATGGAAACTAAATGAGATAGTTGCAGAGAACATCAAAAATAGTAATTTATGCTCCCATACAATATCAAGCTTGTTCAGAGTTTCTTTTTTGGTCCTTTGGATTCTATTTAAAATCAAATTCAGTTTGTATATGCATATATGTGTAGGAGTTGGGGATAGAATTAATTATCCCACACAGCCTACACTCACTCCCCTAATATTTCTTATATTAACGTGCAAATCTGTTATCTTCATTGCTATGATACTACAACACAATTAGAGATCATTAACTTTCTCCTTTATAATCAGCAAATTTTGCAGGCCTCAGATATACATGAACCTCTAATTTATTCCTATTTATCTCACACTCTCATTTACCAAAGTGTCAAAACAACTTTTTATATCATTGCTATTTGTTTTAGTTTCTGCAAGCTGACTGCTAGAGGATGATTATTTCTCCTACATTGTCTCTTCCCCTCATCTTTCCATTTTTTAAAAAAGAAAGAAAAAATACAATAAAAATCAGATACTTTGGCCTGTATTATTTATTTTATGTGCAAAGAGACTTATTTATATATGCTAAAACACACTGGAGTATAAGACAAGCTGGCTCTTAATTATGTCTTTTGCATTTTATAGAGGAAAAGTATATAAGACAGATCCTGAGGTATTATATTCATGTGCATTCATGATTAAGAATACTCAATGTGCCAAGAACTGCTGCATACCAAAAAATGCTTTTATGGATTTATTTACCTAAATTCAGTTAAAGTTTCTTTCAACTTAATGTGCTTGTAGATGTCAAATTGCATATTTAAGTTTTGTAGTGATGTTAAATCTGGTGCTACAATTCTAATGTCTAATAGGTTTTAGTTTGCTTCAATTTATTTGTTTTATATGTTGCCAGAATTTATTATGAAAGGCACTTTCAGGCATGAAAATAAAATTATAAGCAGGCTGGCACATACCTTTTTGTAAATTATAAACTATGATTTTTAGGGATCTGTATTCTTTGAAATTTTCTGGTTCTCTTTCACTTTCTCACCTATAAGAACCCAAAAGCATCCATTGTAGTGTATGGAAAAGCACTTAAGGGAAGTATAGCCACTTTTTGTGTCCCTTGAAAAGAAAATGCTCTTTGGTCTCTCCTTTCACTCTTCCTTCTCTCCAACCTATTTTGCACAAGATAGCCAAGGTGATCCTTCACAATCACACATATGAGCATGTCAACCCATGCTTAAAAGAATGTACCCACTTGCAATTGTCACTAGAGCATTGTTTTCCACATCATATATACTCAAAAATATCTGCTGGAAATTGAATGACCCCAGCATGAAGCCAAGACACTGTACTATCTCACTTACCAGCATTCAGTGACCTTTCAGCTTCATTACTGACCATCACCCAATGTCCCTAGGTGACAGGAGGCCTCTTCCATAAGATGTAGCAGGAGAAGAGATGAGATCATTGTTTCATCATTTCCCATCATGCTCTGTTTGCTTGTATGTCATTGCTCAGGACTAGTCAGAAGGCTCTACCCAACTGCATGGGGCAGTGGGGCCAGGAGGTGGACATGCTGTCTCTGTGTGCCTTGAAAGGAGAAAAACCAAATTTCAGGGAACACCAGTAATATGTATCATAGTGTCTGATACATAATATGGATTTCATGAAGATTTAATGGATAATAATTAGGATTCATTTGACTGTAAGACACAGACATAAAAACATTTTGGCAAACATGAGGAGTTAGCTCATGAGCAAACTCTCAACAAAGGCAGAGGTGCTGCTACATTTTATGTGTTGTAGAAACATGGACTCTCCCAATTTACATATTCTTTCTATTGATTTAGCATTTGTGTCCTACTCTGGATCTCAGCTTCATGTCTCAGACTGGCCTCTGCCACAGCTGTATAGATAGAGTTGTTGTCAATTTCAATCTCACATCCTTCCATTTTCCAATGAAATCTTACTCTCTGTTTCAAGTTCAAATGTAGAAGAACATTTGTTCCCAGTTTAGCCGGGAAGAACTGTTCCCAGTTTAGCTTGTGGACCTATGTAGTAAGTCTTTTAAGTCAGAATGATATGATCAATGCTGTTGGAATGAAGAATGCTTCTTTGGCCCAATCATCATGTCCAGGAGGCAGAGATTAAGGACTTTGTGACCTTACTAAATCCTCATTTCCAGAGCTTCTTACCTGGAATACTGAAGCAGTTTCTACCTCTATGCTATGTGCGACTTGAATATGCAAATGGACGATGGTCGTATCATAAATCAAAACTGAACCCTGATCTCTGCAGTAACCAGTCCAAACAACAACCTCTGCAGCAATTGGTCCAAAATCATAGGAATTGGTCGAGGACTGCCAACTTCCCTAAATTTTGAGCTCCAGTTTCCAATTTAGAACCAACCAGAGAAAACTAATTATGAGCCCTAATCAATCACATAGAATGTCTTGCTTCTAGTTAGCTCATCTTCAGATTCCCTACACCACCAATCTCTAATCAGGGTATCCCTAAAGATTTCCCTCTTTCTCATGATAAAGCTTTCCCATTCCCTGCCTGCCTTTGAGTCTTTGCCATATGCAAGGGATGGTGGCCAACTCCCTTGTTATAGTAAGCTCTGACTAAGCCTTTATTTGTTCTCATTTGGTCAGCCTTTGCTTATTTTCACAACTATTAAGGAAACTTGCAGCAACCCTTACACTGAATAGACCTAATTATGTCAAACCTTTACTTATTACCTAAATAAACATCCTTCTGGACAATGTTACCAAAGAGAGGAATTGTACCTGATTTTAGACCATAGGAGGGCTCTTCATTTTTTACTCTTAGTTACAGGTGAACAAATTAAAAAGAAAATTAAGACTCTATTTCACATCTTAAGATTTATATATTAAATTAAATATATATATATTCCAATGAAATAGAAATGGAATCTAAGGTTAATACTCTGGAGTATTTCTTTGCAAGAAATGCTGCCCTTCATAGAATGCTGCCTAAATAAAATGCACTGTTACTTGTCAAAATTTCTTTCCCTTTATGGAAAATTACTTGTAAAAGAATTGCAACAATGCAAATCTCATCTACTTATAGAAAGCATTACAATGTATTAAAAATTATTTATGTATTGAGGTTTATATAACAGTTCCAAAATATCCACTTGATGACTACTCATTTCAAATAAAGAAGATTAGTAATTACACTGCATGGATATACCTAAAATAGTAAAAATAACTTAGAATCAATATTAGTATGATATCAGTGGGAGGAAGAGTTTATCTAGGGAGGAATGGGGTGCTATTGGAGCTCAGAAAACAACACCCAAAAGTGAAGGCCTCAGAAGCAGCCTTAGAAGCAAAACTTTTTCTCTGACCTTCTTTTGCCCTCCTTTCTCCCAGTCCCATTCTCCCCTCAGGCTAGCCATAGAAACTAGAATCTCTCTTCTCCAGGGTAGGTCATAGAAACCAGAACCCCTTTTCTCAAAGCCAACCATAAAACCTAAAAATATTCTGTGTAAAAACTTGCCATAAAGAAATTATCAGATCTACCTTGTTTGACTATAGGTCATAAGACCCCTGTACCAGAAAGTTTTGCCTCATACCCAGAAAGGAAGAATATATATTCAGATAGGCCAAGAAGAATCTAGAATCTGGACACATAGGCTTTGGTTGGTTTTTCCACTCAGTCTAGATCACACACCTTTTGTACAATCATAGTTCTACATAACTGTGTATACTTTGTTGAACCTTAGCATAACATTGACATTTTTCCCTATATCTTTGTTCTTCCATCTGCGGACTCCCTTACATGCATGTTAAATAAATTTGTATGCTGTTTCTCCAATTCACCTGCCTTTTGAGAGTTAATTTTTCAGAGAACCTTCAGAGAGCCATACCCTGTGCCCCAACAGTGCCTTATCTGCAGCCTCTCTAATCACCACAGCTCTGAAAAGTCTGTAAAGGTGGGGTGAAACATCCAACCAGCATCTCAGGCTCTTTAAACACTTATACATGAACATTATTAAAATGTCTTAATCCTAAGCATATTAATATGTTCTTTGGAATGTTTGTAAATGCCTTTGCTGGAACAAAGCCTAGGCATAAAATCTTATGGATGTGTTTTTCCTACTGGATTATCCCTTCAATCCTATCATATGATGAAAAAAGACTCATTTCACAAGTAAATCTCTTTGATGATTTTGTATGATTGTCCTTTTCTCTAAAGTGGAATTGCATTTGTAAGCTGCAAAGTATAGAAAAGATAGAGAAATTAAGTCATTTATTAAAAGCAAAGTTATCTGAGCTTTCAGAAGGACATCATCATCCTTGGTCTACGGCACTTCTATTAGTGTTGATGTCTATGTGCTCCTCAGCTTCCAAACCCATAGACTTTCTCTTCTGAAGTTGTTACTGAGAGACCCATGAGATTGAATCCAGTTACTCTAGTAACCAATTCTTCACTGACATGTTTAGTTTATAACTATCTTTTAATGTGACTAGCTACATATATATTTATCTTAGAATTAAAATTCAGTGTTGAAATGATTGTCATAGGGACACTTCAAAACAGATTAAATTGAATTTATAAGTGATTCAAAATGAATTTAAAATGGATAGGGAGATATCACTTTACAGAAAATAAAACTGATTTGGTTAATTTACCACTTAGGCTTCTAATCTTAATCTGAGGTCTGCTAAACCCTGAGATTACAGGAAAACCTTCTGAGGAGTATTTTGGCCAGGCACAAAATTTTAATGAACAAGTTTAAGGTGTCACATTTCAATAACTCTTTCATAATTCTTGCTGTTCTTCTTTCAAATCTTCCTTTTCAAAAAAAATCCTTCTCCCACAATGCTGCTGCTGCTTCTTCTTTTCTTTTCTTTTCTTTTCTTTTTTCTTTTT
>VBSM01003039.1:16185103-16209227 GCA_008086735.1 Cheirogaleus medius
TGTTTTTTCTAGATCTGTAAAGAATGATGGTGGTACTTTGATGGGGATTGCATTTACACTAATATACTTTAGTGTATATTGACATTTTAATGATATTGATTCTACTGATCCATAAACAAGGTAGATTTTTCCATTTGTTTACATCTTCTACAATTTCTTTTTTTAGCATTTCATAGTTCTCCTTGTATAAGTCTTTCGTATCTTTCGTTAAATATACTCCTAGATATTTAATTTTCTTTGGGGCTATAGTAAAAGGTATTGCGTTTTTGATTTGAGTGTCGGCTTGATGGTTCTTGGCATATATGAATGCCTCTGATTTGTGTATATTGATTTTGTAACCTGAGACTTTACCAAATTCATTTATCAAATCGAGGAGTCTCTTGGACGAATCCATGGGGTTTTCTAGACATAATATCATGTCATCAGCGAAGAGCGGAAGTTTGATCTCATCTGCCCCCACTTGGATACCCTTAATACCCTTCTCTTGCCTGATTGCTATAGCTAGGACTTCGAGCACTATGTTGAATAGAAAAGGAGATAGTGGGTTCTTTTGAATGGATCATGAAGGCTGTGTGATGGCAATGTCAGGGATGACAGCACTAGTTTAAAAACCCTATGTTTTTTCCTCCATTTTACTGAAATACAAAACTTCTGGGTTTTTATAATTTTGAGGGAAGGAAAGAGGACATTAAATGAACAGAGATCTAATTTCTTCCTAAAATAATCCAAGTAGTGGAGCCACATTTAATTATATTTAGAAGAAAAAACAAATGCAGCATTTTTTTTTTCATTTGATTATTGTGAAGAAACTGCGTAACTCTTAATGTTAGTGGTGCCAGCTGTTCCAGATACCTGGGAGATTGACAAACTTGCTCAGTATTGATGGTTGCATATGCATTTACTTTATCACTACTATTAATGAATCATTGTGAAGGCTGTCAAATGATGGAAATCACCAATTGAAGATGCAGGGGGGAAATATCCAAATGTCATCACTGCAGATATTTTCTTTCACAGATATTTTTTCTAAGGACCCTCCTTCCCTTGAAAACCTCATTTGCTTCCACAAGTGCTTAGGTCAGTGGTTTTATTTTGACATGTTTTCTTTCTTGCCTTTTGCACCAAAAACTTTTGAAAGCTGTCTGAGCTGATATTGTAGAATTTTGTATTTTCTTAATAGAAATATCCCTCTTTATGGGATTTTAAGTATCTATTTAAACAAAAACTGAAAAGTATTTTCTATAGATCTATATTTCTGACAATTATCTCATTGACTGAGAATATGTGAAAGCAATGTGCTCTTCCTGTGTTTATTCTTACTTAATATAGGTGTCTGGAAAGATAGACTGTGATTTTCAGGAAGTGAACAACTGGATATTGATTTATACATCTGTTATATCACTATACTAGACTAGAGAAAGCAATGTGGCATAGTACAAAAGGTGTGGACTTTGGATATAAACAGTATAAGATTTGAATCCTAATTCAACTTCTTTTAACCATTTTCTTTAGATTATTTGGCTAATTGGTATGTAATTAAAACTTCATAATTTAAAATGAGATATTAAATATGAGTAATTTGTGAAGAATAGTTAAAATAATTTATGTATATATATTCTGGCAATGGGTCTGGGAATTAATATTCAAATGAGAGAGTTCTAAAAATGTGCTTATTTTATAATCATAATAGATTGACAGAAAGTAAATTCTTCCAAATCATAAGAAATAGTATAAGGGAAAATAGCTTAGAAAATTCATAAAATTTGTCATCTTCCTTTCCTTGTATAATTCTTTGTCTTTTTTAAATAACTGAGATTCCTTCAGATTATTTTTGAATCTAATATTTTGATATTCCTCATCACCGAAATCAATTTATTCTTTTAAAAAAGTATTGATATGTAATAATTGTGCATATTTATAGGGTACATGTGGTATTTTTATACATGTATACAAAGTGTAATAATCAAATCAGGGTATTTAAGATATCAATTACCTTGAATATTTGTCATTTCTTTGTGATGAGAACATTCCAGATCTTCTCTTCTAGCTAATTTGAAATATACAATATATTATTGTTAACTATCATCACCCTTCTGTGCTATTAAACACTAGAACTTATTCCTTCTATTTAAGTGTATATTTGTAGCCATTAATGAAATTCTCTTTATCCCCTGCCACCCTTCTCAGCCTCTGGCAACTATCATTTTATCCTCTACTTCTATGAGGCCAACTTTTTTAGCCCTCACATGTAGGTGAGAACTTGTGACATTTGTCTTTCTGTGCATGTTTGATTTTACTTAACATAATGACCTCCAGTTCCATTCATGTTGCTGCAGATGACAACATTTCATTCTTTTTCTTGGCTAAATAGTATTCAATGGTGAATATATACCACATTTTCTTTATTCATTCATCTGCTGATGAACACTTAAGTTGATTCCATGTCATGGCTATTGTGAATAGTGCTGCAATAAACATAGGGGCATAGGTATAGGCATAGGTATCTCTTTAATATATCGACTTCATTTTCTTTGGATAAATACCCAACAGTGAGATTGCTGGATTGTCTGGTAGTTCTATTTTTAGTTTTTTTAAGAAACGTTCATACGGTTTTCAATAATAGCTGCGCTAATTTATAATCCAAGCAACAGTGTATAAGAATTCCCTTTTCTCTGAATTCTCAACATTTATCATTTTTTGTCTTTTTGATAATTACCATTTTAAATGAAGTAAGGTGGTATCTCATCACCTTGTGAGTTTGATTTACATTTCCCTGATAATTAGTGATGTTGAACATTTTTTCATAAACATATTGGCCATTTGTACATCTTATTTTGAGAAATGCCTATTCAGATCCTTTGCCTATTTTCTAATGGGATTCTTTGTTTTTTGCCGTTGAGTTGTTTGTGTTCCTTCTATGTTCTGGATATTAGACCCTTGTCAGATGAATAATTAGCAAATATTTTTTTCATTCTATAGATTGACTTTTCACTCTGTTGTTTTTATGTTTTTTGTTTTTCTTTTCTTGTGTGTGATACAGAAGCCTTTTAGTTTAATATGGTACCATTTGTCTACTTTTGGTTTTTTTGTCCATGCTTTCGAGGTTTTAACCATAAAATCTCTGCCTAAACCAACGTACTGAGGTGTTTCACCTATGTTTTCTTCTAATACTTTCACAGTTTTGGTTTTTTGTTTAAATATTTTATTTATTATAAGCTGATTTCTGTGTAGGATAAGAGATAAAGGTCTAGTTTTACTCTTCTGTATATGGATATCCAGCTTGCCCAGACTCTTTATTAAAAGACCGTGTTCTTTCCCCAGTCTATGTTCTTTGAGCATTTGTTAAAAATCAATTGGCTGAAAATATATAGATTTCTCTTTGGGTTCTCTATGATGCTGCATTGGTCTATGTGTCCAATTTTATGCCAGTAACATACTATTTTTATTACTATAAGTTTGTAGTATATTTTGAAGTCTGATAGTGTGATGCCTCTATCTTTATTCTTTTTGCTCAGTACTTCTTTGGCTACATGGAGTTTTTTGTGGTTTCATATAAATTTAATGTTGTTTTTTCTATTTTTGTTGAGAATATCACTGGTATTTTGATAGGGGTTGCATTGAATCTGCAGATTGCTTTAGGTAGTATGGTCATTTTAAACAATATTAATTCTTTCAGTTCATTAGCATGGATGTCTGTTCATTTGATTTTGTCCTGTTCAATTTCTTTCATCATTGTTTTACAGTTTTTGTTTTAGAGGCTTTTCACCTCTTTGGTTAAATTTATTGCAAGTTATTTTTTGTTCTTACCTATTGTAAATTGCTTTCTTGATTTTTTTTTTTTTAGCTAGTTTGTTATGGGTGTATAAAAGTGTTACTGACTTTTTTATTGATTTTTATCCTGCAACTTTGCTGGATTTGTTTATTAGTTTTAAGAGTTTTTTGATGGAGTCTTTAGTTTTTTTCTGTATAAGGGCATGCCATCTGCAAAGAGGGACAATTTGATTTCTTCTTTTCTGATTCGGAATTTCCTTTTCTTGCCTAATTGCCCTGGATAAGACTTCAAATTATATGTTAAATAAGAGTGCTACAATTTGTCTTGTTGCAGTTCTTACAGGAAAGATTTTCAGCTTCTCTTATTCAGTATAACTTTAGTCATGGGTATGTCATATATAGCCTTTATTATGTTAAGGTGCTTTTCTTCTATGTTTAACATTTTGAGATTTTTTTAATGAAGGGATATTGAATTTATAAAATGATTTTTTTTGCATGTATTGGTAAGGTAGTATGGTTTTAGTTCTTCATTCTGTTGATATGATATATCCTGATTATTAATATGCATATTTTGAATCATCCTTGTATTACTAGGATAAATCCAACTTGGTCATGGTATATTACCTTTTTGATGTGTTACTGAATTCATTTTTCTAGTTAATCTCAGAAGATGTATTTTTCTTGGATAAGAAAACACCAATTCAATTTCTAATTCTACTTTATAGTATAGGTCTCCTTTATTTTAGAAGTCATGTTTACAAACTTATTTTTCTTTGAATTTGTGTAGATTCAATACTCCCAGATATTAGAGACAAATAAAATGATGCAACAGAAAGGGTGCTGCTATATTACACTTGTAATAGTAACCTTTGAAATAGTGGTCTGGAAATTTTTATATGCATCTACTTTGAGTAAATAGATTATAAGAATAGGTGTTAATTTGGGATATAAACAACCTTATTGCTCCACGTTAGCAGTTAGTTACTCTACTTTGGGGAACAGGCAACTTTCAACTACAGAGTGTGCATTTAATTGTATACACTTTACCAATATCCCTTTGAACCTGATGATGATTCTCAGTGTGAAGTTGTCAATGCTTTTGTAGATGCTGCTTAAGGGTCAACTCCTAACAGAGGGGAGAAATTGATGTACTATTGTTAAGCTATGGTCACAAATGTTGACTTTTGGTCTGAATAAAATTTAAATTTTGTACATCCATGATTATAAAGATATAGGAGAATAAGTGGCATTTTAGATACACAGATAATTCACTACATATAAATTATTATGTAGAAAATTAAAAATCAGGTTTATCTTGATATAAAACCAGGTGCTGCCTCTTACACTTTATAACACAATTTTTGATTAAATTATATTAAAATTGTGTTCAGCATCATGACTTCATGAGTGGATTATTAAAATTTGGTATATGTTTACAATGGAATATTACTCAATTCCAAGAAACAACAGTGAGCTAGCACCGCTTATATTATCCTGGATTGAGTTTAAGCCCATTATCCAAAGTGAGGTGACACAAGATCAGAATAATGGTCTCCATATATACTCGCCATCAAATTGGTACTGACTGATTAACACTATGGTGCTCAAAGGGTGGTGGTGTTCACCAGGTATTTGGGGTTTGGAGGGGTAGTCCCACATCTGAGGGATGTGGTTAACATTGTGGAGGGGAAGATCATACCTCTAACCCTTGCTAGGGAGAGGCAAAGATATAAAATGTAACCAAAATGTTAAGAAAAAAAGAAAAAGAAACATTTGTCGGGTGTAGGGCAGGTGGGAGGGGGGATGGGGATGGGTATATACATACATAGTGAGTGTTATGCACACTCTCTGGGGGATGGACACACTTGAAGCTCTGACTCGAGCGGGGAGGGGAGACAAGGGCAATGTATATAACCTTAATGTTTGTACCCCCATAATATTCTGAAATATTAAAAAAAAAAAAGAAATTGTCATCACACGTATATACCACATTGTATCTTGAGTTATATATTAGATGGAAGCTATGGCCTAGCAGATGTAAGATGTGAACACTGAACAAATGAATAATTTAACAAGAACAAATCTAATAAAACTTTATTTTATCTCTTGTATTCCATATCAAAGTCATAGACTGGCTATCCAGTTGCCAGTTTGTTTTACTCTATAACACTTTGTGTTAAATTATTTGTTGGCAAGTATGCCTTCATTACTATATGATGATATCTTTGAAATTAGAAATTGAACATTTCAAGTCAGAACGTTAACCTAATAATCAACATATTTGTTGTGCTTATTTGAATGCCTGCAACTCATAAGGCATTTGCTTTTTCAACAGTATTTCTAAATGTATACACTATGCTTAGTTCTCCATTAGGCATTCAGATTTCAGAGATAAAAGTTATACTCTTTGTCTTCAAGGAAGCTACACTCTTGTGGGCAGACACTCTTTTTTTAGTGATTAAGTATAAAGGTTTTTTGAACCCAAATCTTAAGGCAGACATTCTTATAATGAGTTTGTGAACTACCATGAGGGCTTAGTTGTCATAGGAAATAAAACACTGAGGTCTTTATGCAAGAAGCCAGGATAATTTCTCCAATTGTGAGTTAGATACTGTATCTCCCTGATTTAAGCCCTTTTGATTGCTTCTACCACTTATTGCAAACAATTATCTCTGACCCTCATTCATTAATGCATTATTCATTTAGCAAGCATTGCAAGCTCTGTTATGCCCCAGGAAATATTACTAACAATAAACAAGGTTAATAAATTGTCCCTAATCTCCAGAAAATTATGGCACACTGGGCAGAAAATAAGAAAATAAGCAAATATTTAAATAAGAAAATAAACACACTTTGAAACATAATTGCATATAAATATTATGAACACATTAAATATATACACATAGAAATAGATTTTTATATATTACACATACATAATAAGTTGGTGTTAAGTGCTCTAAAGAAAATAAAAAGTTGGTAGGTAAGAACGTTGTTGGGAGAGAGAGTTGTCAGTGTGGCCATTCTGGAGTGGAAAACTGGAAAGACCTTTCTGAGAAAGTGTCATTTAAGGTAAGATGTGATCCCAACATTCAGACTTCTAGAAGAATATTGTTTCATATAGTGTAAATGGTTTCATGTAAGCAAAGCAAATCCTTAGCAGAGAATAAGCTTGAGAAATTCCAAGAATATATAAACATCCAGTTTGCCTTAAAAGGCAGTGCCCATGAAGTGCAGTGGCCTAAGATGAAATCAGAGACTTTGTTTGTGTATTTGTTTATATACTTTTCCTTTGGAATGGGAGCTTCATATAAGAAAGAATTTTGCTTTTCTCATTTACTGATTGCTACAGCTAGGACATAATAGAAATATGCACATTATAAAAAGTAAATAAACCTCAATTGAAAGAATGAATGAATGGATTTTAGTTTTGGGCAGTTAAATTTTCCAAGTTGTTAAAAATAAACCAAACAAAACTTTAGAGTTAATTTTTATTTTTGAATAGTACTGGACTCTTATTCCCTGAGACAAAATTTCATCTCATTAAACTCTTCCTGAAAGTAAACAAAAATATTTCACAGTAAAATTAATAATGAAAATCAACATTTTACTAAAACCATAAAAAATTATATGTAATATTAGAATCATAAACAAAATGGTGGACTATTTTAAAAAGTCACATATTAACTAAATAAAGATTCAGAAAAGGTAGAGGCCCATCCCCAATTCTCTTCTTCTGGAAAAGAGACAATATGTATAATATCTAAGAAATATAGGGGAATGGGTAAATTCACACCTAATGGGTGCAGTGCGCACTGTCTAGAGGATGGGCATACTTGTAGCTCTGACTTGGGTGGTGCAAAGGCAATACATGTATCCAAAGTGTTTGTACCCCAGTAATATTCTGAAATTTTTTTAAAAAAGTAAAAATAAAACAATTTTAAAAAATGAGGAACATATTTCAACAGACACTTCACAAACTAAAAAACAAACAAACAACAAAAAAGAAATATCTAGTTATTATTTCTTGTAGTCCTATATTTAGCAATCAATAAATACTACTTTAGCCAGCATTTAATACATCTCTACCCAAATAAAATTCTAAATTGCTAAGGTTGAAACCTAAATCTAAATTTTTCATTACTATAAAAAGTAAATTTTAATTTAGGAATTATTATTAAGGAAAAATCATAAACACATGCAGAAGCAATTTACTTGAATCATATACAACTTTAAGATTGCTCCTTTGGGAATTAAACACTTCTCTTAAGGCCATTAAAGACAATGTTTTTAGAAAATAAATCATTAAAATTATGTCATCACAAATTCTACTTTGAATTTTAATTATATAAATTAGATATTGAATTAAAACTTTATAAATTACTTTAAAAATTTAACTACATCTTATGTTAGTGATGGAAATTAATTCTTATGAATGAGTAGTCTTGGAATTTAATATTATCTATTGATGCCTCTTCTGCTATTTTGTCCCAGTTGTCACCTAAACTGGCCCAAGTAAACCTATAGGGGCAAATATTGAAAAGATTTCAGTTTATTTCACTCAACCATTTTTTAAGCACAGACTCTTTCTTACTTTTACTTTCAACAAAGATAAGACCATAATATAACCTAGAATATCTTTTCTCAGTTTACTTTACTTTTATAATATCTCCTGAAATTTTCAGTAAATGCCAAATATTTTATTATATTTGTCTAGAATACAGAATCACATGCATGAAAGAATCTAAGAAAAATAATAGCATCTGGTGACATTCAACAGTCATAATCTAATGCATTTTCAGAAGCTACCTAAAAACTCAGATGTTCATTTTAGATTTTAGATTATATAAAATGAAATTTAGCTATCAGCCTTCTTCCTGAGTACTAGTGCAAATGGTCCTCAAATTACAATTTTTTGACTTTATAATGGTAAGAAAACTATACACATTCAGCAGAAACCATACTTCAGTACAGTATTTAATAAATTACATGAGGTATGCAACACTTTTTTATAAAAGTCTTTGCGTTAGATGATTTTGCCCAAATAGAGGCTAATGTAATTGTTCTTTGCACATTTAAGGTAGGCTAGGCTGAGGTATGATGTTCAGTAGGTTAAGTATATTAAATGCATTTTTGACTTCTAATATTTTCAATTTGCAATAGGTTTATCGAGATATAACCTCATCCTCAAAGACATCTATGTTAGGATGCAGACATTGATGAAGGTAATTTGTCAAGTGGATATTTACAGAAACTTCAATTTATGTCAAATTCCCTTTCAAAAGTATAGAGCCTTACAATTTACTTAACAACCTACAGTCTGCACGTAAAGAGGTTTATATTTATATGATTTTATTTTAATGGAATGAATAAATGTCATACTTGAAAAGAATATGATAAATGTGATAAATGTCAAACCTGAGAAGAGAATTAGTAGCTACTTTTTTACAATTTGAAAATGCAAACTTTTTAAAAAAGTGAATAATGGATTAAGTTTTGGAATTTTTGATATTTTGAATCACTTATATTCAGTAAATTTGCTCCCTGGCATATTTCCAACTTTATTTCCAAAATGTGTTCAGACTATAATAACTCAAATATTTCATTTGGCATGTATTTATAAGGGTACTTATACAATTTAACTTAACAAAGATTTTAAAGTAAATTTTAAACCTTTGATTGTTTAAAGTACTTATTTCTAATGATAATTGCATGCATTTTATTCATATAAACATGTAACTCAATACTTTAAAATAATCACACCTACAGGTTCTTAAAGCCATGCTCTGAAGTAGACAGGGGCAGCATAGTACAAATAACTAAACTTTAAGGAAAAGAGCCAGAGAAAGAGGTCAAATCTTAGTCCAAAAGTTATTTCTATTATTATTTTCTGTCTATTTGCTTGATTACTTTCCAAAGGCAGGTCAGCCAGATGTCCTCCTGGGCTTCAAGAACATGCATACAGCTGATGTATATTTGAATATCTGTAGAGAGTACTGGGGAATCAACAAATAGGAAAATCTTCCAGAATTTGCTAAGTTTGTGTTTCTTTCCAATCTTGTTTCTTCTCACCTTGGTTTGTTAGAATCTGCTATGATCCAAAAGTTTGTGTAGCCCCAAAATTCATATATTAAATTCCTTACCCCCAAGGTGATGGTATTAAGAGATAGGGCCTTTTGGAAAGTAATTAGGTAATAGGATCAGGTCTTGAGATTAGTGCCTTTATAAAATAGGGGCAAGGGAGCATATTTGCTATTTCTATTGTGTGAGGACATAGCAGAAAGGTGCCATCAATGAGTCAGGAAACAGGCCCTCACAAGACATTAAATCTGCTTGTACCCTGATACTGGATTTGGTGCCTACAGAACTATGAGGAGAAAATTTCTGTTTATAAGCTAACCAGGTCTTGGCATTTTTTGTGATAGCAGCTCAAACAGACTAAGATCACAATTTTGATAACAACAGTTTCAGCAGGATTACAGAGTTGAAATATAAATGAAAACATTTTTAAATGTTGGCATAAACAAGTACATATAGCCAATTTTTAAGTAAAGTAGAAAAGAAAGGAAAGTGGCCTGGATGAAAGGGTACTTTTTAGGATAGTCATGGTACACAAGTTTAAAGGATGAATAGCAGTTTTTGAAAAGAGAGAAGGAAAGGTAAAAGAGGAAAATAAATAGCACTGGATCAGTTTTTAAGATAGGGTGTGGGGAAAGTTATAGATTTAAGGGAAAATGAGGTCAGAGTTATAATAAGAGAGAAAGAGAGAGAAAAAAAATAGAGATGACTCTCATAGCCAGTCTAATCACCACTTGGAGAGGTGTTGGAAAACAAAAGAAACTAAAAGAAAACTCAACATTGGATCAAACAGCTTACATTTACAACAATAGGGGATACAGTGTTGGGAGCAAAGCACAGACAGAGGCACGAAAAAATCCAATATTAGTAATATCTAAGTGCCATAGATGGTGTGGTGGGAAGAATAGTGATCTCCAAAGATGTACATGTCCTAATCCCAGGAACCTTTGAAAATATTAGATTACATGGCAAAGAGCAATGAGGTGGAACATGAAATTAAATTTGCTGATAGGCTAACTTTGAGATAGGAAGATTATCCAGGATTATCTATATGGACACAATGTAATCACAAGCATCCTTATAAATGGAAGAAGGAGACAAAGAGGAATAGGCTGAGAGAGATTTGAAGATGCTTCTCTGCTGGCTTTGAAGATAGCAGAAGGGGCCACAAACCAGGGAATGTAGGTAGCCTCTGATAGTTGGAAAAAGCAAGAAAACAGATTCCCCTACAACCTCCTGAAAGAATTCAGCCTTGTATACACTCTGATTTTTAGCTCAGTAAGATGTGTTTTGGACTCCTGATCTCTCAAACTGGAAGACAGTAAATGTGTATTGTTTTTTAGCATTGAATTTTGTGGTAATTTGTTAAAACAATAATATACGACTGGTAGAAATGTATAAAGAATGCATTTATTATATTTTTTCTATTATACCAAAAAAACATATAATGGAAATAAATTCTACTCTATTGATTATAATTTTGTCTTTATTATCAAAACACTGTTTATATTAGTTTTCTATTGAAATAAATTAGTTTATGAGATTGTGGGTACTGGCTAGGAAAATATGAAATTTGTAAAGCAGGCATTCAGGAAGGATAGACTGTAACTTTTGAGCATGGATTGAAGCTACTGTCCAGAGATTATATTTCTTCTTAATTAGGGGCTCCTCAGATCTCTTAAGGCCTTTCAACTCAGGACTAACCAGATTAGCTAGGATAACCTTTTTTATTTAAAGTCAACTGATTATGTACTTTAGTCATATCCACAAAGTATCTAAATACCTAAATTAATGTTTGGTTGAATGACTAGAGACTATAGCCTAGCCAAATCAACACATCAAATGACCAATACATTTGGTAAAGAGAGATTTTGAATTTAGGAAGGTGAGGTAGAACAAAATAAATTAGGATGGAGATAGAGATAAATGTACATAGCTATGATCCGAAACAGGAGGTAATGTTCTCATATTTGCTTTTTGATCCAGAATATATGAGATGTGCCCATTAAAAGAAAAGGCCCTACCACTCTTATTCCATTTTCTACAAAGAGAAGTGTGCGCAAGGATTTGTGGTGATAAAAAGGCTAAGGTTCACAATTTATGAAATGAATTTGCCTTTTATACAAATGGCACCGAGAGAAGCCAAGAATTGAGGTCGTCACATAAAACCATCAGAGTCTAAGTATTGATTTTCTATATTGGTAAGTCATATACCATTTCTAAGAACTGCTTTGACTGTTCTCAGGTGACCTTTTAATTGGAAAGATGAAATTTCATGATCTGAAAGTGAGACAAGAAGTCAAAATAGTCATATGTTCGCAAACTTCAAAAAGACTACTTTACGGAACATTGAAAGGCTACACTTGAAGCTCATCACAGATTTTATGCATAAAAACCCAGATGATGCATAAAAATATTAACTTTTTTCCCTGAGGATTAAACATTGAGGATCTACTTAAGCACCACTGTCTGGGGAAGTAAAACAAAAAGAATCTTTTTGATGCCTGACACGTAAAAGTTTAAAATATGTTAACGTGGTTCTGCTGATTAGAGACTGATTTCCTCTTCAGAATCCTTCAGTCTCAGCAATGGAATATCTTGGTGCATCCTAGTGTATTGTGGTAAACAAGGTTCAGTTTTCTTTTTTGGTCTAGTCTCTCATTATTGCCTCAACTATTAGAGAAAAGTCTAGTGAAGATAGAAAACTGTAGACCAAATCCTCATTTTCATTGCCATAACTTAATTGAGGGCTCTGTAAATGAGGGCAATGTCTACATGGATGGACATAAGAAAGAAGGAAGGAAAATAGTCAGGTCAGTGGTGTCTACATTCCCTTAATAGGTCCAAGCACTAATAATAAGGTGAAGAGTTTCAGCTAATGGCTCTACACAGATCTTCATGTCACTAGATACATCCACAATATGCTATGTACTGTTTCTTTGATTTAACCAAACATGTCTTTATTTGGTAGTTATCAACTTAGTTTGTAGACTTCTTATGTGTTTTTGGTGATGCTTGGTGTGAAAAGGAAATAATAAATCTGGAAATTATAGTCATTAGGGAAATGTAATGCTGGATCAATCATATTGTGGGTAGTCTATATAATTGGTGAGATTTTGCTGGTGGATGCATTTCATCTGATAATTGATATAATAATTTGTGTGATCTAGGCATTTAAGATTTAGTTTATGAAAGCAGATGGAGTTTAAGAAGATAAATTTGTAGTCTCTAGAAGCAGATTATTTGAATAAATATTATAGCATTTGAATCCATAATATAAAGTATATAATTTTTAATCAAGATATCTAATATAATTAAACCAGTTTTATTTTATTGGAAATGCATATAAATCCTGTGATACTCACAATGAGAATTTACTAGGTAGCATTTGGGTTTGGAGATGATGTAGTAGTTATTAGTGTCTTCAAGATTCACCACAATAAACATATTTTTAGTCTAATAATACTTGTCTTATTGTTGGTCAATCTGCATCAAAATGTTATAAGATCTTGTCGGTTTTATTAAAAAGTAGGCATGACCTAAGTCAGAACCATTACTCTTGAGAAGAAAATGCAAGGGTAGAGGTTGCTTTTCTTCACATTAAGTTGTGGTAAAATGTCACCCAAAAAAGTCTCAAAATTATTTATTTCGGTTATAAATTCCTGCCTTGCATCTGAATGGGAATTGGTTAAAAAAAAATAAATAACAGTGATGAAGAAACAGATATTTGTCTATTATAGTTTTTGTATTATGCCACAATATTTCTGATTTTTTTTTTCTTTCAAAGATCAAGGCCACTTTAGAGAAAGTGTGTGTTCTTGTGAAGCTCCTCAAATGTCTGTGTAGATGAAGATCTGATATTAGACTACAAAATATCCAATTCTCTTTAGCTCTATCTGAAAAGTGTTTGGGATATGCCCCTTAACCATATAGGGTGAGATTATTTAAATTTATCTACTTGCCTTCTCCAATTGCAGCTCTTTTGGGGACCAGCTGAACTCACTATTCTTTTTGAAATTTGGTATATGCTGATCTCAAGTTAACAGAAATTAGAAAAAAAAGAAACTTGGTAAACACAGTAATCATCATAGGAAGAGACACTTTCTTACAGGATAAAAAGCCATGGGAAATATGCTGTCAGTCTTCAGAACAAAGATTTGATTTTCTTGTAGATTTCTTGTATGAGACTCTGTTAAGTTGAGGGACTGTTTTACTCTCTTACCTACACCATACTCAGGATGTTAATCTTACCCTCACCCTCATATACAATAGGCAACCCGCTGAAACTTAGACAGGATAATTAACAGCCAAGTAGGAAGACTGTTAAGTAAATAAGGCAAAGGTATTATGGGTACTGGATTTTGGAAGGGAGAAATGGTACATCATTCAAAAAGGGTGATTTCCCTTTTAATCAGGTGAGGGATATTTATACCAGAGTAGCTCTTAGATTCTTCAGTGTGTTCATGAATTTAGGCGTGAGTTAAGTCATAGGCCATCTACAATACATGACTCTTGTGGAATGTGTTTGTTTAGAAATGTATAGACTTAATTATGGAAAATAATGATAACAATAATAATATTTGAATTAGATAAAGTTCAAATTCCAACTCTGCCTTATTTTTGGTTTGTGATTCTAGGGAAGAAAAAAAAAACACCCAACTTCCTATAGCAAGCTTTACAAGCTAATGTTTTCATAGTTATCATAAAGTTTATAATTCTTTTCCAAATGACTACTTTAATTAAGATTGTTTCTAAATAGAATTCATCCTTTAGGTCATAAAGGAAAATTCATTAACACAAATGAGGAACTAGATATATGATGTCTTTAGTTCAGTAAATTATCATATCTGAGCCATTCCAATACAAATATTTAGGGATTCTGTCAATTATTTTTATGGCTTTAGTTGATATTCTGCACATTTTATCCCTTACTTGAAGGGACTTTTTCTCATGCTCTTACAAAATTGGTCAGTATTTATGGGAGTATTACTAACAAAACACTTCATGTTCAAGTTTTCAGCTCTAGGCCTGGCATGGAAATGGAGGTTCAGGGAGGGAAAAAGATGAGTTTTCCAGGGCACTTGCAAATGTTCCTACTTTATAATCATCAAGAACTTAATGAAACTTTTATTCTACCCTCTCTGCTTGCTTTTGTTTTTAAATGGTAAAACAAAACAAAACAAAACAAAAAAAGCACCTCATACAAGCAAATAACAGCCTCAAAAACCCAAGCTTGGGTCCAGCAATAGAAAGTGGCATTTGAACAGTAGGCCCAACAATTTAAATTTAGTAAGAAACTCACGCCAGCTAATTCAACCTTTCATCTGAAGATTCAATACTACGAGTGCTGTTTACAGCACCTGTGGCAGATGGTCAGCGGAGGAGGAACTGTCCCAGTCAGCATATCTTCATCTTTAAATCCCCACGTACAAGTCACAGATGGCAGTGGGAGTGCCACCTGGTGCATCAGGGGCTCTAAAAACAGACCTCAGTTGACCTGAGACATGCTATTAAAGATATGACTGCCTTGTTTGTAAAAGAGCCAAAACCCAAAACCTTCCCTGGGATAATCAGAACACTGAACAAAGAACAATGGAAAGTTTAAAACTGTACATTTTCAAGGTGAGAAATTATATGTATATGATATATTTTAATCTCCACTCCAACATATATAAAAATCAGCAAATTATTTAATATCTTTGAATCTAGTAGCATGGATTTTTACAGATAAAACAGGAAAATAAAAGTTTTATCACACTCCCTTTCTCTAAAATTACTACCATTGTTATTATTATTAATTGGAGGGCACACAGGATGGAACTGTCCTGCAAACATTTCCTGTTATTCTGCCAAGTATTAGAATTAACCACTAACATTTAATAGTCAGGAATTGTCCTTCTAAAAATTTGTTTGTGGTAACTGTGTCCCATTCCACATTACCAAGCTGCTTGGCTGGTTTTGACCCCAGTGGAGATGCATGCCTTCTCTCGTTCACCATGATGCAGACATTTCCTGTTGTCTTACACCTGTGCTGCATCACTCATGAATGTCACCTGCCTGGGCTCTAGTTTAGGACATTGAAACACAGGGTTCTCAAACTTTAAGGTGCCCCAGCTCATCTAGAAAGCTTGTTGAAGCAGATCCTCTACCCATCCCCAATTTGTAATTCAGTAGCTCCTCTGGGCTTAAAATTTGTATTTCTAAGTTTCCTGGTGATGCTAATGATGCTTGTCTGGAGATCAAATTTTGAGAACTATTCTTCTAGCATTGACTTTAATATACCAGTATTTATAGGAAGATCCTGGCTCAATATCGCATACTATGGGGTATATGAGAAGAAAAACCTCCCTCAACTAACTTTATCTCCATTAGTGAGTGCATCAGTTTGCTAGGGCTACACAAAATACCACATACCCCAGATTGGATAGCCCAAATGACAGAAATTGATTTTTTCTCAATCCTGAAGGCTGGAGCTTGAAGATCAAGATTGCCAGTGAGGTGGGTTCTTTTGAGATCTCTTATCCTGGCTTACAAAGGGCCACCCTCTTGCTGCTTCTTCACATGATCATGACAGTGTCCATGAGTTCCCCATGCCTTTTTCTCTTCTTCTAAGGATGTCAGTCATATTGGATTAGGTTTCAACCTTAATGGCCTCATTTTAACTTATTCACCTTTTTAAAGACCTTATCTCTAAATATGCTTACTTTCCAAGATACTGGGGCCTGAGATTTAAACATATGAATTTTTTCAGGACATAATTCATCCAATAACAATGACATAAAACAATTCACAGGAAGTAGAAAGTTAAAATTATAATTGCTCGTTTGTATACAGATTTTGACTTGCCTAGCCACATCCTCTGAGGAACTGGAAATTGTGTCTAGGCATCTGTCTAATGTTTGAAAAAGTTATGACAAGTTAGTGTTGCTGTATGCTATGATTAGATTTCCTCTTAGGAAAACCTTCCTCTCTTTGCTAAAGGTCTGAAACTATTCATATCTGTATTATATATTAGATTTCAAATAAGTCTGGCTTCTCCTAATAGAATATCTGTCCAAAATTCCATTAAGGCAAACAAATATGAAGTAAAAATCAGTATAAACTCCACTATCCATATTTCTACCATCACTTACTAGTGAACATTTTTAAAAACTTAAAAAATTTCCTCATGCATCTCTCCCTTCCCCTCCCTCAACCCAGCTGCCCTTTTTCCTTCTTCCTTCCTTCCCTCCCTCTTTCCTTCCTTCCTTTCTTTCCTTTCACCATCCCTCTTTTCTTCTTCTTCTCTTTTTCCCTGACTCTCATGCTGATTTCTTGCTTATTTTTTCTGAATCAAAACTAAATATGATGTGGCTATTTTTCCAGCAGAGTAAAAGTGTTAATACCATGGACCCTGGAGCCAGAGAGCTAGGGTTAGAAATCCGGCTCCCCTGTCAGAAATAGTATAACCTTGGTAATAAAATAGTCCTACTTCTTATGGCTGTTGCAAGAATTAAACAAGTTATTACATGTAAAGTCCTCAGAACCATGCCTGTCATATAATAAACATTATATAAGTATCATTAAGGTCATAATTATTGTATTAATACATACTGTGTTTCCCCCAAAATAAGACAGGGTCTTATATTTATTTTTTCTCAAGAAGACACCCTAGGGCTTATTTTCAGGGGATGTGTTATTTTCCCCTCAAAGCCTCAGCTTGCAGCACTCACAGGATGGCCAGGACCTTGTTGGTGGGGCTGCCCGCACCTTTCTGGTCACCTCTGGGATAGTAGCTGTCACAATGTGGCAGATGAGAAGGGCTGCTCGCCTTCTTTACTGCTCTGCAACAAAATGCATGGGTTGTGCAGACACGCTGCAAAGCCACGCCCATCACTAGGTGTTATTTTCTGGGTAGGGCTTATATTGCGCAAATGCTTAGAAATCCTGCTAGGGCTTATTTTATGGGTAGGTCTTATTTTTGGGGAAACATGGTATTTATTCATGCATGTTTTAATAGCTGGCTAGTGTGTTTTCATATATATATATCATATTCTAATTGCAGATTGGCATATATTTTTCATTACTATATTAAAAGTGCTTGCAAAATGTTCAGTTGTTTGACTTGTAAAGATAAAGAGCTTTGCATAATCATTCTATTGTTTTCTTAATTAATTCTCAGAAATGGTAAATTTTGATCAAGAATATGCATATTACAGTTCTTTTTCAATCACCACAGTGCTATATAAATAGATTGTAACAGTTTGTGATTCTCACCAAGAAAATATTTAGAATGATGTAATTTGTTTATTTAGGAAGGATTCTTGTTTTTTTCTTTTAGCTTCATAACATATGATAAATATATGCACTATGTCAATATATCATTTAAGTAATACACAAACACACAGGTCTATACATTTTCACAAAGACATTGTATAGATTAAATGCCACAGTTATTAATAATTTTTCATAAAATTGCTTTAGATATATTAAAAGCAAATTTGTTGTAAGCTGTATTTAAAAGGTAGAAAAAACTGTGAAGACTGTGTAGATGTTACTTTAAAAATAAAACATATATAGAAAGACTACTGCATCAAAGTATATAACTTGTTTTTAATATCAAAGTCAGTCGTAATAAAACAACAGTGTGTCCAAATATAAGAAAATATGACTAAGGTCTAACCATTGTTGATTTAAGTAAAACATAATGATACCAAAAAATAATAAGTAATAATTGCTAAAAGAGAAATAAAACTCATTAAAAATATGAAAACATTTTAATGTATAGTAGTATTCAATGAAGAAAAATGAGTTATATCTTACCTATGAAATTAGCAAACATTAAAACGACAACACCAAATGCTGGTGAATTGAGCAATACTACCTGGGGTGTAAATTGAAATAATGTATTTGGAAAAAATAATTTAACAAAGATATAAAAAATATTAAACAATGAACATATCCTTTAATTCTGTTTGTTGAAATGTATTGCAAAAAAATATTCTAAAATACCAAGATGTTTATCATTTTATCGGAAAATAGAGTTTTTATTTCATTATGAACCTCTAATGTAATGCTTATTTATAAAATGATAGAAACACATTGAAAGTAATTTTATTAAACTTGCACATGAAATCTATAAAATATACAAATAAACATATAGTGTTTTAGGTTAAATTAAAAATAAAATATCAGGAAAAAAATCTGGGTGACGATACACAAAAATAGTAGCAATGGTTGTGTTCTATTAGAAGAAATATCCCTATTGTTTCAAATTCTTAAAATTCTTAGCATTATCCAGATAAAATAAACATGACACAATTTATAGGTAATATAAACCTTTTCTTCCCCGCTTAGCTTTTTGTTTTCTACTCCCAATAATAGGCTCTATAGCAAACCGACCAGTGATATATTTTAATAAGACATCAGGAGGTTTTCTTCTTTGTTTCCTTGTTAGTTGTTTCCCTTTATGGATAAAAGTAAGAAGCTATTAATGAAGAATTGCCAGCATTAAGTTTCTATGAGATATGGCAAGCTTAGTATGTCTCATGTTTAAAACATCCTTTGTTGTTTAATTTTCAAATGTGCCACTTTTGTTTCTTTATCTAAATTTTATGCTCTTTTAAGCTTGAGATGAAAGGACATTAAGAATTTTCTTGAGAATTTCAACATCATTCATGTTGTTGAAAATGGTAGGATTTGAAGGATATGTAAAATCAGAATAGATATGGTCACCATACCTATTTTTATATGTGTGTGTGTGTGTGTGTGTATATATATATATATATACACACACACACACACAAAAATACATTTTCCCTCCCATGTAAACCAATTCTGCAGATATATGTCACATATTAGAATTGGTGCTTTTATATACATTGTTATCTAATATCTCTGCAAGGTAGTTATTATTAGTTGCACGTCATGGAAAGAAATTAAATTTCAATGGGGGTTAAATGGCTTTCTCAATTCACAGAGCTATTAAACTTTAATCCTAAAATTCAAGTACCTTTCTGAAAAAAAAATCATATTATGAAAATTGAAAATTAGAGTCTTAAACCATCTGAGTTTATGACTAAGGCAGCATATAGCTATAAGATATATTAATATAAGATTCCTAAACAGTGGTAGTGGCAATGGGGAAGAAGAGAAATGCATATTATATATGATGCACAATGAAATGATATTCAACCACCTAAATTATTTCTTCCCTAGAAATCTAAATTTCAGAAGACAGAACCGATATTGATTTGTTCAACCCAAATAGAAAGTTAAACACATAAAAAAGGAAATTCCAATAGTCTTTCTTAATTTCTCTCTTTGGTTAACTCCTCATATATTCCATCAGAATTTCTTTGATATTCTATTTCCAAAACACAGACTTCCCTAATTATATGTCAAAAATACCCTTGAGAAAGAGTTGAATAGTTACATTGTGGATAGCGGGGGTTTATATTCCATTAAATCACGTTAAAGGAGGTAAATAATGCGATGCCAACCCATTGAAAAACCCCAACAGATTTTGCCTAAATATCAGTAAAACATGCTAAAATATCTATATATCCATTATTACATAATAAATATTTAACAATTTTTATTTAGTTTTGAATACAAGAAAGCATTGTATTCATGGTATATTGTGATATGTGCACTCTCAAGCTTAGGCTATTAACGTTAACCTCTGTCAGTACATCGTATCCTGCAACCTGCTTCTAATGTTTGAGCCTTCCTATGACTCTTTGGCTCACCTACTTTCTTCACTACCTTTGGCAAGTTCTTAGAAGATATTTGCACATTTTATTGATGTAAGAAAGCTTGTAGCTTTAATAAACAATATACTTAAAGATCACAGGCATGAAACTGATTCCAGTGGGAAGGACAGTAAAACTATGTATGCACAGTAGTCTACGGACTCTACCTAGGTGTGTGCAACAACCAGATGCTTTGATGACTTTAATCCATTAGGGCTACCATAACAAAATACCATGGAGTGAGTAATTTAAGCAACAGACATTTATGTTCTCAGAGTTCTGGAGGTTGAAAGCCTAAGATCAAAGTGCCAGGATGGTCCAGTTCTGATGAGAGTCATCTTCCTGGCTGGTAGATGACTGATTGCCTTGTGGCTGTGTTCTCACATGGCCTTTTTTTTTGTGCACACCAATAGAGAGGGAGCCCCAATCCCATGTCCTCATTATTACTATTATTATTATTATTATTGTATAAGAACACCAATTCCATTGGATTAGGTCTGGACACTTATGACTTCATTAACCTAATTACCTCCATAAAGGCCCTATCTCCAAATATGATTCCACTGAGAGGGGAGCTTCAACATAGGTATTTGTGGAGAACACAAACATTTGGTCCTTAGCAACAGGCAAGTGCAAATTCATTATGGCATGTTTTCAATATAGAATGTGATTTTTGGACCACCATTATTTCAGATTTGTTATTGGAAAAATTCAGAGGGTTAGAGATCAGACCACGAGAGATACTCATACATTGATTATTTTGGTACCTTCTCCATCTCCATCTCTCATATGGACTAATGCATCATCCTCCAAACTGGTCCCTGCAATACTTAAAAGTATTTCCGCAGCCCTACTCACTGCTTACCCACACTGGCCTTCTTCTATTCCATTCATCCATTCAGTCACAAATTGATCTTGAAACTTTGTGTGCTTTTCCTTTTTGTGCATTATTTCCTTTACTATTCATAGCTGATTCTCTACAATCAGCTCTCCGAATGCCTATTTCTGACAACCATATCGGCACCTGCACACCATATAGACCACTCATATTGGAACTCTCCCACCTACCCACATACATAACAGTGTTCCACACTCCTTCACCCTGCTTCTTTCTGTCTTTGCAGTTTTATATGATTATTTTTTTCTCCCACATTAAGTTGAATACACCTACAACACCTGTTTACTGACTATTTTATTTCTAGTGCTTATCACCGAAAGGCTGGTATGTAATAGGTATTCAATAAATATTTAATAAATGAATAAAAGAATAAATGAAAAACTAAATATTTAGCAGATAGTTACTATAACAATATACAATAAACAATACACTTGAAATTAACTGGTTGTTAATTTTATGTAGTGGCTAAGAAAGCAGCTTAAAAAACATGGCCATCAAGAAGATTGATGAGGAAAGTTGACAGGCTAAAATTTAAGATTTCTCTTGAGAATTTTTAAGATATGAGTTTGTATACGTAAAGTGGGGCAGGGATATTTTAAAACATGTACAAACTCATCATTCTCCACTAATTATGCACATTTATTATTTTGTACCAGATAGAGTTAAGTCATTTAAATGTGTTACATCATCTCATACTGACATCAGTCCTGTAGATAGGTTTTATAGTTGTATAGATAAGAAAACCGAGGCTCATAGAGGTAAAGTCACTGTCTGCAATTCTCGATCTGGAAAGGGTAGAGGTTCCAGTAAGCTGGAGCCTTCTGACAAAAAAAATTTATAGCTTTGAGCTCTATGCTACAATGGTGGGGAGGGGCATTGAAAAAATAAAATCAGACTGGAAGCATTTTGAAATTATAAAAAAGTAGCAATAACACTTCAGAATTTTAAAAAATACTATCAAATTCTCTCATGGAATCCTCACAGCAGCCTTGTTAGATAAAGGGGAATTATAACTATGGAAAAGAACAAATCAAGTTTTGTTTTTTTCTTTTTAAATTTCAATTATCTCATCTTTCAACACTGCTGGTTCTAATGGATGACATATTTTAAATGCAATTGGCCTTTACTAGGATTTAAAGTTCTGTCATTCCCTATTTATCTGACATGTTCCAATATAAAAATGTGAGTATTCATTTGACAGGAGGAGTGGTGCTAGGGCCTTGGTGCACATCATAATCACCATGGGAACGTAGACATACTGAGATACATCAGCCTCCCTTAAGCATTCCTATCAGAATTTTTGTGATATGGTAAATCTCAGAATTAAAAAAAATGAGGTTTCTATTGTATCTAATCTTTAGAACTAATGACTTAGATTTGTGACAGCCTTATTTTGTTCTTTCTCTGCGATCCTTTCTCCAGCTTAAAATATCCTACCTGATATTTGACATTCTATTTAAGAATAAAAAGTATCATAGAAATGACCAATGGAGAAATATATATATACACACACACATATATGTATGTATATATACAGTCCCTTTCTTGGAAATTTTATCCCAAATTATTATGCCTATTTTTGTCCTCATTGTTCCTTTTCACCTTGACATATAATTGCAAATGTAGTGCTAATAATAAATAGAATAGATATTGGCATCTTATTTTTATTGATAGGTATAATATATTAATAAAGATTAAAATTGTAAGCATTAATTTAAGAACTGTTGGTTGAACATGTATTCTAGGTTTAACACTGTTACAGATGCTGGAAATACAACATCAAATATTATGTGATCCATATCCTTAAGGGCCTTACATTTCATTAACACAAAATTTCTTTAAAGTATAGCAGGTAATATTATTCTATGCATGACACAGTTGCAGCAAAATGTAGGTTATAATTAAGAGTGGGGGATGGTATTCAAGACAGAAAAACTGTGAGCTTTCACAGTAAAAGTCATACAATTAATTATTGCTAAAATTATGATGAGTAGCCAATTCATATGAATCTGAATTAAAGAATCAATGTGTTTATTTATTTATTTATTTTGTAGGTATAGGAGCTGGATACAGGGGTTTACATGACAAACCTAGAGAAAAGTAGTTGAGGTGGCACAGGAGAAAGAAATCCTCAAAGAGCATTCTATTGATAAATGAGACAAGACTTTGTAATATATAAAAAAGATGATGCAGAATAGACTAAACGGAATCTGAAGAATCAAGCCAGACAAATGGGTGAAATCTGTTTTCACACCTGAACATGGGTGGGGGACTTCATATTAGGGAGAAACTTTCTTGCCTTGAAGATGCTATCACTTAAGAAAAATATATGTATGTTCCAAGTGGACTGTGAAAATTCAACCAAAGTCTTATTTCAGTTTTAATCACTAACTCCACCTATTGTTGCCTTTGAGAAGGCACCAAGAAAAACACTCCTTTTCCCACTTACATTCTGAATTGAGAGATAAAAAAATGAGGGGTAGATATAGGTTAAAATATCTAGTTTATTACTGATGGGGCATGATTGGAGGATAAGAGCCTAAAAGCACTTCCTGATCCTGAACCCCAGGATTAGGCAGAGTCACCAACACCGTCCTAGGATCAATAGGAATATATACTTTCTTTTGCTTTTCTTTCTTTCTGTTTT
>VBSM01003039.1:16209327-16316177 GCA_008086735.1 Cheirogaleus medius
AGATGGGGTCTCGTTCTTGCTCAGGCTGGTCTCGAACTCCTGAGCTCAAACAATTCTCTTGCCTCGACCTCCCAGAGCTCTAGGATTACAGGCATGAGCCACCACACCCGGCTGATATTTTCTGTCGCTTCTTGTTCCCAAGAAGAAAAATATGCAGCTAAATTGATCATTTACAGTTATTTTTTCCCAAAATATATCAATCAGATAAACACAGCTCTGTCTAAGGGGCAAAGACACAATCAGGAGAATCTCTATATAAGCCAGAGACCATGTCCAATGTTTCCATATCTCTTATATTTTATTTATCATTTTTTTCCTGTAAGAAACTGAATACTCAGAAATGTGTTAATCATTAAAGTTGTTAATTATATCACTAAATAAAAGTTCTGGAGGGAGGCAGTTCCAGAGTCCTTGATTCAGTATCTCAACAATGGAAAAATTTTAATTCTTGTGATGTCTTGGGTTAACATCAGTGTTTCAATAGATTTGTTGCAGTTGCGAGTCTTTGTATGAGAGCAGCCATAAGCCTGAAAGAATTAAGTGGTCTTTTTCTTGAGTTTCTTTGCTTTTATTCAAATATGTGAATATAAACTTTCCCAGAAGTTCCATATCAGATGTCTCATGATGTGTCAGTGGCCAGAATTTGGTCATGTTCCTAACCATAATCTAATAACAGATAACTGGGAGTGGAATTACCACAAATGAATGAGACCCATCAGAGTTTATCCTTGGAATTGTTGAAAGAAACCACCTTTCCTGAGCTCATTGTGGGGCTCTACAAATTTGAAAAGGAAAAAAAAATCAGAATTTTTTTGGCAAGGAAGTTAAGAGTTTGAATAATGTTTATAAAATCATCTTTTTTCTGTCTGCCCCATTTCTCTTCCTATAATAAAGATAAATGTTTTTTAGGAAAAATGTAATATTATTAATTTGGGGGTAGAGCCAAATGCTGAAGTGTGTACATACTGTTTCCTGAAAATGCAAAACATTAATAAAATTCAACTTTAGGTTATGTTGAATTATTCCAACAAAAATGAAAACATTGCCAAAGTCAATTTAACTGACTAATCCAATAGAATCTCTTTAAAAATGATATTGCCTACTCAATTGAACTATTTGAATCTCTTATTCTTTATGAACAAAGTATTCTTTTCCTTTTCTTTGGCCAGTCACCTAAAACAAACATGTAATATAAAGTAAAAGCTTCTTTATAACATGTCAAAATAAATATGTATATCTGAAATTCCATGTTTTTTACATAAGCAACTAGGAGAACTTTCTACCCACAGTATAGTAAAATGATTCACAACTAAGTCATTAATTAACACTATTATCACATTATGACTGATTATAATACTTGAAAAAGGAACAAAATAGTAGCTGATTTCAACCTTCAAGTGTAAATAAAAAATAAGCACTTTTTGATTTAAACCAAGCTTTTGAAAAATGTGTTTAATTTAATTGGTATACTTTAAATATGATGCTGAAATGTTCAGAATACCATGTGGTTAGGTGATTACCACAGGTCTATGGTTCTTAATTATCCATATGACGGCCAAATGAATCAGTAGTCAAATGGGGGCAATTATCACATTTACAGAAGAACATGACCCTCTGGATGGAGTTTTCTGCAAGCCTCATTTGCTATTACAAAGTCAGTAATAAAACATTTCAATACGAATGAGAATTGAATGACACAATATTAGCCAAGTGCTGTCAGTTTGGGGGATGTAGACAATATGGTAGAGAGTCACACATTTTTTCCAAAATTTATTTTGGCAAATTATGGGCACAGAAAATGTGGAACTTGGAATCAGAATAAAAATGATTACATTCTGAAAGTCTTAACTTATGGGAACTAAAATTCCTGGTACTATAGATTCCACTCAAATAAATCATTTTATTAAGGTACGCATAAAACAGGAAGGTTTAGAAGGGTTGCCAATTGTAAATTGTCCTCTTTATTGCCTAGCTATGTAGAATATATAGACACTGAAAAGATTTTCTGTCTGGAGCAGCTCTAAAAATGCGGCCCACATGTCTCAAATGTCCAGCAGAATAAACTCTCTGTGGCAATTGGCATATGTGCATGCAGTTAGAAATCAAAGATAAATGTAGGCTTTTCCATCTAAAAAATATACTTTGCTATTAATCAAGAGTAATGACTCTCAGCAGTACTATTTTCATAGCAGTTATAAAGATTGTAAATATAATTGACTCATTGATGCCTTGGATGTCCAAAAACTTCCTATGAGTCAGTATATTAAATGGCTAATTATAGGCAATGATAATTCTTTTTCTGAGACATACCCTAGCAGTGTTTTGGATTGTAAAAGGAAATAAAAGGAATAGGAATAGCTGCATGACTCATGTTTTAAAATGAGTGCCTCTTTTCCTATGGAGCAGATGAACTTTTCTAAAATAGCCACTAGCACCAGATGCTGTTTGGTTAATTCTGTGCTATGCAAAGACCCCAGATAATATCCATATGTCAGTTACCCTCACTGGAATGGATAATTTCCTTTATAACAAAAACAAAAGTTTAAACCCAAACATCGCATACAACTCAAATATATATATATATATATATACATATACTTGTCAAGGAACAAATAAATCTTTGAGAAAACTAAAGATATGTGGCCACACACAACAAAATAAGATGTAAAGGAGAATGATTGAGGTTCTAAAACCATTTAGATTTTATGTTATCCAGGCTTTGAACTTTTGTCCAATCCACCTAAACTTATATTCTCTCCTCCTCTCTCTCCATTTTTATGTTAATTTTTCTGTCTTTCAGTTACCCCAATATGTGGCTGTAACATCAAGATTGCCGTGTAATGACAACTTTCTTGGTACCAATTTAGCCAGTCATGAATCGATTGCTTCTACCTTTATTGTCATACAGTATATGATTCCAGTTGCACAACTCACCCAACTTTTGTTAAAACACTGATGATTTCTAGGAAAAAAAGTACAGAAGTCCATTGCGACATTCAGAATTAAGCATATGTGCTGACTTAATGCATACTCTCTTTTTAAGACTATAATTTGAAAGATGCATTCATTGTTTTATGCATCTTTTAAAATAGCCATAATAATCACTAATACAAATAACTACTTCACTATAGGAAATGGATATGTTATTACACTATTTGAATTTAATAATCAATTTTATTATTTATGTTTTATCAATTTGTTCTTTTTATACTTCCATATAAAAATTAAAATAGCCCATTAGTTTTTATCAAATTACTTAAAACAATTTCATAAAGGTTCTATATGTGTAGGCTTTTAACAAGTCAATAGCAATCTAAAGTAGGATATCCAGTTCAGTCCAGTGTATTGAATATATTAAACTCTCATCCAACTTAAGCCTATCTAATTTTGTTACCCTGGTGGAGGTAGCAGGGGACTTAAAAGAAATGGTCACAAACTAATGTGATTGGTTTCCTTATGAACTGGGAAGCCAATGCTGACACTTAAATAGACCCCTTGGAGAATCCCTGCAAAGACAATCCTTGACATCACTCTTTGGTTTCTAGTAATGATTCTGGCTAGCACTTTGTGACCTTGACCCTTAGTCCTCATGGTTATTGTAGTCCACTCTGGCAGGTGGAGGTACATCCTATCTTTAGGCTGCCCTCTTGGCTTGAGTCCATCTCCTCCCTTCCTCCAGTGTACACTTATTGTTGCAAGACACAAAGCTTTGTCCATCTATCAGTGAAAGCATAGTGGACTCCTAATGAAGCCTCCTCTTTACTGTGCCCTTAGGAAGGGGAAACTATCCTTAAATGTTTGGGTCAGGCATGGTTTTTCTGTGTTCATCAATCTCCAGGGCCACTCACGTCAGCCTCTTCAAACCATTTATTTGAGTGCTTCTCCCCTAACTTAAAGTGTGGTATTAGAGACCCATTCCAGTTTTTTCCTCCTCAAGGACTGGTGAGTAGTAAGTACATTAAAAATCTCTGCAATGAAATCCTCTTCCCTTCAGCATCCTTAACCTCAGCACTTACAGACTATTGATGGCCAAACCACCTCTACAAAGTCCAGAGCATCCTGATCAGCTAGTTTAGTGCCACGCTTTAAGATTAGCGGTACTTGTTATGGACTCAACTGTTCTATCATTAGGGCCACAGCCTAACAAGTTTGTTGTTGCTGTTGTTAACATCTTTTTAAATTAAACTGTTTAACACCTTGTTGAGCTATTATATATGACAGGAATTCTAGGAACTTTATATATGCTGTATACTTTAATCCCCATAACACACATATAAAGCCATTATGATTCTTTTGTAGATAAAAACTTAAAATCTGACATTTTATATAACTCATTTAACGTCAATCCACTTGTAAATGGCAGAGCAGAGATTAGACCTCAGGGTTTCAACTCTTCTTTTAAAAATTAAAGGGATTTGACATAATATCTTTTGAATGCTTCCTATGTGTCAAGCATTGTTAAATTATTTCACATTTGGTTACTCACTTAATCTCACAACAACCATGCAAAGAAGATAATATTCTCATTTATGAAGAAAACAAGAATGAGTATATTCACTTTCCAAGGTCATAAAGTATATAAATGTGCAACCAGAATGGGATATTTTTTAATATAAAGTCCATGCACATTCGATTACATAATTTTGCTTTCTGGAAATTATATCTTTTTATTTCACTATAAATTCTGCCTACTGTCTTAAGATTTTTTGCAATTGACTACTTTTACTAAGGTGGGTAAGCAGAGATTTTCTATAACAGGATTCAAGCAAAGGGAGCAGCATTCATTAGTTTATTCACAGTACCAATAATTGATTTAGAACTCTATCAAGCACCATGAAAAGAGTTAGGCATATTATAATAAATAAGGCATTGTATTGGTCTTGATTAGCTCACTTCTAAGGAGAAAGAGTCACTAAAATAATTACAAAATAATGCTAAAAAGATTCAGTAATACTTGGAGAAATTAAAACATACTGTGAAACACCAGGGCAGGGGCTATTTGTAAAAACTGATATTTGAGGTGAGAATAAAAACCAAGAAAGTATACAGGTCAGACAAAGAGAAGGACAGAAGGGGGAACATTGGGAAAGTAATAAGACAATGAGTATGGAATTATGAGTAATTGGCACAACTTTGGCATCAAATACACAGTAAGAAGATAAGCCTTACTTTCACAAAGAAAATAAAAAGTTAATTGATCTAGTATTTGATTTTTTTATTCATTTAATCAGTCATTTATTCTTCTAGTCATCTCTTTGGCATATATTCCCTGAATTCTTGCTAGCCACCAGGTATAAAATGGAAGAAAAATGATATGATAACTTTTGGAATTGTCATGAATGCTATGAGAACTTAGTAAGAGGAGATGGAAGATCTTTCATGTGTATGCCACTTCACTGTACTGACCTTTTCAAAGACTTGGGAGAGTCCCTAGCAATATGTTGACATGGACTGGTGATTCTAATTTTTAAAAATCAATGTATTGACTTCATTTTTTAGAGAATCTTTAGATTTATAGAAAAATTCAGCAGATAGTACAGAAAGCTTTCATACAGTTCTCTACTCTAAAGTTCTCTACCATACATCATCCAAATACAATTACCCTAATATTAATATCTTGCATTAGGTGGTACATTTGTTATAATTGATGAACCACTATTGATAAATTATAATTTATTAAAGTCCATAGTTTACTCATGTATCCATAGAATTGTATAGCATAGTTTCACAGCCCTAGAAATCAAATCCTCTGTGTTTTGCATCTTTATCCTTATTCTTCTCTCCCTGACACCCTAGCAACCATTGGTATATTTTTTCTCCATACTTTTGCCTTTTCCATAATATCATATAGCTGGGATTGTATAGCATGTTAACTTTGCAGACTGGCTTCTTCCACTTAGCAATATGCATTTAAGATTGTCTGTATCTTTGTGCAGCATGATCATTTCTTAGAATTGTTGAGTAATATTCTGCTGTATACATTTACCACAATTTATTTTTCCATTCATGTATTAAAAGATGTCTTAGCTGCTTTCAGTTTTGGGCAATTATATATACGGCTTCTATAAACATCCAAGTGCAGGTTTTTGTGTAGACATAAGTTTTTACCTCATTTTGGCAAATATCTAAGGAGTATGATGGCAGGAACATATGGTAAAATTATGTTTAGCTTTGTAAGAAATTTCCAAAGTTCCCTAAGGGACTATATCATTTTGCATCCCCACCAGCAGTGAATGAATGTTACTACTTCTCTGCATCTTTGAAAGAATTTGGTATGGTGAGCAATAGGGATTGTAGGCATTCTAAAGCATATGTAGTGGCAGCTCGTTGTTTTCATTTGCAATTCTGTAATAATATACAGTGTTGAACACCTTTTCATATGTTTCTTTACCATCTGTATATCTTCTTTAGTGAAGGGTCTGTTCTGATTTTTTGTCCATTTTTAATTGGATTGTTAGTTTCTTATAGTTGAATTAGAAGTGTTCTTTGTATATTTAGGATAACAGTCCTTTATCATATATAGGTTTTACAAACATTTCCTTCCAGCCTATGCCATACATTTTCATTCCATTAACAGTATCTTTTGCAGATCAGAAAATTTTAATTTTACTGAGTTCCAGTATCATTATACTTTTTTTTTCTTTCCTGGATTGTGCTTTTGGTGTTGTATCTAAAAACTCATTATCAAACCAAGATCACCTAGATTGTCTACTGTGTGTGCTATTTTTTAGAAGTTGTATAGGTTTGCAGTATACAGTTTGGTTTGGAACCCAGTTTTACTTAATTATTATGAACAGAGTAAGGTCTGTGTCTTTATTAATTTTTTTCATCTATATATTCAGTTGTTCCTTTCAAAAGAACTATCCTTTCTCCATTAAATTGGTCTTACTCTTTTTTGCCAAAGATCAGTTGACTCTATTTATATGTGTCCATCTCTGGGCCCCCTATTTTATTCCATTGATCTATTTGTCTATTTTTTTGCCAATATTACTGTGTCTTGATTACTGTAGCTTCAAAGTAAGTCTTTGTTGAGTTTTGGGGATTTTCTACATAAATACTCATGATCTCTGTAAATAAAGACAGTTTTATTTCTTCTTTCCCAATCTGTATACACTTTATTTTCCTTTTCTTGTCTTATTGCATTTGCCAAGTCTTTCATCATAACGTTGAAAAGACTGACAAGAGGGGACATCCATATCTGTTGTCAATCTTAGAGGGGAAGAATCTAGTTTCCCAACATTCAGTATGATATTATCTATAAATCTTCTGGTAATGTTCTTTATCAACTTTAGGAAGTTCCCTCTAATCCTAGATCACTGAGAGTTTTTATTAATTTTAAATGGGTGTTAATTTTTGTCAAATATTTTTCTGCACCTCTTGATATGATGAATTATATTATATTAACTTTTGGATTTGAATTAGTCTTACATAGCTGCAATAATTCCACTTGGTTGTGGCACATAGCTCTTATTATAAATGGATAGGTTTGATGTGCCAAAATACTCTTAAGAATTTGTGCATCTATGTTCATGAAAGATACTAGACCATAGTTTTCTTTCTTTTAATATCTTTATTTGGTTTTGATATTAGGGAAATATTACCCTCATAGAGAGAGTTAGAAAGTGCCTACCTCTGCTTCTATTTTCTGGAAGACATTGTAGATGATCAGTATAATTTCTTACATAAATATTTTGTACCATTCACCAGTTAAAGCACATTGTTATGGTTATTTCTTTATTGGGAAATTATTAATTATTGCTTCAATTTCTTTAACAAATAAGGAATACTCAAATTAATATTTATAGTACAAAATTTTTAAAGAATGCTGCCTTTTTACTTTTTCCGTTATTATTTTTTTTTTTGAAGCTCCTACTCTTCCACATTTCCTTCTCTTTGAGAGGCACTGGAGTGGACTAGGAAATTTTAGGATCTTCCTGAAGAGAAATTGGACTAAGTAAAAGTTGGGTGTAATGGTTTGTGGCTATCAGTTAATTAAGCATTTAGTGAGGTTATTGATGGGTACCCAAGGTAGAGATGATTTGCTTGACAACTCCAGCTGCTTTGTGTAAACTCACTTGGCTTCCTAACACCACAAGTGCATGAGTAGTGAAAATGAACCAAGATTTGACATGTAGTCTGTGGAAAATTCTTCTCATCGTAAGATGTGCAAAATTAAATGTGGAAGATTCAGTTTTCATCGTCACCTAGTCAAAACTAAAATTCTGCCTTGTCAGAAAAATGGAATAATATAGCACATAAAATAATTAATATATCACATTTGTGAGACTAATATAAAATTTAATTTATTAGAATATCTATGATTGGGACATATATTTGCAACAAAAATATTGCAGTGACCACAAATTTGTACCAAGTCATAAATTTCTCATCCCAACTAACAATGCTAAATGTAAAGTTTTGCCTACAAAAACAATTTTATAAAATTGCTTTAATAAGAAGAGACCCTCAAAATATAAACTGTAAAATACTGAAAAAATGATTTCATAAAAAGACAATTTAGAAATATCTTATTTTATTGATCAAAGGTGTGATATTTGTCAATTTTTAAAAAAATTGTTATGACTTTTTTCTCATTAAAAAACCCTATTCCACAGAACTGTGTATTCATAATTTTGTTCTTTTATATACTTCAAGAAAGTTCATTAATTTTATAAATTATATAAGATTCAGAACACAAAATGTGGATACATTCCTGATTCTGAGAACGTTTATAGTTTATGAAATGTATACATGATGAAAATCATGTCTTTTTTATGTATTGAACCTTTTTTCATTGAGATATTTTTCTCTAGTAATACTTTCTGCATTTGAGTCTCCTTTGACCAATAGTAATTATAATTATGCAATCTTAATTTTTGTTTGCATTGCAAAATATAATATATATATTCCATCTTTTTGTTGTTGTTGCAAATGATATGACTTTATTCTTTTTCTTAATTTCAAACTATTAATGGGGCAGAAATGTTTTTGGTTACATGGATCACTTCTATATTGTTTGAGTTATGGATATAAGTGTGTTCATCACCTAAATAGTGTTCATTGTACTAGTTAGGTAGATTTTTGCCCATCCTCCCTCTCTCCTCCATCCTGCTTGATTTCCAGTGATTTTACTTCCCTCTATACACATCTGTGCTCATCAGTTAGGTCCAATTTGATAGCCAGTACATGTGGTGTTTGTTTTTTCATTCTTTCATACTTTACTTAGGATTATGGTCCCTAGTTCCATCCCAGTTCTTGCAAAAGCATTAATTCATTATTTATTATGGCTGAGTAGTACTCCATGATATACATATAGCACATTTTGTTAATCAACAAATGAATCAATGAGCACTTGTGTTGATTATACATCTTTGCAATTGTATACTGGGCTCTAATAAATATTTGAGTGCAAGTGTCTTTTCGATAAAATGACTTCTTTGGGCAGATACCCACAAGTGGGATTGCTGGTTCAAATGGTAGATCTATTTTTAGATCTTTGAGGAATCTCCATACTGTTTTCCATAGAGGTTGTACTAATTTGTAGTCCCACCAACAGTGTATATGCATTCCTTTCTCTATGCATCCACCCAGCATCTATTGTTTTTGGACTTTTTAATAAAAGTGATTCTAACTAGGGTAAGATGATATCTCATTGTGTTTTTAATTTGCATTTTCCTGATGATTAGTGATATTGAGCATTTTTAATGTTTATTGTCCATTTGTCTATCTTCTTTTCAAAAAAATTTGTTCATGACTTTGTCCACTTTTTAATAGAGTTGTTTGTTTTATTCTTGCTGATTTGAGTTCTTTATAGATTCAGGTTATTAGCCCTTTGTCAGATGTCTAGTTTGTGAATATTTTCTCCCATTCTATAGATTGTCTATTTGCTTTGTTGATTATTTCCTTAGCTGTGCAGAAGTTTTTTAATTTAATCAATTCCCATTTATTTATTTTTTGTTGTTGTTAATTGCTATTGAGGTCCTAGGCATAAATTCTTTGCCTAGGCTGATATCTAGAAGAATTTTTCCTCCATTTTCTTCTAGAATTCTTATGTTTTCATGCCTCAAATTTAAGTCTTTTATACATTTTGAATTAATATTTGTAAGTGTGGAGAGATATGGATCCTGTTTCATTCTCCTACATATGGCTATTCAATTTTACCAACACCACTTATTGAATAGGGATTCTTTTCCCTGGTGTATGTCCTTGTTTGCTTTGTCAAAGAAGAGTTGACTGTATGTGGATGGTTTTATAACTGGGCTCTCTGCACTGTTCCATTGGTCTATGTTTCTATTTTTGTGCCAATACCATGCTGTTTTGGTTATTAAGTCTGATAATGTGATGCCTCCAGATTTGTTCTTTTTGCTTAAGATTGCTTTGGCTCTCTGGGCTTTTTCCTGTTTTTAAACAAAGTACATAATTTTTTTTCTAGATCTGTGAAATATGATGTTGGTATTTTGATAGAGATTGCATTGAATCTGAAAATCACTATAGGTAGTATGGACATTTTAACAATGTTTATTCTACCAATCCAAGAGATGATATGTTTTTCCATCTTTTTGTGTCCTCTACAATTTCTTTCCTCAGTGCTTCATAGTTCACTTTGTAGAGATCTTTCACCTCCTTGGTTAAATATATTCCTAGGTATTTTATTTTCTTTGTAGCTATTGTGAATGGTATTGAGTCTTTGATTTTGACTCTTAGCTTGACTATTATTATTGCATAGGAATGCTACTGATTTGTGTACATTGATTTTGTAACCTAAGACTTTGCTGAATTTACTTATCAATTCCAGTAGTCTCTTGGTGGAGTCTCTGGGGTTTTCTATATATAAGACCATTTCATCAGTGAAAAGTGATCGTTTGACCTCTTCTTTCCTGGTTTAAATATCCTTTATTTCTTCTCTTGCCTAATTGCTCTGGCTAGGACTTCTAGCATTATTTTGAAAAGAAGTGGTGACAGTGGTCACCCTTGTATTGTTCCAGTTCTTAGCGGGAGTGCTTCCAACCTTTCCCCATTCAGTATGATGCTGGGTGTGGGTTTACCATATTTGGCTTTTAAAATGTTGAGATATATTCTTTCCATGAGTAGTTTGTTAAGGATTTTTATCATGAAAGGGTGCTGGGTTTGTCAAATGCTTTTTCTGCATCTATTGAGATGATCATATGGTCTTTGTTATTGCTTTTGTTTTTGTGGTGGATCAGATTTATTGATTTACGTATGTTGAAACATCCTTACATCTCTAGAATGAAGCCCACTTGGTCATGTTGGATTTTTTGTGTGTTTTGTTTTGATGTGTTATTGAATTCAGCAGAGAAAGAACCCCAGCTGCATAGTGCCCCACCTGCTGGTCCCACCTGCAGGTCTAGTAGGCCACCTGGTCCTTTACCCTGGTCCTGCCCAGCAACATGCCCACATATGCTGCCACAAACCTGCTTGCCACAAGCTTCCCCCCACAACATGCCACCACTGTCCCCTTGATGCTCTATTTAATAAATAATGCTGGGAAAGTTGGATAGCCACATGCCGAGAAATCAAACAAGATCCCCTTCTCTTGCCACATACAAAAATTAATAAATTAAATTTATTAACAAGTGGCAATTTTGGTAGTTATTTTAGAAATTTAAAATTTCCATTTCTCATAGCTGTTTCAATTAGAAGCCCTTGTCCTAATGTAACATAATTACCAAATGGAATGTGTCAGCCTCACCTAGATGTTGCTGCAGATAAAAATAAAGTAGTTTGAGGAAATTTTGTAGGTAATAGGAAATTTAAATATTACATGGAAATTAGGTGATATTATGGAATTTTTATTTTTAAGTGTTATATGTGGTTCATGAATTATGTAGGAGATTTTTTTTTTCATACAACATGCTAAAATATTTTGTGGCAAATTATTTTTAGAGTACATAACAAAACAAATCATGTATAGATAAAAAAAAGAGTAAGTATATAAAAATATGTGAAAATTCTTGAGTCTGGCTGGGGGATATATGCATGCTCATTATATTAATTTTCAACCTTTACATGAAAATTTTCATAAAAAATGTTTAGGAAATTTTTTCACACAAAAGCTTTATAAAAACACCTACTGAACATATTGCCTTCTGATTGTTAATAGTGTCTTTGAGCTGATTATGTTGAGATTCCTACTGTTTACTAAAAATCATGTATTTTGATAGTTGAGGTTGACAATCTAAAGTATGTATTTGCAATATCCCACTAAATAGGTTTTCCAATTTATTCTTATACTCAGAAATCTGAAACTAGACATTGCATTACATTTTATATTTAATGTTCTACATTATTTCTGAATAGATCCTTTGGGGAAAATCCACATACACATATATATATGTATATATATTCATGAACACACATATATTTACAATTAAGCGACACTTTTTTCTGGTATATTAAGTGTGAGAGAAAGGGCTAAATAATAATCCTAGCTATTTTAGCCTTTTGTGAAAGAAACAGTATTTTAAAAGCTTGAAAATGACACAGTGCTATGCTGAAAAATTCCATGAAATTCATGAATCACTGTTTCTGTGCTTCCATAGTGTTGTTAAAATTTTAAAAGGAGAGAAGGAAAAAGAAAAAAAATAGTTTCCATCCCAGTCTGCAAAAAGGGATTAAGCATGACAGCATTGACATTTGGACTTCCAAGCAGGTGAATGGAATGCCTATCCAGGATTCACAGCATAGTGACTTATATTTAATTCAAAATTACTATTCTTGTTATCTCAAATTCCCTGAGAAATTGGTAATCTTTTTTCGCAAATGCTGAATGTGAACAAGATTTTCTCACAAAGGCTAGTACCATATGTGTCAGATTTAAAATAGAAAGGTAATTTTCTTTTTTAGCTTGGATGATAAAATGTTCACTAATACTGACTTTGTTGGTATTTGCAATGCTAGATAATTCTAAGAAAATAATCATATATAGAGTTTATATTTTTTAGCCATCATATTTTTTCAATATGCATTTATCAAGAATGAATAATTTTATATGGATAGAATTGTATATAAACATACAGATATATATGTATATATATAAATGCATATGTATATCTATGTATAAATATATATACACACAAACACATATTTGTGTAGGTATATATGTGTAAATTATATATTATATATCTATAATATATAATATATCTATGTATATGCATGTATATATATTCACGTACACATTGTGTGTGCATTAAAGCATATGTGTATTTTTTAATCTTTATTTTGTCGGGTTTCAACTCAAGAGACCAGAAATCATTTTGAGTATTCAAAACATAAATTTAAAACAGAGTATTGTTTCCAATTGTAATTTAGAGCTGAGAAGTCATCAAGGAGGAATTTGGAGTTATTAGCAGCAGAAAGCCACTCCTCCTAGAGAGAATAAAAGAACTGTCAGGGTTACTACTTTCAAAAACAAAATCAAGTCAGAGACAAAATTAGCAAATTCTGTTTATTCATAAATTCGCAGCTGGAAGGGAACAGACTGCTGTCACTTTTGTTTCAGCAGTTCAGGTCCTTGAGAAAGACACTCCTGAGTTGTAGGAGGTACCCATATATCTCAAATAGATACAAGAAGGACTCACAATTGTAAGCCCTTTTTAGTAAATTCACTAAAAAGGGATGTCAGAGGCCTATGTCAAGTGTTGGCTAGAAAAACAAGTAAGTTCTTTTGATAGCCTTGAGCTTTACTATACAGAAACTCAAAAGGAGTTGTCCCAGGGACACAGCCTAACACTGTTAGAAGTCATGTTAAAGTTTAGTGAATTCTCTTAGAGCACAATTTTGGAATGACTAGACTTCAGACATTCCCTAATATTGTCAAACTTTCTCTGGTCCCATGAATTGCCCCAAAGCAGAAGATTCCAAGAATGTGATGGAAACTTTTGAACTGGAACAATATATATCTCAGTGGGAATTAGTGGAGATTAATCACCATGATCAAATAATCATCACTGTGCTTTGGAATTTTGTGTAAAACTTAGTGTTATTGTATAATTTCTAAGCAGAAAGCCTCGATCATGACAGGAATTGAATTTCCCATCAGTTCAGTAAAATGTGCCCTTGGAATGAAAAGAAACTAGATTTAAAGAAATTTTAAAATACATTTCACTTTATTTAGATCCAGGTTTGTGGCGATGAAAGACATTCTTATATTAATATTTCACTAAAGACACCCTTTATTTAATAGCTGGTCATGTATATTTCCCCTGAGTAAAAAAGGTTTTCTTTCTTTGACCCTATACTTTTAAGGCATCTCAACAATACAGAGCTCTAATTAACTAACTGGCCTACATAAAAACCATTTATAGAGGTAGAGATTACTAAATCCAGGAATGAATGAATCATTTATGGTAGCCAAGTCTGAATTAACATCAAATGGTGATTCAAAACTCAAATTATATGCATTATCTGAAGTTTTAAAGTAATGTTTGACATTTGAGGGTTATATAACAGAGAATCTTTAAAAAATGGAGACAGCTTTACAAATATTTATATGAGACTGAAAGAACTGTACATTTTTTCTATAGAGGTTTAAAGTTTAAAGGATAGTGGAGATTGTTGTGTATTCAACTGCTTATTATTTGTGACTATTTCCTGCTTCATTACCTTTCTTTAGAAAAAGGTAATGAATGTAAAGTCTTCTGTCAAAATGCAGCTCCTGTTCCTATATTACTCATATCTGATTTCAGCAGAAATGTCATGCATTATGCGATGTGAATTTTTCAACACAGCCGAACATAGACTTTTTTCCTTATCTTTATTTTATTCATATTTGATAACCCAAAAGAAAATGTGCCTAACTGCATTTCTTGGTCTCAAAGCCACTCATCCTCTCTGTTTTTGTGATTTCAGCATGATACATTCTGTGAAATACAGTTCATGTGTACATGATAGCATACAAAGATATCATAAGAAAATGGTCAAAGCTTTAAAAAATATCATATCAAAACATGGTACCCAGCACTATAACTTTTATTTAGAAACTTCCAACACAGGCACTATGGCAGCAACTTACTCAATAGACCTTCTTGTCTGATCCAAAATACTCATACCTATATTGTGAATTCAGTAAAAAAAACTATAAAGAACTCTTCTCAAACAATTGTGTAACTGTTTGCAAATATTTATGAGAAATTTGTCTTTAAGAAGGAAATTAGAATTCAATATTTAAGACATTTGAAAGGAGAAAGTCAATAAAGCGATAAAGATGAGATGGGTAGTAAGAAGGAAGCAGTGCCTGGTGTCTTAGTAGGTTGAGCTTGTGCAGTGTTCCATAACAGCTATTGAAAAGGGCTTTTAAAAGGCTATTATTCAGTTCTAGTGGAAGTATTGAGAAACTATTTTTTTAACTGAAAGTTTTTAACTCTCAATTTTTTCTTGTATGCCTGTTTCTTCCATTTCTCAACAGTGAAATGATACACTGAAGTTTTTGCTCTTGCTCAGCAGTTCTGTGATTGGAAACGGTCTACTTGAAAAATGCCAAACACCTCCACAGGCCTGTTTTAGTGAGAGAGTGGTATCTTTCCCTCTATTCAACGCACAAGGATAGCATTACTTAGAAGGCATTCTGCACCATCTTTATAAGGGTGTAAAACCTCTGGAAAGAAGGTCTGAGCAGAATTTATTGCTTAATAGAAAGTGGAGATGAACAAGAAGTCCCAAATGCCAGCCAAGATTGTTCAAACTTGCAGACTTATGACTGTAAGACATTTATAAATAAAATGCAAGTTTTATAAAATTGCCAACATAAAAATTACAAAACAAAAATATCACAGACATTTACAAAAGATTGATATATATCTGGTATTCTTAGAAAAACATGGGGTTTTATACAATTTTCGAATTGGTAAATTATTTGGATATTGAGTTATACAGAACCTGAATTTTTAGGAAAACAGAAGTATTTTATGGCTTTTAATGAATTAGGATTTCCAGAGATATTAGGTGAGTCTTCCTAGACCATGCAAATAGTAAATGCCTGAGTTTGCAACATGTGGAGAATAATATATATATATAAAATGTTATATGCAATTTAAGCTGATATTTTAAAAATAAAGTAGGTTAAAAATTAGCTTATTGTCCTAAAAATAAAGAATGTTTGCATGAATAATATTCTGAGGCCTATAGTTTGATTATCTTATTTTATGAGATTTATTATAGTGAATTTTGTATGCAATGATTAAATTTTGGATAAAAATCTAACATCCCCTCTTGTCCATATCTTATTTGAGCTCATCAGTATTCAAAAGTCTGACCATTTTTTTTTCCTTTTCAAAAATACATCCTTCTTTATTTTCATGTGTCACCCCTTGGTGTTATTCATGCAAGTCAATGCACCTCTTCAGTTTCCTGAAATGTCTCCTTCTCTATCTATCTAATAAAATTTTATCTTCTAAAGTGATCTCCTATAGGCACATTTTCATTCTCATTCTATACATCTCCCTGTGTGAAGACAAGAATCTTCAGAGTTTAATGAACAGAACTACAATCAAACCAGTTTCAAAAACAGAAAAAGGGGCGGCATAATTTTGTCTATTCCCATCACCCATGGCATTCACCTGCAACATCAACCACCACATCTACATAGCTAACAAATGCATTTCCTTTTTTTATCCTTTTCCTTTCTCCCCCAATCACCTTAAACTCATCAACTCTTATATAGATGTCTGCAAAACTAACTTTTATGATACATTCTTCACACTGTTGTTACATTGGATTATGAAGTGATAATCCAATCCTATCATTCTTCAAAGGCAGGGTTTTTTTTTTTAATGACATTGAGGAAAATTTTTTTTCCTAAAAAAATTATTCAGTTTTTCTTTGTTTTTTAGCAGTACTATTTATTTAGTTCATTAAAATTTCAAAACTTAGAATTTCTGGAAACTTTTACATTTACCTTTCACATACTTCATTTTATTTATGTCTAAGAATGTGACTTAAAATGTGACTGAAAGATTGAAGAAAATTGGAAAGGGAGGAGGGAAAATCATTGAAGTGGGCATGGTCATAGTTGCAAAACACATGGTGAAGGAGAGTTGGCAATTTCAGACAAGTTGTCAGACTCAGAATTACAGATGAATACGAGTAATAATTAAAAATCAATCATTGTAATTTAATAGCATAACAGAAAAAGTTATAGATGCAGAGCAAGCATTTGACAAAATGTTGTACCAGCTTTTTTTACAACTTTGTCAAAATCACACAGCCAGTCTGTAGGTTCAACTCTAACTGTAAAAGTTTTTATTTCTGAAAAAAGGAGAATTAAATAACTTTCTTACAAAGAAGTATGATTTCTCCTTTGTTAGAAATTGCATAATTATTTTCAACCTTGGCTGCTCAATAGTAACAAATGGAGAGTTTTCAAAAATACACATGCTAATCCCCCCTCCAGACAAAATAAATCAGAAACTCTGGAAGAAATTATTTTGTGGGATTGTTCAATTCACATTATCTGATGAATTCTTTTGATTATTCTAGCAAATTTTTAAAATTTTATGTTGGCATTTACTTTGAGCACAGGTTTAATTTAAAAACAGATCTTAGTCACTCTTGACAGTTTCTCTTCCCAGTTCCTCAATGGGGTTGGTTGATCTAGATATCTGCCTTATACAGCCACCTCCTTCTGAAACATACAAATACAACCTACTTGACTCACTCCACTGGCTCCCACATCTGCATGGCCTATGCAAATATGTCACTTGACCACCTCTTAGTCACAGCATGAACTCATGGAACACATGCCTGCCTACTGTAAACCCACTCCTGGCTGGAAGCCCACCTAGGTAATACCCTAGGTCCCAGTAAAGGCTTCAGCCCATCCATTGTTCTTTCTCTCTCTTTTGTTCCCTACATACTGGTTGAGTGAGCATGTCCTGAGTGGCTGCCCACTTTCTGTTGGCCCTGTGAGGTGTGCTGCTCTTTTCTCTCTTAAGTCTGTAAGTAATAAAATGCTTTTGTTATTTTATGTGTTTATGTATTTTTGTTGAGTTGCCTCCTCTGTGTCTCAATCAACACTTGAACCTAACTTTCCTCCTTGTCAAGGATCTTCTAGAGATTGGCTACCTTAGCAAGAACAAACTGGACACAGGTCAGATGAAAGTCGCAAAACTGACAGTATAAAAATGTTTTTTGTGAGATGGACGCCTAGTCATAAGTTGGACCCTTGGGCATTAGGATGTCCACTGGGAAAAAGAGGTATCCCATGAAAAACCCATTGCAAATATCTATGAACACATTCCCCGGAGTCCTGGCAGAACAGGGATATAGTTTATAGTCATTGTCCAGTAAGAAACCTCAAGGCCAAATTAGAGACAAATTACAATTATATTTAGGCTATTTGTATTTAGCAGGCATATCAAAGAAGTGTTGCTAAATTTTTATTCCATCATATTAGTTAACAAACAATATGATTTATCCTACTACTAATAATAATTTTAATCACTTGATAAAGGTGTTATCTGCCAGGAATCTCCACTATAAAATTATAATTTTGTTTTATAATTAAAAAGTACTTTATGGGAAGGTATTATTTGATTCTCCAAATATAAAATAAAAGTATTAGTATTTAAGGACACATATGCAAGAATATGTATCTTATTATTCTTTATGGCAAGAAAATAAAACAACTGAATATGCATTCATAGGAAAGTAACTGCATAAATTATGCTACATATGCAGAATTTAACAACATGCATGCATTTAAGATTGAATTCTATGCCAATGATTTATAAGGCTATTCATAAAGTATTGCATAAAATAAAAATTTGAGAAAAACAAGATGCATTAAAGTTATTATAATAGAATTTTTTGTAAAGCAAAATATGTATGTGTTTCATAAAAATTAAATACACCCTACATATGATTTCTTATTAAGTGTACATTTGTTATTGAGGTAAGGGGTTATGAGGGGAAGGAATCATTTCAGGAACAGAAGGAAATTAGGGTGGAGAAATAAGTCAAAGAAGAAAAAAACTACATAAAAACAATTAGAAATAATTACATTTATGCAAATATATTAATTTATGTGAGTGGTATACATATGAAAAATTGAATAAAATATTACAAAATAAATTATATTAGAGGCTCTTATTATAACATATTTAGACATTTAATTGGTAGATACATGGCTTGACCATTTAAATGAAAATTGCATATTAATAGATGTGTGTGTGTATTTCTAGCCTGTTTTATTAATGCCAATATATTATGTCTTTACATTATTGATATAGTGTGGTAAAAACACCTATACAAAATATTTTAAGAAAGATTGTGAGAAAATATGTGAATTACAAATATATAAGTGGAAAATTATCAATTTAAATTGAATTATAAAATAAGATCATACTTGAGCTAAAGAGCAGTTGGGAAGTAATTACCTATAAATTTTCATGTGACTTTTCTCACAATGTAGATTGGATTAGAGCAATTAACTCAATAAATGACTTTATTTCAAAATGACTCTTTAGACTTAACTGGAAGGTATAATAATCTTATCTATAAAATCTGTACAGTAAACTTAAAAAAAGTGATAAACTAGTTCACTCACAGTAGTAGTCCCTTTCTAGATAGGAATGTATACATCTAAAATATTCTATGTACTGACATACTATAACATATTCTCTTTTCTTTTTTATAAAATAGTTTCTAATTAAAATTCAATGAGATTTTGTCCCTTAAAGTGGCATTAACCTTTGTAGTCTCTGGGATTTATCTCATTTCAATCAGTTAATCATAATTAGTGCATTTCTTTTTTAATAAAAAGGGCTTATCTCAGGTAAATAGTATGTAATATCTAGAAAATCAAATATATTGCAATAGAGAATCTCATAAAATTAAAATGCAGTTAGTCAAATATGTGAAGTTAATTTTAATGGTCCTGTGAGTGAAAGACAACTAGGAATTTGGTCCTGGTAATTGAGGCAACCAAAAAATGTATCTGACATTTTGATCCAACTGTGATTGTACAGATATAAAGGAAACTCCATTATTCATTTTTTTAAATTTTTTTGAGACACTCTCACTCTGTTGCCCGAGCTAGAGTGCCGTGGCATCAGCCTAGCTCACAGCAACCTCAAACTCCTGGGCTCAAGTGATCCTCTTGCCTCAGCCTCCTGAGTAGCTGGGACTACAGGCATGCACCACCATGCTCAGCTAATTATTTTTATATATTTTTAGTTGGTCAGTTAATTTCTTTCTATTTTTAATAGAGATGCAGTGTCGCTCTTGCTCAGGCTGGTTTCGAACTCATTACCTTGAGCGATCCTCCTGCCTCAGCTTCCCAAAATGCTAGGATTACAGACATGAGCCACCGCGCTGGCCCATTACTCATTTGTTGTGTTTAAAATTTTCCAAATGTATAAGAAAGTATTATATAAAAACACTAGTGCCAGCATATTTATGTATTAGTGAATTTTCTTGTGTTTTAAAATTGGAGACGAACACTAGAGAAGGAAAGTTCAGAGCTTTATTGTTTTGGGAGAAGTGGTTACAATTTTGAAAGCCTTCAATATCCAGAAAGGTGTATGAAACTGCAGCTGAATGGGAGCTGGGTACACATCAAAGAGTGCACAGCCTGTCCCAGGGCATTAAAATTCAATGTAAAGAAAAGGACAAATCTTCTGGCTAAATGAAGTATGTTCCCAGGATAAAATTGCTTATCACTCTCTCCACTTTGTTAACTTCTGCCTAGTAACAAAATATTAATAATAGTTAATTGGTAGTTTAAAAAAAAACCCTCATTCTGTTGCTCTATTCATATGATCTTTTGCAGATTTGAGAGAATTCAATGTTTATTTGCAATATTTTTCACATTGATATTATCCAGTGTGTCATACTAATGTAAAAAAAAATCATGTGTCAGGTCTGCTCAACAGAAATAACCAGGAGTCAATTAATATGTTCATATAAGAAATATGTTTTGCCTCTGCTTCTGGCTGAGATGCAATAACAGAAAGAAGATATATCCTCCCCCAACCTCAAAGAACAAGAACAAAAATAAGAAAGTTGTAAGAAATCAAAAAATTTAGATGACATTGAAGCTGGTAACCAAGTGAGTTAATTAATTTCTTCTCCTGCTCCAATTTACTTGTATGAGAGATTTTCCAGGATGCAGTGAAGAGATGAGAAAGTCAAGTGAAATCTGATACACTCTCTGAGTTGAGGAGATGTGAGATTCTGGGAGAACAATGAGCCTGAAGTTTATAGGAGAAAATACTGGCGAGTTACACAGAGAGAGAACTCTGAAGATCTGCAGAGGGTGTACCTCATTTATTCAGATGAGTAATGATTGGCAAATGTGGGGGAAAAAAGAACCACACAAAATATTTGAGGTTACAGTGCTTGGAATAGTGTCTGTTCCCATTAGACACTCCAGAAAATTTATGATTTACAAGGGTTGAGTGCAGAACACAAAAGGAATGGGGGATCTTTACACTGAGATTATATTCAGTCCAGCTTAATAAATCTTAAAAGCAAGATCTAAAAAAATCAGGCAAGAGAAAGAAATAAAGGCTATCTAAATCAGGAAAGAGGAGGTCAAACTATCACTTTTTGCTGATGATATGCTCTTATATCTAGAAAACCACAATGTCTCCACCAAGAGACTCCTGGAATTGATAAGTAAATTCATCAAAATCCCAGTTTACAAGATCAATGTACACAAATCAGTAGCATTTCTATATACCAATAACAGTCAAGCTGAGAGTCAAATCAAGGACTCAATACCATTCACAATAGCTACAAAAAAACCCCAAATACACAGGAATATACTTAACCAAGAAGGTAAAAGATCTCTACAAGGAGAACTATAAAACACAGAAGAAATCACAGATGACACAAATGGAAAAACATATCATGCTCATGGATCAATAGTATCATCATTGTTAAAATGTGCATACTACCCAAAGTGATTCAAAGATTCAGTGCAATTCTCATCAAAACACCAATATCATACTTCACATATCTAGAAAAAAAATAACTCTACACTTCATTTGTAAACATAAAGTAGCCTGAATAGCCAAAGCAATCTTAAGCAAAAAGAACAAATCTGGAGGCGTCATATTTCCAGACTTCAAACTATACTACAAGGCTATAGTAACCAAAACAACATGGTATTGGCACAAAAATAGAGACATGGAACAATGAAACAGAACAGAGAACCCAGAAATAAAACCATCTGCATACATCAAACTTATCTTCCACAAAGCAGACAACAACATACACTGGAGAAAAGAAGCCCTATTAATAAATGATTCTAGGAATACTGGGTAGCCACATGCAGAAGAATGAAACAGGACTTCTATCTCTCAACACTCACAAAAATTAATTCAACTTGGATAAAAGACTTGAATTTAAGGCAGGAAACCATAAGAATTCTAGAAGAAAATAGTGGAAAAACTCTTCTAGATATCAGCCTAACTGATAATTTATAACTAAGATCTGAAAGGCAATTACAGCAACAATAAAAACAAACAAATAGGACTTGATTAAATTAAGCATGTTCTGCACAGCTAAGGAAATAATCAACAGATCAAAGAGACAATCTACAGAATGGGAGAAAATATTCACAAACTATACATCTGATGCAGGGCTAATATCCAGAATCTGCAGAGAACTTAAACAAATCCAGAAAAAACAAAAACAAAAACAAAACCCATTAAACAGTGGGCAAAAGACATGAATGGAAGTTTTTCAAAAGGAGATTAGCCAAATGGCCAACAAACACATGAAAAAATGATCAGTGTCACTAATTATCAGAGAAATACAAATTAAATTTACAATGAGATGCCACCTTACCCTGTTAGAATGGCTTTTATTAAAATGTCCAAAAACAATAGATGCTGATATGGATGCGGAGAGAAAGGAATGCTTGTAGACTGTTGGTGGGACTGCAAATTAGTACATACTCTATGGAAAACAGTATGGATATTCCTCAAAGAACTAAATGTAGACCTACTATTCAATCCAGTAATCTGACTATTGTGTATCTACCCCAAGGAAAATAAGTCATTTTATCAAAAAGACACCTACACTCAAATGTTTACTGTAGCACATTCACAATTTCAAAGATGTAGAATCAACCCAAGTACCCATCAATTCATGAGTGGATTAACAAAACGTGGGATATGTATACCATGGAGTACTACTCAACCATAAAAAAGGATGTATTAATGCCTTTTGCAGCAATCTAGATGATTAGCAATCTAGATGAAATAGATGATTGTAGCTTAGACTAAAGTTGTAATGATACAAAGACTACTAGATTGAGGCAAACTGTATTTTAGAAATGGAAATAACAGTACAAGGTGGAGCCTTGGTTTGGGTACAGTTGAGATACTGTATTTTTAAATGTATTTCTCTAAAATATTTCAAATTTATTCAATATTCCATGTGTCAACTACACAATATTAATATAGATTTAACACAATCTATACAATAGACTTCAATACAATCTTTTGTTATATTTCAATCTTTTCCTTACTGGTCTACCAGCTTTAAAACTAACCTACAAAATGCATTCACCATTCTACCAAACCTTTCCTGTTTGCTGTGTTTGAAAAAAATCATTATTTCATAAGGTTATATTTTAAAATGTAATGTGTGAATTAAGGTTACAATATTTACCTTTTAAGTTTATAGATGAATATCATTTCCTTTGCAAGTTTTATGTAAGCAAGAATCCACATATTTTCAAGGATTTTAATTTATCCTTTAGACCCTGATAATAATTCAGTGAGATTAAATTCTCCAACATGATGTATCAGTAGACACTGTTGAAAGTTTTCTAGAAATTTTAAGAATAATATAGTTAAAATTGCAAAGCACAGTTGAAGCCATTGGCTTTCTTTGCTATATTGACTTTATACATACAGAAAATCAAACTTAATTGCCATTTATAACTGATAACTCTGTATCTGTTAGCTCTGAAGAAAGTAAAGGCTTTTATAGTATGCAACAGAAATTCATCCAGACATATGTAATAACATTTGCTTTGCTTGCTTATTAGATTAGCACTCAGTGGAAATGCAGTACTGGTTATATACCTACATTAAAATTTTGTGTCAGTAATATTCATTAAATAATTTTTAATACCATGGGTGGAATATTGAAATCATTCTTCAATGTCCATTTTATAGTTTGAATAATCCGTCAAAAAATGTGAAATTATCATGTTTTCAGTTCTATTCTATTCAAACAAATGTGTCTTTGTTTGCTGGTGTGGTTACAGTTATGCAATATAGTGCTACAAAGGACAAAATTTGTCTTAATTCTAATTCCCTACTATTAAGCATCGATATAAGGGAAAAACATGCTAAAGAAAACTTTCCAACAATTTTGCAGCCCACAGACACCAACTATGGATCTTTTTACAGACTTAGAAAATCAATGCTCTAAAATTGGCACTTGTGTTTACATTGTCCCATAAACTCTAGAATTGATTTAAAAGTTTAATTCTGCACGATGTAGATCTATGGACTGCAAATGAAATCTTTTGTTATGTAGGGGTAGGAAAAGAGATGCAAAATATTTTTGGCTTTGCTGGTTTGTTGATTTTTATTTTACTTTTGACGTATTATATATTTGAATTGCATAACTTGCCTTTTTCATTGACAACCACTTGCTAAATATTTATTTTATCTTCAAATTATGAATTCTATAGACTAAAAGAAACACTGAATCATTTTCCGTGCCTTCCTTCTCTACTAGTGAATTGCTTCTGCAGTACTACTGAATGATTTAAACATTAAGCCCCATTCTAGATTTTGCCCTAGTACTCATTATCATGTTCCAAACTCTCTCAAAATATAAGAAACTGAAATAATTATTCTGAAGTTGTAATATAATCAGTTTAAGTAGCAATTATGGTCACAGTCTAGAATGGACATTCATGTTCATTAAGTTACTAAGTATTTTAAGGTTTTGTTTTTGTTTTGTTTTGTTTGTTATGGCTTTTCAAATTAAGCTTGTGTTCATATGTACAGATTTAAAGCTGTTTGGTTACATTAAATAAATTAACTTGCTAAAAATTAGACAGTAACTACATTTTAAAAAATTCTTGTATTTTTAAAAGGTCTTTTTGTTTCTCCCTGAATCCCTTTTGTGAACAATGCATATGGAATTGTAAGAGGATAATAATGTCTGGAGAATGCTTTTTGTCATGTTTTCCCCCTTTTCAAAATATATATGTGACAATATTAGTAACACTTTGCATTTTTAGAGAAAAACACTTTAAAATAGGTAATTCCAGTTCAGAATTAAACTTGCTATTCAAAATTAGTTTTTGCTAATTTTTTTAAACAGTGATTACAAACAAAAGTATCTTTCAATATATTGAAATTTCAATATATTTCTAATATATATTTCTAATATATATAAATATATGTCTAATATATTTCTAATATATATTTTAGAAATTCATATATTCTAAGATATGTTTTAGTTTATGATAGAGCTTTGATTGCCATTAATAAAACTAATCATGATATTCTTAAAGAAATATTGAGCTTTCAAAAAGTGTATTTTTATATGTCAACCAAAAGCACTTTGATACCATGCAGACCTACAACTGGAGATAATTTATAAAACATATTTACATTAGGATAATAGAAAGTTTGCTCATGATTCTCTTAATGTCATAAAAATGGCTAGTTGTGTCTAAATATTGTGTGCAGGTCTATTTCCACAGGGTCATAAATACATTTTGCAATGCAGATAGTTGGTGCTGGGACTTTTAGTTCCAATACGGTGGAGGTGAGGCAAGCTGGCTTCTCTCCTCCCTCAAAAAATAGATAACAAATGTACAGCAATGAGATCTATGCTGGCACCAATCCAGAGCCCAAGCATCAGAATGATACAGTTCTCAGGGCCACAGAAAAGGGGGAAAGCTCTGAGGAGACAGTAGGAGTATCAGACTTCCACATCCACAAACAACACGTTCCCCCTTCCCCGCCCGCCATCCTGCCTGGCACAAAGCATGCAGAAAACCTGCCCCCAACTCAGGGTTTCTAACCTGAAAAGAATGAAATTGAGGTATACAACCAGCTTCCCACCTTTTTGAGTTCCCTGGCAGGAGGCTTGTCCTTCCCTGAACCATGAGAAGCAAAGTATTTTGACCTCCTGAAGGGAGAAATATCCTAGAGGACAGGCAGAGATTAATAAGGGAGGCAGGACTACGTCATCCCCAGTGCTGGAAATTCTGCTCTGTAACTCAGCCAAAGGAGACACCAAATCAGACTGGCTGTTTAACAGCAGTGCACTGTAGGAAATATGTTCCCAAGGTTCCCTGGGCAAGAACCCCTAGCCAGTCTTCCTACACTGCCAGGATGATCCCTTTGGACCCCTTTGGACCTCACCTCCCTCTAATAAATAGACAGTCCTCTATTTATTAGAACTGAGATGAATGTGGGCTTGAGACAGCACTTAGAACCAAAAAGGAAGCAATGGCATAGCAGTGAAGTTTCACCAAGCAAATATAGTCAATAAAAAAGAAAACAAGTCAGACAGAGAAAACTGTAATAAATAATCCTTCAATGCAAAGACATATATGTATACTTACAAGACACAACAGCAAATAGGGAATCATGACATCCTCAAAAGAACAAAACAAAATTCCACTGATTGACTCTAATAAGATGGCAATTTTTCAGCTCTCTCACCAAAAATTCAAAATAGCAGTTTTAAGAAAACTCATTTATCTGTAAGATAACACGGGAAACCAGTTCAGACATTTATCGGAGAAATTTAACAAAGAGATTGAATTAATTTTAAAAAATTAAATAGAGTTCTTGGAAATGAGAAATATATTCACTGAACTGAGAAGCATTTTAGAGGCTCACAATAGCAGAATGAACCAAGTGGAGGAAAGAATTAGTGAACTTGAAGACCAACTATTCAAAAATGTACAGAGAAAAAAAAAAGAATGAAAGAGAATGGAGACAGCCTACAAGATATAGAAAAATCACCTAAAAAGACCAAATATAAGAATTATTAGTATTCAAGATAGAGCTAGGCAAGAGCAAGGAGTAGAAAGCTTATTCAAAGAAATAATAACAGAAAACTTTCCAAAACCTGAGAAAGATATAAATATCCAGGTACAGGAATGTCTTAGAACACTTTACAGATTCTACCCAAATAAAACTGTACCAAGGCATATGATAATCAAACTCTCAAAAGTCAAGGACAAAGAGAGGATACTAAAGCAGCAAAAGACAGGGCGAATATAACATATATTGGAGCTCCATTTCATCTGGCAACAGAGCTCTCAATAGAAATGATATAGGACAGGAGTTCGAGATCAGCCTGGGTAACACAGTGAGACCCAATCTCTACAAAAAATTTAAAAATAGGCCAGGCATAGTGGCTCACACCTGTAATCCTAGCACTTTGGGAGACTTTGGGAGGCCTAGGCAGAATTGCTTGAGGCCAGGAGTTCAAGATCAGCCTGAGCAAAAGTGACAGACATCCTGTCTCTACTAAAAATATAAAAATTAGCCAGGCGTCATGGTGCATGCCTGTAGTCCCAGCTACTCTAGAGGCTGTGATAAAAACCTTCTGCTCAGCAAAGGAAACAAAAGAGTGAAGACACAGCACACAGAATGGAATAAAATAATTGCAAAGTATACATATGACAAAGGATTAATAACAAGAATATATAAAGACATCAAATAACTCAATTGCAAAAAAAAATCTGATTACAAAATGGGCAAAAAATTTGAACAAATATTTCTCAAAAGACATAGAAATGAACAACATGTACATTAAAAAATGTTCATCAGAGAAATTCAAATCAAAACAACAATGAGATATCATCACACCCCAGTTAAAACAGTTTATGTTCAAAAAGACATGCAGTAACAGATGCTGACAATGATGTGTAGCAAGGTGAACCCTTGTAACCCTTGTACATTGTTGATTGAAATATAACTTAGTACACCCAGCATAGAGAAGGATATGGAGTCTCCTTAAAAAAAACTAAAAATGGAACTTTCTTATGATATAGCAACTTCACTACTGGGTATATATCCAAAAGAAAGAGTATCAATCTATTAAAGAGATGGCTGCACTTCTATGTTTATTGTAGCATATTCACAATAACCAGAATATGGAACCAACCTAAGTGCCCATCAATAAAGCAATAAATAAAATAAGTTTGGTATATATATACAATTTAACATTATACAGTTATACAAAAATAAAATCTTATCATTTATAGCAAGATTGCAATCTGCGATCTGGAACCAGAAAGGCCATTATGTTAATTGAAATATGCCAGGCAAAGAAAAACAAATATCTCATGTTCTTACTCATATGTGGAAGCTAAAAAATCTCATGAAGATAGATAATACATTGGTTGTGACAAGAGGCTGAGAAGAGGAAGGGGGAAAAGAGAAAATAAAGGATATAAATCTATTTACCACCATTAAACTGTATACTTACAATGGTAATGACAGTAAATTATATATGTATATTTTATCTCAATAAAACAATTTTAAAAGAACAAAAAATTGCTCAACAAGAAATAAGTAGGCCAGGCACTGTGGCTCATGCCTGTAATCCCAGCACTTTAGGAGGCCAATGTGAGAACATCAATTGAGGCCAAAAGTTTGAGATTAGCCTAAGCAACATAGCAAGACCCTGTTTATACAATACATTTTAAAAATTTAGCCAGGTGTGGTGGCAAGTACCTGCAGTCCTAGCTTCTTGGGAGACTGAGGTAGGAGGCTCACTTGAGCCTAGGAGTTCTAGATTGCACTGAACTATTAATATGATCACACAACTGTATCTAGCTTGGGAAACAGAGTGAGATCCTGTCTATAAAAATAAAACAAAAATTAAGAAGAAGACATGAATAATAAATTAGGTAAAATAAAGAGTAAATTTTAATTGATACAGATTGTATTGATTAGTAATAATAATAATATATATTATATACCTACATATTGTTAATATGTACAGTAACACTAGCATATAAATCAGGAGGGAGTGAATTGTTCTCAATTTCTTTCATGGTTGCCAAGAACATAAAAGTAGCAAAAGTCATGAACATGAAAAGTGAGGCTGTACAGAAGTATCCAGGCATGTCATATGAAGAGTACTAGTAACAATGGCTGGATGCTTTTTGGACAGCCCTCGTACATGTTATAATCTCTAAAATAACTTCAAAAGGAATAGTAAAACTTTTAAAACTTTCAAGTTTTATCCTTTATCCTTTTATCCTTTATCCTTTAAAACTTTCAAACTTTATCCTAATGAAGGATAAAATGGAATAATTAAAATACTCAGCTATTCTAAAAGAAAATAAGAAAAGACATGAAAAGGGATCATCCAGCAGATAAAAATCTTAAAGAACTTAAGACAATTTTAGACTACATATTAGTACTTACGTTAAATGCAAATGGACCAAATTTCCTAGATAAAAATACATTTTCAAAGTGATCAAACACACTTACATAGTAGGCAGAGAGATGATATATTGAAAATTATAAAAGAGAAAAAAAATATCTGACAACAAAGAATACTATACCCAGCAAATTTATCATATAAATATGAGAGCAAAATTAAGACATTTCCAGATAAACTAAAGCTGAAGGAGTTCATTACCACAATACTTGCCCTCCCTAATAATGCTAAAAGCTTCCTTCAAGTTGAAGTGAAAAAATGCCAGATAACAAGTAACACAAAAATATAAGAAAATATAAAGTGCTCCAGTAAAGGTAAATATATAGAGAACTATAAAACTTGTATTGCTATAATTTTGGCTTATGACTGAACCTTTAATAATTTTATAAATTTTAAAAGATGAAAGCAAAAAATAACCATAAATCCATATTAATGAGTACATAAGATATAAAGTAGTAATTTATGACATCAATAACCTAAAGTGGGGGAGAGCAGAGCTAGAAAGGAGTCTTTGCATGCAATAGAAATTAAGTTGCTGTCAGTTTAAAATGGACTGTTATAGCTTTAGAATGTTTTGTGTAATCCCAATGATTAACAGCTACAAAGAAAATATTTATAGAATAAACACAAAAGGAAATTAGAAGTAAATACAAATTTGGCACTACAAAAGAGTCACTTTATATGTGAAGACACAGATAAGTTGAAAGGGAAGGATGAAAAAATATTCCATGCAAATTGTAATCAACAGAGCACAGTGGTGACTATACTAAATAGAGACTATCAAAGAAACCCAGTGTTAGTTCTTCAAAAATATTGAAAACTTTGAGAAATCTTTTGCTAGATTGATAAGAAAAAAACTTTAAAAAGAGAGAAGACTCACTAAAATTTGACTTTCTAAGATCACACTATTAGTGAAGTTCTTTGTTCTTTTTTTTTTCTTTATGGATTGTTTTTTAATTTCAGAATATTATGGGGGTACAAACATTTTGGTTATATATAATGCCTTTGCCTCGCCCAAGCCAGAGCTATAAGCGTGCCTTAGAGTTCCTTTTTCAAAGTTTGTGTGTGTGTAACTAGGGTGTTATTGAAATCTCTCATTGATTGGTAAATAAAAGTTTAGACAGGTTTGACATTTGAATTCCAGCTAATAATAAAATAATTAATTTTATTATGCCAAGCATTTTAATGAATTTTCAAAGTATTTTCTCAGACTCTTAAAGTGACAAATCTTGCATAATTCCTTGTTTTATTAATATTTTGATTATATCATTAATATTCTAATAAGCCCATTTTTTAAATATTCAGCCACCAGGTAAAGAAATCATTTGTCCATTCATTCATTTTAACAATATTCTTTTTGTTTAATTGAGAACAAAATATGTTTTTGACTACATACATCATTGCTAAAATGTAGTGATGCTTTAATATGAAATTGTATATTTATTTGAAGTCTGTTGTATAACTGTGCTAATATCTATATCTATGTACTCCTTGATATGAGATTACCCACATTGAATCTACTTAATCACTTACACTGTGATAGACCTCTCAGTAATTCCAAACATTTTATTTCCTCTTTGAATTAAGTCTTTGTTATACCAGTGTTAAATACCAGTGCAGATTCTATTGTTAAGCTTAGTTATTCCAATTGCTGCCTTTACTGCATCTCATTACAGCAAACTTGAATTAAACAAAAGTGCTTGAACATTGGAAAATTTTAACCCAATGAAAAAATTCATGTTTTATTTATCATATGTTATAGAGATTATGTGAGACTTAAAAAAGTTAATGTAACTAGTATTAAAACATTTAGTTAGAAGGTAATATAAAAACTTGTAGTTTTTGTAGAACAATATTATTCTAAGAAATATGCATATCTTTGTGTTATATTTAAGAAATTTATATTGATTTTTAAACTATGTACTTTCAGTTTTCTCTGATATTAATGCTAGGGTGTTTTTTTTTAAAAAAATACAACTAACCAAAAATGCATACATTTACTTAAAAATAACCATAGAACAATGGGTATTGAGATAGCAATGTTCTTATTCCCCTTTATTTAAATCTATAAAGCAAAATTGGCAAATTGAAAGAAACTAAGAGACTGTTATATTCAATTCATAACATGCTTTGGTACAAATAAAACCTTTTTGACAAGGTGACAAAGCAACTGAAAATGAGTAAACGTGTGTGTGTGTGTGTGTGTGTGTGTGAAACAATAGAGCCATCTTTAGGCAGTAACCTAGTAGGCCAGTCTTGTGAAATCAACAAATTAAAGGAACGTATAGATTGACGTAAGTATTGGGCTATAAACTCAATGTTTTACGAGTCATGTCCCTCAGAACCAAAATATTATCAACCTTAATAACCATAATGTGTTAACTTAGACACTGTAAATTTTCAGATTTGCAATGGGATACAAATTTTGCTATAATTACTCAGGCTAGGGTTAGTATACTTTTGCTTTGAATTCACATTCCTAATGATTGTATGTTAGAACATGATGCATATTATTCTATTCTTTATTTCACTGTCATCCCCATACTCAGCTACTTTTTCTGCTGATACCATTACAAAGCAAAATATTAAACAGCTGGAACATGTGATAGTAATAAATGCATCCATTACTAATAACTCCACCATCATCTAAACCATCTGTTGCTTTTCTATGTTAGGCAAATAAAGTCATATAAATGCCTAAGATATGAAATAAATATAAATTAATTTGTATACTTTTCAACAATAAAGAAAGTCTTTATAATCAAGTCATTGTGAGAGTGCATAAAATTACACTGAAAGAAAGTAACACTTATTTTAAAGCATTCTAGCTAGGTAAATACAAAGCAACTAAAAATTTTCATCTCAGTGAATAATACTGTACTGTGAAAAGATTAATCAAATTTAGAAAAGTACTTTTTATATGTGCTTTTTTATTTTAAAAGGTATATATTTTCTTGTTTTCTCTTTTATCATATATATATACACACATATAGTTGTTCTGATACAATCAGTGAATTTAGTAAATGTTAGGATTTTATTTTTTTATTTTAAAATTTTGTATTTATGTTCAAAAATATAACAATTATTATAATGGCAGGAATATTAATTGTTGAGTACTGTATAATTTAGAACGGTACATGTAAGAATGCTGACATGCTTTATACTCATTCTGTAGCTATTTCCATGTTTGACATGCTTTATACTGATTCTGTAGCTATTTCTGTGGTAGAAGGAATGTTCACAGCTACTAAAATAGTTGAATACTTTCAAAATTGTCTTTTTTAAGTAAATTAATATGATCTGAATTGGCATTATTTTTTTTCCCTTTCCCTAAAAGTAAATCAAATAAACCAAAGGCCTATAGGTGTCTAATCTTAACCCCAAACTGAAACTTAACCAATGAGGTAATTAAACTGAAAGTTAAAGAAATACATAAAACTAAAGTGAAAGGCATAATGATATAAGGTAATGCTGGTAACATCAATATACGTCATAAAATAAATACATGATCAGTAAATGATTTTTTAAATAATTTTACCATATTTGAGAAAAATGTTGACTTGCTATTTAGATAGATGTTAATTATGAAATACAGACTTCTTTACTCAATTATCAAAAAATGACTTAATACAATGAATATGACCAGTCAATTGATTAATATGACAAGTTACATATTCAGTACCTTATTTAAAACACTGCATACAGATTAAAGATTTGGGGAGAATCCAGATTATGTCTAATGACTGTAAAGCAATTGGAGATCAATTTGCCAGAGCTAATTACTTTTAGGAATTGCTCTATGCAAAAATTGGGATTTGATTATTCTCATTTCTTCTTTCTCATTTCTTTATTGCTATGACCTCTGTGATTTCTAACCACTTTTCTAAAATTTAGAAAGACAGAATGGATGTATATAAAATTAAAATATTATATGTCTGCTTCTTTCTTTTCAAATATATTTGAATCATGTATTTCATTACATTTATTTAGAATATTTTTATGGGAAATATGACAAAATGAATGAAAAACTTAATGTAGTTCAGGCTTCTAGGAAATGAAATGAGTTCTTTCATTTAATTTAAAGGTTCATATGAATGTTTATGAAAACTAGCAATTACTTAGATGTATGTTCATTTGAATAAAACAAATTGTTTCACATTTTAATTTTCATCATCTTTTGATAACTTCAGCCAGTTCCAAACTTTACCTGCACGTATGAGACAGTGAATAATGACTATTTCCTGCAGTCTCCTGATCTGATTTTATCTTCTTATTTTTTCTTTTCTTGAAAACTTAATTAGATCTCAGTTTCCATTATCATTTGTAGTTTCATATTTCTAAAGTCAAACTTTTAGCTCTTTTATATCACAACTTCACTTGGATAGCTGGCTTAACAAGTTAAATATTAAAATCATATACATATTTTTTAAAAAACACATTGTAGTTGACTCTATTATTTGAATGATCCAACTAGGGTTTAGAGGAGCAAAAAAGCTTGTTTTCTCATGGAGAAAACAATCCTCTACCTTTTTCATTGTTTCTGACAATATTCCCATTTTATTAACCATTGTTTTCCCTACAAATTCTGCTCATAATTTCTCTTCAGAACATATTCCCTCACTCTTGTTTCCCCTTTCTGTGGAATATATTTTCCAACTGTCTTTTTATAAATGTATGTCTTTCAAGACATACTGGGAGTCATTTCTTCCAGCAAGCCATGTCTGAAATTCTAAATTAATTTCTATGTTATCACATTTGTGATTTGCTAGTTCCTTTTGCACATCTTTATCATTCTCTGAATTACATTGACATATGGTTTTCAAGTATATCATCACCAATTTATGAGCTTTTTAGTGGCCAACAGAGAATGTGGAGTTCAATAAAATTGGATTAACTAAACTGAATCAGACAACAAGTGTAATCTGGCTCTATGGACCCTGTCATTATTCCACTCAAGAAGTGAATCATTTTAAAGTTAAAATACTTAGTTTATTCCTTACTCAAGTTCTCTAAACCTAATGCATTTTTTTCCAAGAACAATATTTATTTGTAAGCGTAATTTCAATTAACCACTAATTATTTAGGAAAATTATACTACCGATTTCTCTCTCAATAAAATAATTACTTAGCATTTAATCCTCTAAAACCACTTAAGCTCATGCAAATATAATTCGTTTTTCCTCACCTCTGAGAATTCATATAGTGCCATACCTATGTGAAAAACTGCATATACCACACTCTCATCTCTTTTTCCAAAATGCAATTTTTAGTCTTGCATGTTCTCACTCATTTGTGGGAGCTAAATATTAAAACAATTGAGATCATGGAGACAGAGAAAAATGTTTAGCAGAGTCTGAGAAGGGTAATGGGGAGGGGGAGATAAAGTGGTGACGGTTAATGGGTACAAAAATAAAGTTAGGTAGTTAGATAGAATGAACAATATTTGATAGCACAACGAATTGACTATAAAGTATACACTAAGTATACTTAGTGTATACAATAAGTTAGTGTATACTTTAAAATAACTAAAAGACTGTAATTTGAATCCTCCTAACTGAAAGAAATGATAAATGCCTGTGGTCATGGATATCTCAATTACCCTGATTTGATTTATATACATGACTGTATCAAAATATCACATGTACCCTATAAACACAGGGTGTCCCCAAAGTCACCATACATAAAGAAAATGGGAAATTGTAGATAAATGTACCTTTATTTACAAAATACTCATTACAAATTTTTATAAAATTTTTCCTTTGGAGACTTTTGGGATACCCTGTATATACAACTATTATGTACCCATAGTAATTAAAAATAAAAATTTTTAAATGTAATTAAATTCTTAGCCATTCATCATGTGAGAGAGAGAGAGAGAGAGAGAGAGATCAGAGAAAAAGAGAGTTGAGTCTCACCAGAGTAGTAGTTATGTGCTACTAAGTTGCTGCAAACACTGAATTAGCCATTACTGAACTATTACTCATAGGGGAAATAGAGGGCTAGGTTCTTGAAAACCTCTGATCATGATATTTTTGTCAACTAATTATTCATAATTAGTTTTATGTGTGTTTCTGCTTAACAACACCTTATTCAATATATACTGTTTATGCTTAAACATTGAACTCATTACCAATAGTACTATAACTTACACTTGAACAAAGCTTATTTAAAATATGTAATTTTTCTGTAAAATACATCACAGCCTTCTTGGTATAGTGAATTTTTATAATTCTATGTTGCCTCAGCATCCATTCTAAATCTAAGTTTAACTTTCTCGTACCAGAAGCAGGGCTTAGTCACCCTTGACCCAGTTTCCAGTTCTTCATTCCCTCCTAGTTCCTTGATATGGCCAATCCAGATCTCTTCCTTAACTGTTTCCTAGTGACCATTTTTCTATTGCACAACTAGGTAAAACCTACTTCACTCACCCCAGTTACCCCTACATCCCACATAGACTACACAGATATGCCGCAGTGACCACTGCTCAGTCATTGTGTGATTCCATGGAAATTATGTCCACTTGTTCTAAACCTACCAATTAAAATTCTTTAAGGGAAACCTGCTTAGGTAACACCCTGGACCCCAGTAAAGGCTTTGGACTCCAGGTTCCCCACTTCTTTTCTTGCCCTCCACATGCTGGTTGAGTTTGTATTTCTCCAATTTCTTCCCCATCTCTGTTGAACCTGAAAGGAGAGCAGCCCTCTTCTCTCTGGGATCTATAGGTAATAAACTGCTTCTGCTATATCTTGTGTTTAATTGAGTTGTATTCTCTATGTCTTACCTAACTGACACACCCAAACCTAACTGCTTTCCTGGTCAGGTCTCTACTAGAGAGTGGCTATCTTGGTAGGAATAAACTGGACCCAGGTCAAATAAGAGTCACAAAAGTATCTGCCAATATCTACAAGTTTTCTGTGAGAAGGAGTTGGACACTTGGGCATCAAGTCATTTGCCAGAATAAAGAAAGTACACTGTAAACATCCACAGCCACACCCTCTGGAACCCCATCAGAGCAGGCCTGGAGTTGATAGTTACTCTTCAGAGAAAGACCTCAGTACCAAATTAGGGGGGAAAATATGACACTTGATCTTAGGAATACTAGACAGCACTTCAGCACTATACTTAGGGACCATTTTAAGCAGCAAAATCAACAACAAAATGCATAAAAATCTGAAAAGCATGATATTGAACAGGTCTTTAAAAAGGACACTTCTTTGCAGTAAAAAAAGGTAAAGTAAGTAGGCAAAGTGTCACCTTTTTCAACCTCAGCTGGGAAGATGCACATAAGCAAACTCAAAAGTTTTCATTGCTGTATGCATGTCCACCAATGACCATGAAAATGCTGCAAGCTTTGATTTGGGGTTTCTAACCAAATTTTAGCAATGTGGCTAAAATATAGCCTCATTTTAATATAAAATCTCAAATGCAGAATTCTCAAATATAGAAATATGGGAATAATGAGGATTAACTCTCTGTCTTTTATTATTTATGTGTGTGTATACATACATTGTATATGCATACATGTATATGTATAAATGCACATATATATAAAAACATATATATAAAACATGTTTTTTCACATGCACATAATATAAGTGTGTATGCATTTATATATTATACGTGTATATATGACTTTTGAAGATTTAGCTGGAGTATACAATAGATTTATTTTTTTCAAAGTTTACAAATGCTCTTCATAAATATATAGTAATCTAGTAAGCTTGGTATAAGCTTTAGGGATTTGTTTTCTCATAAGTCACATGATCTTTGAATAAACTTTGTTTTTGTTCTTAGTATTTTGTAGGGTTAGGACATATTTTCTTGGATAAGGAAAAACTTCAACATCCTGTAGAAGTATATTCAACACTAATCTCTCTATGTTGTTAGAAGTTCAACAAGAGAGAATTTACAGAAGATCCTTTTCTCCAGATGTAGAATATGCACTGTGATAAGTTGAATACTGGCCTCCCAAATATGTCTACACCTCTACACCCTAATCCCCAGAATGTATGAATATGTTAGGTTACATGGCAAAGAGAGTTGAAAGTTTCAGATAGAATTAAGTTTGTTTATCAGCTGATCTTAAGGGAGGGAAATGTTATGGATTACCTTCATGGTCCCACTATACATACAGTTGGCCCTGGGACAATATGGGGATTAGTGGTATCTATATCCCACACAGTCAAAGATCCATGTATAACATTTGACTTCCCAAAGATTTAACTACCAATAGCCTACTGTTGAGCAGAAGCCTTACTGATGACATAAACAGTTGGTTAACATAACTTTCTATGTTATATGTATTATTAATATATACTGTATTCTCACATTAAAGTAAACTAGAGGAAAAAAGTTATTAAGTAATACACAAGGAAAGAAAACATATACTATCCATTAAGAAGATCATCATAAGATTTTTTTTCCCATCATCTTCACCTTGAGTAGGCTGCTGAGGAAGAGAAAAAGGAGGACTAGGTCTTGCTGTCTCATGGGTGGCAGAGGCAGAAGAAAATCTACCTATAAGTGGATCCACACACTTCAAACCTGTGTTGTTCAAAGGTCAATTGTAATTATTATGAAAAGTGCTTAAAAATAGAAGAGGTGGGCAGAAGAGGAGAGTCAGAAAAATAGATGAGATGATAGAAGCAGTTTCAGAGTAATGCTACCTCAGGACTTAACCCTCTATTGCTGGCTTTGCAATGAAGGAAAAGGGCTACAAGCTAAGGAACACGAACAGCTTCTAGATGCTAATACATTTATGTCATTGTAAGCACCTAAATCTGCAGTAATTTGTTATGGCAGCAATAGAAAACTAACACATTTCTTTACCTCTTGTTCTGTCTCTAACTCTGTACACATACACACGCACACACACAGACAGACCCATGTATGTACATCATACATATACGAATACATAAAACATGTGATTTACATATATGGTAGACAGAATCTTAGCTGTCTGTGGTTTGTACTGCATATTAACATATCTTTTTATATCCTGATTCCCATAATTCCAAATATTAATTCTACTGATATATAAAAATAAGCATGCATTCAAACTGTACTTCTGCAATTTTATGTTTTAGAGATGAATGCCTGATTTGGTTCTATGAAATCAGGAACAACCATGAACTTTTGGCAAACACCTTACATTCAGGAGATTCATATTCTGACTTTTTTGATAGCAAACCTGTTTTTCATACCAGCATTATGAGAGCCTTATGTTCCCTGACGGGCCACCTTCTTATTACAAAGAAGTCAATGAAACTTATGTAAGATGGGGAGCTGCATGTTATATCAACTCAACAATTGACCTCAGAATTCCTCTTAGGAAAAGAACTGTGTTTGCTGGACATGTTTTGATAGCCATTTGGAACAAATGAGAACTTCAAGGTAGAAGAGAGCAGAAACAAAAACAGTAAAGACGGATGTAATGACTTTGCTAAACTGGAAAATATGAATAATGATGGAGAGATAGCAAGTAATCCCTTTAGCATTTTTTTTAAAGATCTGTTATCCCCACAGAACAATTTATTGTAAGACTTTGTTGCTTTGATTGGAATCTCAGTTTCTGACAGTTATGTTGTCTGGGGGAAGGAGGACAGCTTCTCCCTCCTGAATTCTCTCCCCACCTCTCCTATGTGCTGCCCACTAACTTACCAGGGCAAAGAGCTGTACACAGAAAATTAGAAGATAATTTTGTTTCTAAAAGAAAGAATTTTACACAGTGTAACTTTGCTGCTCTCTCCCTATGCCAGCCATCTCCAACTGATATGCTATTGTTTGAAACAATATAATTCAGTGAATTAAATTGATCCAAAGTGAATTGCATTGAAAATTTCTCATAATGTTTAAGATTTTTTCTTCATTTTGTTATTTATTTGGTGCTTATTTTTATATTTTGTGAGTGTCTATGTCTTACAAACGTGTCTGACAGTACGATTTGGTCATTTTTAGTGTTAGATGAAGCAGGAGAATTCTGCGCCTAGGCCTATATACAATTCTGAGGTGCTTAGTGATGAAGAGCACATCTAAGTCATTAACTATCCACATGAATAAGGACACCCAAAAAGTTAGACTTCACAATGAAAACTACTTATCAAAGGGCTTTATATGTGCCAATAATTAAAATTATTGAAGTCCATTAAAAGTCACCTGGGGGGAGAGAGAATAAGAAACAACTTGTATTAATAAATGTGTCAATGGCCCCAGGAAAATTTAAAAGTTACTAAACTATATTTCATAACTATTTGAGAAATAACAGAGGTATGGAAATCCCAAAATGAACAGAATGAAGCCTTTGTTTACAAAGTTATATTCAGTGCAAATGCTTAGAGAAAGTCGTTTGGTAACAAAAGTATAGTCAGATAAACAAAATGCGCAATTTTTGAGAGCCTAGTAATTCCAGCACATACAGTGAATAAAGTGATAGCAAAAGATGCGGTATGAGAAAGTGAAAAAAATAATTCCCTCTCAAATAGTAATGTCTATTGATATATTGATGACATATCATATTCTATGAAGATGTTTTATAATACACTGAAAAACGCTGTGTCCTCACTTGATTGTAAAGCAAAGGGCAAAAAGGTCTAAAGACTTCCTCATGTCCTTTTTTATGGGCACTAGTGCCATTTATGAGAGTGGAACCTTCATGATCTAATCACTTCCTAAGGGCCCTACCTCTGAATACTGGGGATTAATGCACTTAAGTCTCAACATGAACTTTGAAGAAACACAACCATTCAAACCACAGTACCAGAATTCTTTATAAGACATGTCAAGCTGTACCATTTGAATCATTTTCAAATGACAGTGAACTGGTTATAAAGGCTTGGCCACAACAAGCAAAGACAAAGTTATATCTAGATTTTTATTCATAACTAGAAACAAAAGTCTCTCTTGGAGGTACTATCTTGGCAACAGTACGGGTAGTATGCAATCAATAGTTGGCTCTAAAAAGAATTACACCTTTTGCAGAATCAAGAAAATCCTTTTTCTTTCTAACAAACTGATTTCTTTTTTTTTATTTCAGCATATTATGGGGGTACAAATGTTCAGGTTACGTATGTTGCCCTTGCCGCCCCCTCCCCCCTCGAGTCAGAGCTTCAAGCATATCCATCCCCTAAATGGTGTGCATCGCACTCTCTATGTATGTATATACCCATCCCCTCCTCCCCGCTCCCATCAACAAACTGATTTCTTTGCAGAAAGGTGCTAGTACCAAAGGCTTTGGGAGAGTAAATGAAAATTATTGTGGATACTGCTACAAAAAGGTTCACATTTATTATTAAACAAAAACTACTTCACTTGAGAATATTTAAGGAAAAATGCCTGAAAACTTCACTAAGAGAACAGAAAACTTCATCTACGTGTAGAAATCTGGTAGCTTACCAAAAGATGTGTTTTCCACAGGGTGTTTAGCTGAAAGATGAAATGCATGAATACCTATAAGAAAAAAAAATACACATATTTTGCTGAGTTCTTTGCAAATGAAAAATGCTTGCAGAATCTAGCCCACTTAACAGATATTTGTCATCATATAATACAGTTGAACAAGTTTCTGCAAGACTCTGGAGAAAATAGTTTTACTTCAGGTGATGAGATATTTTGGAGTTTAAGGGAAATTTGAATCCATGTAAAAATAATGCTGCAAATGGAAATCTTGAAATATTCCTGTTGTTGCTTGGGATTCAAAGAGGATTTGGATATCAGCAAGTCTTAAGTCTTATTGTAAGACAACTGGAAAATCTGCCCAACAAAGTTATACCGTATATTTTCTTCTTTTCAACACTAATATGTGATTGAGTGTGATTTCCTTTTTCTGAATCTTCTGTTCAATCTCCAAACTTGACTTTGACAAAATAGACAAAATTTTGCAATGTGAGTAGTTAAAATAATTGCTTCAAGATGCTTGTCTTCTAATTCCAACATCTGTGTCACCTAGATTTTTGTGTTTGTTGATTATTTTTTCTCTTGAGAATGGGAAGTTGCTTTCCTGTTTCTTGATACATATTATAATTTTGAATTAGATTCTGGACATTTTGAATGGTATGGTGTAGAGAATATGAATGCTGTTATATTCCTTTTAAGAGTGCTAATATTTTTTTCTGTTTTACTTTAGCAGACAATTGACTTGACAATTAATCAAATAATAAAACTCTTACCCTATTATAGATGGCAGCTCAAATTTTTATCCTATTCATTTAGATTTAACTGGCCTAGGTGAAGTTGGCCCCAGGCTTATCTGGGTCAGGGGTTGGTCATATTATATAATATATTTGGGCAGAATTTATATACAGAAATTGGGGATCCTTTCCTTGGCTCTTTCCTTTCTGAAACCTCCCTCTTTAGATTCTAGTGGCTATGATGGCCTGGAATCCTGTCTTCTGGTCTTTGAAAAGAATGAGACTGTGAGTTTTTCTACTAAAATTTCAGCCTCCCTGTCAGATGTAACTTTGGACTAGTCTCAAAGCTATTAATAAAAGCAATTAAAATGAGTAAATCACTCTTCACCTTGTGTTTTTTCCTGTTTATAAGTGTTAACTCACTCCAGCATCTGCTTTTTATTTTCATACCCTACTGACTTCAGGTAGTGGTTTTTATATATTTATATTTCCAGGAACTTTATTTATCTTGCTTTATTCAGTTTAAAATCACTAAAATACATCAGTGAAAAATAAAAACCTAGTCTTTTACATACCATATGCCAAAAACATACCTCATTAGAATATTGTGTAATAAAAATTAGTTATAAGATATTTAGGCCTACTTAGATAAAGCAAAGTATCAAGCAAGACTTGATTGTTTTTAATTCAAAAGCAGTGGGAGGTTGAATTTTTCTCTTCACACACTAATTAATGACTTGCTTTAGAACTGATGTCCTTGTGAGAATAGAGAACTACACATAAAAAGAATATTTATAAATTGGCCAAATAAATCTGGAGGAAAATATTCACTGCTTAAAAGATAGTTGAAAATTATTAATAGATTATATCTACGAGTACAGATCATTTGTATGTATGGCATACTATAAATACTTTTTGTAGTGTAGAAGTTCCCTGAGACTTGACTAGTTTTTCAAGGGTCTGTCCAGAGTAAAAAATAATTAATTAATTTTAATAACTTAAAAATTACTTAAATCTAATAAAAAGCCATAGAGTATCATTAAGTAGGACTGTGGCAATAATTTGGTTTTAATTACATATAATTTAATAGTTATTTCAGAAAATAAAAAAAAATAATTAAATAGAAAGATCACCATTTTGGCACCACTACAGATATTCTGTTAAGAATGGGAAGTGGTAACTGACAAGTGAAGGGGATTTTAGTTTCTTAATGCAATTATTAGATTTAATTTTTTTTTACATTTTCAAAAGATTAAATTTCTTTTTACCAATGTGTTTTGACAGTAAACCAGGATTGTCACTCTCCTAAACAAAAAGGTAAGAGCAATGCAACTTTCACAGAATGATGCAGCCTTCCTTTCAAGAGACTGGTGACAGTTTACTATTATGCTAATACTTCTTAGCTTTAATTCAATTGAATATATTTTGAAAAATGAATGATTCATTCAAAGGCTGAAACATTTAACACTAATAATCTATCAGCATTTCTTAGATTCCTGTTAGCACAGAAATAGAAAATGTTATGAAATATCACTATGACATTATTGAGGCAACTTTCTTTTTCTGTGCTTGTGGATTGATACTTCAGATCAAGTGCTGCAGATTGCATTCTAAGTGTATGCAATTGATTTTCAATCTCTTTACATCCTGATGATGTTGTTTAAACAGTCATGTGAGATGTATTTCCTGCAGCAAGATAGACTGCTTTTGTTTTATGTGGGCAATAATTTAAACAGTAGGTTGACATTAAAAGAAATAAATATTCAAACATGAGGTGAATTTGAAAGTAATTTATATTAAAGGTTTAGAATAACTTATTGTTCTTAAGTGTTAGAACAAATATTATATCATATTTTCTTGACGCTAATATGGCTAGTATAGGAAGAAATGAAGCATTGATTTGACATTGACCCAAATAATGATGCAATTATAACCTTTGCAAGAATGAATTAAAGCATATTCTAACCTTTTCATCATTTCACTTTTCACTATGAGAAGATCATTACTCAAAAGGGAAAAAATGATTTTGCAGTAGGCTCTTGCTCAGTTATATTTCAGTTTCTCATTACAATGAAATGTAAAGGAGAGGAAAAGGAGGATGGGTGAGACTCTACCAAATGCTCACTTGTAGTTCCTCATAAGTAATACTCAGTATGGTTTAAGAATCTAACAGAACAACCCATTTTGTTTCAGCAACAAATCTGTCATCTGTTGATGAGGTAAATGTATAATATATTTTATCAGCACACTGCCACATGTAACTTTTACTTGCAAAATGCAAGGCAAATTGTATTTTAAAGGGAAAACTTCATAACCTGAGAATTTAATTAAAAAATACCAAGTGAACAAAAATTATGAGAGCCTCTGAACATTAAACTAGATGAAAATTGCAAACCTTTATTATAAAAATTAAATTATAACACTCTTTGATTTGTTGAACATAATAATGCTTATTGAAATGAGTCAAATGACATTTTTTCTTATGAAGGTCTTTCTGATATATGGCATTTGAAACTTACTTCATTGTTCATGATCATTAATGCTTAATTTCAAAGATCATTTAATATGTACTTTGCAAGAAGTCTGGATTTAGACTCTTAGGTTTGCTTGCTTGATTGAGTTGGTGAATTTAAAGAAATACACTGCTTCATTAAAATTCAAGCAACAGATGAAATATAAATTGCCCCAAGGTGAATTCTCAATTCTATGTAATTTGTTCATTTTTAAAGAAATAAAAAAAAAAAAGATTATCTTTCTTTTGCTCATTTGTTTCCCAGGGCAATTGACCCATTTTAAATATAAATGGTGGTTTAATATCATCATTTATATTTATGCCAAAGCATAAAATTTTTGTCTCTTTTTCATGTAATTTAACTTAAATATGTATGTACTGATGCCCTACAATGGGCCAGGTTCAACTCCATTTTCCTAAGATACATCAGTGAACCAAAGACACCTCTTTGATGGAGCTTATACTCTAGAGGTGATGGGGAGACAGATAATGATAAACATAACACACACGAGATACAAAAAGCAATGAGTCTTCTATAATGAAAGCTAAAATAGAACAAGCAAAGGGCTTGCAATTTTAGGGAGGACCTAGAGGTGGATTGCAATTTTATTTAGGCCAGTAAGAGTAGGCCTCTTTTTGGTGATATTTGACCAAAACATTGAAGAGGTGAGGGACTTAACCTTGAAGATACTTGGAGAAAATTGGTCTAGGCAGAGCTAGTGCAAAATCTCAAGAGTGATATTTGGATGGCACATTCAGGGAAAGCTGTGAAGCCAGTGTGATTACGAAGTAGAAGGGTAAACAAAGTGACAGTAGGTCTAGATGTCAGAACTAAGTGTGGGGGGTGTTATCATGTGGAAGTTTAAGTCGTTACAAAGAGTTTGTATTATACTCAGAGTGAAATGAGGAGCTAATTCAAAGTTTTTAGCAAAGGAATGAAGAGATTACACTTAGATTTTTAACAAGATGTCTGGCTGCCATGTAGAAAAATTATGAAAGATATATAAGAGTCAAGTCAGGTCAACTAATTATGAGACTTGCTATAATTCAGACAAGAAATGTTGGAAAATATAGCAAATCCAAATAGATATATTTATTTGAGGAAATATGTGGAAGCATTTTTGAATAGGAGACTATTTTGTTTATATACTGATCACATCAAATATGCAAAGAGATTTAAAAGATTATTATTTTAAGCTACAAGCTTGGGAGAACCCATTCATTTCTCTTATGTGAGGAATCACGTTAGGAACACACTTTTGATGTAATAACTAAATTTCAGTGTGAATTATTTGATGTGCAGATTATAAAAAAATGCTTTGAAATATATCACACTGGTACATAGTAATACTGAAGAGGAGAATTTATCAGGGTTCAATTCATAACTCAGGTATTGCAAATTTCTTTTCCTTTTATTCCTCCAAAATATGTTTCTGAGAGTTAGGCCTGCTAGGCCTGTTAGGAGGTTGAACAAGTACAATGATTAGGTGTGTTTCGCAGGTGATTCCAGAGTTCCTTTATAATACTGAAGTAGATTTGAAAACTAAAACCCCTTTACCCCAATGCCTTTTCATGTGACTCTTGTGTACATCATATTTAGTAAGCTCTGTCTTTCAGAGACTTTTGAAAAGTTTAATATTTACCTAACTATCCATTTTCTCCTACTCGATCCAGTCACGCTTCTATTGTGCAACACCATAATTTGGAACCTTTTTATTCCACTTCTTAACTATCATATGAGTGTGCATTGAACAAGTATGATGAGCCCAATATTTTTACCTTTATTCTTACATCAACAGTTTATGAAAATTGTGTACATTAAAAATGGTCTTTTCTCCCAAAAACTCATGATATATTTATTACTATAAAGTAAAAAAATCACCATTTAAACTCTTGCTAATATTTTTTGCAAGATTGTAAAAACATTTTAATTAATAAATATTTTTAAAATTATTTTATAAAACACATTTTTATAAAATACATAGAGGTTACATTAGTAATTAACAATTATTATTAATTAGCTAAAACATAATAATTAATAATTAACTAATTGTGGGGTTGGAGCTTAGACACACACATTTTGGAGAAGGAACACAAAACATAAGCAAACATCATAAATAACATCTGGAATACAGAGTCCCTTCAACTCCGTCACTATCTATCAATAATAACACTGAATTTCCTTCAGTACTTCTCAAGTTCTCTCTAGATGTCAACATTCACTGCTAGCAACAATGTTTCTATTTCATTGATATATATGTGTGCAACAAAATAGCTTGAGTGTATTTAGCTAAATTCATCCTAATATCATATAAGCAGTAGTATGTGAATAAATACAAATAGGCATATCTTTTTTATTGTGCTCTGCTTTATTGTGATTTGCAGATTGTGTGATTTTTTACAAATTGAAATTTTGTAGCAACCCTGCATCGAGCAAGATTATCAGCACCATATTTCCAACAGCTTATGTTTACCTCCTGCCTCTGTGTTACATTTTAGTAATTCTTGCAACATTTCAAAATTGATTTGTGATCAGTGACCTCTGATGTTACTATTTTAGCTGTTTTGGGGCACTATGAACCATATAAGGTGAAAAACTTAATTGATAAATGTTGTGTTTTCTCACTGTTCCATCAACCCATCTATTCTCTCCTCTCCCTGCCTCTCCTTAAGTCTCCCTACTCCCTAAGATGACCATCAATACATCAGTCAATTAATGAAATGTGGTATATGTATACCATGGAGTACTACTCAGCCATAACAAATGGTGAACTAATACCTCCTGTATTAACCTGGATGGAACTGGAGACCATTCCTCTAAGTGAAGTACCACAAGAATGCAAAAACAAACACCACATTTATTCACCATTAAATTGAAGTTAATCAATCAAACTTGTGTGCAAATATAGAAATAACATTCAATGGAAATCAAGCAGGTGGGAGGGGGGAAAGTGGATGGGTAAATTCACACCTAACGGGTACAGTGCACACCATTTGGGGGATGGGCACACTTTGACTCAAATGGTACAAAAGCAATTTGTGTAACCAAAACATTTGCATGCCCATAATTTTCTAAAATTAAAAAAAAAGAAAAACAACAAGAAAAAATATCACAACTACCAAAAATAAATAAATAAATAATTAATTAAAAAAAGAAATTAGGCCAATTAATAACCATAAAATGACCTCTAAGTAGGCAAGTGAAAGGAAGGGTCAACCATCTCTCACTTTTAAGTCAAAAGCTATCAAAGATTAAGAGATTAAGCTTAGTGAAGAAGGCATGTCAAAAGCCAAGACAGGCTGAAAGCTAGGCCTCTTCTATCAGTTAGCCAATTTGTTAATGCACAAGAAAAGTTCTTGCGGGAAATTAAAAGTGATGCTTCAGTGAGCACAAGAATAATAAGCAAGTGAGACAGCCCAATTGCTGATATGGAGAAATTTTAGTGGTCTTGATAGAAGATCATACCAGCCACAACATTCCCTTAAGCTAAAGCTTAATCCACAGCAAAGTCCTCACTGTCTTCAATTTTATGAAGGCTGAGAGTGGTTAGGAAGCAACAGAGGAAAAGTATGAAGCTGCCAGAGGTTGGTTCATAGGGTTTAAGAAAGAAACCATCTCCGTAACATAAAAGTATAAGGTGAAGCAGCAAGTGCTGATATAGAAACCACAGAAAATTATCAAGAAGATCTAGGTAAGATCTAGGTAAGATCACTGATGAAAGTGACTACACTAAACAACAGATTTTTCATATAGACAAAACAGAAATATATATATATATATATGAAGATGTCATCGAGGACTTTCATAACTAACAAGGAGAAGTCAATGGTTGGCTTCACAGCTTCAAAGGACAGACTGACTCTGGTTAGGGGCTAATGCAACTGGTGACTTGAAGTTGAAGCCAATTCTCATTTACCATTTTGAGGATTCTAGGGCCCTTAGGAATGATGCTAAATCTAGTCTGCCTGTGCTCTATAAATGGAACAACAAAGCCCAGATGACATTACTTCTCTTTACAGCATGGTTTACTGAATATTTTAAGCCCACTGTTGAGACTCATTGCTCAGAAAAAAAGATACTGTTCAAAATATCACTGCTTATTCACAATGCACCTATTCACCCAAGAGCTCTGATAGAGATGTAGAAGGAGATGAATATTGTTTTCATGCCTGCTAACACAACATCCTTTCTGCAGCCCATAAGTCAAGGAGTCATTTAAAATCTCAGGTCTCATACTCTGTTTTCTCTTCAGATCGTATAAATCTAAAATCTCAGGTCTCATTGTTTAAGAAATACATTTTGTAAGGCTATAGTTGTAATTCTTCTGATGGACCCAAGCAAAATAAATTGAAAACCTTCTGAAAAGGATTTACCATTCTAAATGCCATTAAGAAAATTTGTGATTCATGAAAGGATTTCAAAGTATGAATATTGACAGGAGTTTGGAAGAGGTTGGTTTAAATCCTTAAAGATGATTTTGAGGGGTTCAAAATTTTAGTGGGGGAAGTAACTACAGATGTAGTGGAAACAGCAAGAGAACTAGAATTAGTAAAGCCTGAAGATAAGTCTGAATTGCCGCAAACTTATGACAAAACTTGAACAAATGAAGAGTTGCTTCTTATGAGTAAGCAGAGAAAGTAGTTTCTTGAGATGAAATCTATTCTAGGTAAAGAGGCTATAAACAGTGTTGAAATGACAACAAAGAATTTAGATATTACATAAACTTCTTTCATAAAGAAGTGGCAGGGTTTGAGAAGATTAACTCTAATTTTTAAAGATCTGCTGTAGGTAAAATGCTATCAGACATCATTGTAGGCTACAGAGAAGCATTTTATGAATGGAAGAGTCAACTCATGTGGCAAACTTCATCATTGTTTTATTTTAAGAAATTTCCACAGGTATCCCAAACTTCAGCACCCTCTCCCCTGATCAGTTAGCAGCTATCAACATGGAGGCCAGAGTCTCCAGCAGCAGAAGATATGACTCACTGAAACTCAGATGACCACTAGAATTTCTTAGCAATAAAGCCCTTTTTAATTAAGGTATGCACATTGTTTTTTAGACATAACACCATTGTACACTTAACAGATTACAGTATAGTATAAACATAACTTTTATATGCACTGGGAAACCAAAAACTTTGCATGACATGCTTGATTGCAGTATTTGCTTCATCACACTGATTTAGAACTGAACCCATAATATCTCTGATGGAAGCCTGGAATCAGGAAGGTGAGTTACTTATCCAATCTTGCAAATCATAAGGTATTCTTACTAAGAATGTTAAAGAGAAAGACGATGCTTAATACTAAAGAAAAAAACAAAGAATTTGATTATGAAATTTTATTACCTCTCATATTTGAGTGCCTTGAAAATAGCTTTGTTAAGTCACGCCTTCAATTTCTAGGACTTTGCAATTTATTGAGATGAAAAACTATAAATAGGCAGGTTACTTACTAGCACACAGACAACAAGGAAGAAGAGTTGGAAGTTAGTAGCACAATTCTTTAGACTTTAATATAGAGTTATTAAATCTTTATCCATAGGATATGCACTTAAGTTTACTAAATGGCTCTCTATAAACCTAGTGAAATGAATAATTTGCAGATATTGTGAAAAGGGCAGACTATGATATTTTACAGTATAGGCCGAATCTATTTGTTTGACTCACATTGCCTGTAAGCCAGTCTCTTGAAGCCTTATCAGCAGTGTCATAATGATTTTAAAAGCAAAGCTGTTGTGAATTTCCCACAATTTCATCCCCTTGTATCTCCAACCAGGATTTGTTAAGAGGACAGAAAGAACAAAGCATCATATCACTGAATAGCAACTACTGCTCTGGAGTGCATATTAATGTAATAAGTGGGCTCTAGTCCATAAAATTGAAACAAATTACTTGGAAGTAATTTTTTTAAAAGAAACATAAATACTTTGAAGCTAATCTGAAAAGTTAATTACCCTGTGAACAACTCAGCATAATTTTCTTCTGTAAAAATATTTTATATTAAAAGCCAGGTGTTTTTCCCCCCTTTGGGTAGATGCCCAATAATGTGATTGCTGGATCAAATGTTAGTTCTACTTGTAGCTCGTTGAGGTATCTCCATCTTACTTTCCACAGGGGTTGTATTAGTGTGCAGTCTCACCAGCAGCATATGAATGTTCCTATCTCCTTGTATACATGCAAACATTTATTGTTTTGGACTTTTTGATAAAGGCCATTATCACTGGAGTTAAATGATATCTCATTGTGGTTTTGATTTGCATTTCCCTGATGATTAGAGATGTTGAGCATTTTTTCATGTTTGTTGGCCATTAATCTATCTCCTTTTGAAAAGTTTCTGTTCATGTCCTTTGCCCACTTTTTGATAGGGTTGTTGGATTTTTTCTTGCTGATTTTCCTGAGTTCTATATAGATTCTAGTTATCATCCCTTTATTGGCTGTGTAACATGTGAATATTTTCTCCCATTCTGTACATTGTCTGTTTGCTCTCATGACAGCTTCCATGGCTGTGCAGAAGCCTTTTAATTTGATCAGATCCCATTCATTTATTTTTGTTGTTGTCGTGATTGCCTTTGGGGTCTTCTTCATAAATTCTTTGCCTAGGTCAATATCTGTAAGAGTTTTTCGAACATTTTCTTCTAGAATTCTTATACTTTCATGCCTTAGGTTTCAGTCTGTTATCCATCACGAATTGATTTTTATGATAGGCGAAAGGTGTGGATCCTGTTTCAGTCTTCTACATGTGGCTATCCAATTTTCTCAGCACCATTTATTGAATAAGGATTATCTATCCAGTGTATGTTTTTATCTACTTTGTCAAAGATTAGATGGCTATATGAGGATGGATTTATATCTGGGTTCTCAATTCTATTCCATTGGTCTGTCTCTGTTCTTGTGCCAGTCCTATGCTGTTTTAGTTACTATAGCCTTGTTGTATAGCTTGAAGTCAGGTAAATTGATGCCTCCCAATTTGTTCTTTAAAAAGACATCTGTACTAGAATGTTAATTGCAGCACAATTCACAATGGCAAAGATGTGGAAACAACCTAAGTGTCCATCAATACATAAGTGTATTAATAAAATATAGTATATGTATACCATGGAGTTCCACTCAGCCACAAAAAACAATGGTGATCTAGCACCTCTTGTATTATCCTGGATAGAGCTGGAACCCATTCTACTAAGTGAAGTATCACAAGAGTGGACAAACAAGCACCACATGTACTCACCATCAAATTGGTATTAACTGATCAATACTTATATGCACACATAGTAGTAACTTTCATTGGGTGTCAGGCAGGTGGGAGGGGGTGGAGGGGATGGGTATATATACACCTAATGGATGCGGTGTGCACTGTCTGGGGGATGGACACTCTTGAAGCTCTGACTTGGGTGGGGCAAAGGCAATATATGTATATTAAACATTTGTACCCCTGTAATATGCTGAAATAAAAAATAAAAAATAAAAAAAATAAAAGCCAGGTGGTTCACTAATGTCAAACAAATGACTGTCCACATCATGAAAAGATTAACTTTGAATTTTGTTAACTCTTTGCTGATTCTGAATAATAAAGATAAATCTGAAATATATATTATATGGTGTTTTATTTTCAGAGTTTGAGATATATCTAGAGCTAAAGGAGAAATGAAGGACCTCAACATTTCTGTAATTTTTTATACTCTGGCTGCCTCTATTCCAAAGACAGGGACAGCTCCTAAGACCACAGTATGAATTAGTCTGAGAAACTTCCTTTTCCACACTCTGTAGCAGAAGTTACTATTTTATATACAATCTTAATGAGTTGCAGTCTGCTGACTGTCAGTGGTCATAATCTTGAAGTTGACAAATTAACTTACATTAAGACATAGTAACTGATAATATAGTGCTATTTTCTGAGAGAATGTTTGCATTTCAGCAAGGACTCCACATTAGCTCAAAGGAATGAATAAGTAACGGGGAAGCTGAGTATTTTCGACAAGACATTCAGAAAGAAGTCCCTTTCTTGAAAACCTTTTTTCAGGTGTAGAATATCACAACACACTACTTCACACCCAAATATCAGTGGCACTGATTAGAAATATGTTTGTAAATGGGGCAGAATTGAGACAGATGTTTTTTCTACCCGTATTTGTTCTTACCATTTTAAACAGATAATGGTTTCCCTTTTCTTATTTAATGGATATTTGTGTTAGAAAAGCAAAAAGAAGCCATTTAAAGCCAAAGACTTTTCCAATATTTTATAAAATCCTGAATAGAGAAAGGAGATAAGTGTTCCAAATTAGAAACATAGACAGTGACAACTTTGAGAAAAGCAAGTCAACACTTGGTTGGTTTTCCTAGGCTGAAAACAGATTGGAAGAACTTGCAAACTATGAGACCCATGAGATGATATCAACCAGGTTGTTGCTGCAGGAGTGGTAGGGGAGCTTATAAGAAAGGGATGACTTGAGCAATATGAGTGACCTGAGTTCCCAAGCACAGCCCAGAATCAATAGAGCTGTTGGTAGTTTTGTTCTCCCTGATCCATTGGTGCCCAATAAAACACTGCATAGTGCTAGAGTGAAAGTGTGAGTCCCAGTGATAACTGAGTTTAAATTGTACTTTTAACATTTCTAGTAACTGCATTTTTGCATCCACATTCAAATCTCTGTCTTGTATCTTTCCAGTTTTCTCTTTTTATAACTCTACATCACAACATTTTGTCCTTCACTGCCCATTATTTCTTTCACTGATACTTGTGAAAGCACAGTTAGGCATCCTTTATTCAAAACCACTATGATAGGTATAGGGGCCACAACAAGGGATTTTGCAGTGGGAGAGAGAAATTGGGCTTAACTCTGAGGACAGCATGAGCAAATGGGGATTTATAGTCAAGGAGCAGGGTTGGGGTCAGTGGAAGAAAAATTATCAAGAGGAAGGATTTCCATTAAGGGAGGTATTCTGGCACCTATCAGATTCTACCAGGATTCTAACTGAAAACAAGCCCAGGTAATCAGATGTCACCTGTGGGATGGTGGAGGCTAAGATATTGAGAGTGATCAGATCTTGAGGATAGGGAGTTCTTGCTAAACTGACTTAGCAGTGTTCTTGCTAACACTAGATTTTACAAAAAGTGTACAAATGTGCTTAAGAGAAGGTTCGAGAGCCTGACTAAAATTTGGTGAGGCAAAGAATCTTTGTCACCTCCAATACCATGTTCTCCTTTCCCTTTCTTCCAAACTATGAAACCATGATCCATAATAATCACTGTCTTACATATGCTCTCAAACTCATTGTCCTTTTCCTTTAAACTATTTGCTTGCAAACTTCAACCCTGATAAATCTAACATTTCTCCTAACTCTTCTAGTGCCTGAATATGAATGGAAAAAAAGAAAGCCAAATTATCTTACTTTAAATTTACAAATATTTTTTATTGGCTTCTGGATCTTCACTTTTGATTATCTTCATTATGTTGTACTGTCCATCTCTATTTAGTCTCCCTTGGTGGTTTTCCATTCCTAATCTCTAAGCAGTGGGGTGCTCCAGGGATCAGTCCTTGGAAATGAAGTTCTCATGCAAGGTTTCTGCCAAAGACTTCCCTGTCTAAGCATATGGCAACTCCATTCTTGCACGCTTGCTCTGCTCAAAATCTTTGGAGTCACCACTGACATCCAATCCATCCATACATCGTTCCAACTCTATCTTGAAAATATAACCAGGATTTGAAGAGCCATTAATGAGTATTCAACCACAAAAACAACCTCTCCTTTCAACTGAGATCCTGTGGTAGTCTAACTGAGCCCTCTGTTTCCTCATCCGCTATCAAGGTCACCTTCCATATACAAAGTCCGCACCATCCTTTTTAATTGGCCTCCCCTAATGCTTCCCTGTTTTTCCAGGAGTAAAATTCAAAGTCCTAATCTGACATTTCATCAAGTATACTCCTCAACCTGGAATATTCTCCCTTCAGATATCTGCATGGCTTCCATAAAGTTTCTGCCTAAACATATTTGTGTTGGAGAAGTTACCACTGATCATCCTACACAGAGTAACAGTTCTTCCTGGTAAGACCATTTGCTATTCTTTTCCTTCTTTATTTTTCTATTTGGTGCTATATATTAATCATATTATGATTATTGATATCACCAACAAAATTAAATTACAGGTTTAGCATTTCTAATCTGAAAATACAAAATTCAAAATGCTCCAACATCCAAATTTTTTTAGCACTGATGTGATTCTACAAGTGGAAAACGCCATACCTGACCTCATAGTGGCAGGTCATAGTCAAAACACAGTTAGGATTTTGTTTCATTCACAAAATTATTAAACATATTCTACAAAATGACCTTAAGGCTATGTATATAAGTATATAAAAATATAAACAAATTTCCTGTTTAGACTTGGGTTCTGTTCACAAGATATCTTATTATGTATATGCAAATATTTCAGAATTTTAAATACAAAACACTTTGGTCCCAGTAATTTTTGACAAGTGATTCTAAAGGGTATTCACATACTATAGAGTCTTCCCTCTTTGGGAGTGGACAGGACCTGTGAATTTCCTCTTGCCAATATAATGTGGCAAAAATGAAGAGATTTTATAAATATAATTAAGTTTACAACTGAGTTGATACTGAGTGACTCAAAAAGGAGATTATTCTGGGTGGGACTAATATAATCAGGTTAAAGCTCCTAACAGAGGAACTGAGCCCTCTTTAAGGTGGCGAACCTTCTTGCTGTCTTGAAGTAAAGGGCCATGATAGAGAGGCCCGAATGGCACGGAATTATAAATGACCTTTAGGAACTCTGAGCAGTCTCTAGCCATCAACCAACAAAAACCTAGGGTCTTCAGTCATATAGCTACGAGGAAATAAATTCTACCAATGATCTGAAGTTTAGGAGTAGATTGTTCCCCAGTGAAGCCTTAGATGAGATGCAGCCTAGGTGAACCCTTGATTGCAGATTTGTGAGATCCTCTTTAGAAGACCCCACTAAACCATGCCCAGACTCCTAACCTACAGAAACTACGAGATCATATATGCATGTGTTTATAAGCTGCTGAGATTGTGGAAATTTGCAACACATTAATTTGGTGTGCATAACACTAACACAACAATCTTAGGTGTTTTTCAGATTCCTGTACTTTCCTCTCTTAAACAGCACATCATATTATAATTATTTTTTAAATGCATGTGATTCCTTTGGGTACCGGGATTATTATTTATTTCTTTACCCCATGCCCAATTCTGACATTTTAAGGCATGCTGTACTCAATCATTGAATAAATGGTTGGATGAATGAATGGATGAATTGATAAAGCAATCCCTCCTTCAATCACACTAACGAAAATGTTCAGGATAATAAGGTACAGGAAGAATGGACAAGTAGAGCAATCTGCTTCTTAAGTTTGACTGGAAGAATTAGAGCAAGCAGAGAGCAATCAGATGGTTATTTATCCATTTGCAGTTCAAAAAATATTTTAAGATCCTATCATTTCAGTCACGGAAGCCTTACAACTGTCCTGAATGAGAGACAATTATGCATATTTTACTCTTTTAGCACAAGGTCAGTCACACACACAATTAGGGAACAATACATTTATTTCTTTTGACCCTGGATCACAAGCATTATTTGCTACATCACTTAGTCTATTATCACAGGACTAATTACATTAGGTTATATAGGGAATATTAACAAAATATCCACTTGACTGATATCAATGTTCATGTGCTCATAGGATTTGTTCAATTTATTGGCATCAAAGCAGGAGACATCTTGCTAGCAAAGTAAAGACATTTACTTGAAATTAAGAAGTGAAAGGGCACTCGCTACTCTTATCACAAACCTAGTTTCCTCTAGCCCAAACCTCGCCTTTTTGTCAATGTGAGTAATTAGTGCTTCTAACTACATTTAATAATGTTCAATATTTTAGGAACACTAATTAACCTACACAACATTATCTCATTTACATTTTACAAGCTGAAGAAACTAAAGCAGAAAAAATAAAGATTAAGAACCTAGCCCAGGGTCACTTCACATTAGTAGCACAGTAAATATTATTGGTCAAGATCTTTTAATCCCTTTTGCAGAAGGAACCTGAAACCATACCCATACTGTGAACACTTTGCTACTCGCAACATCTATAGCCTTGCACAGAGTTTTGCTAATTCCTATTGATCAGATCAACAGCCTTAGAGTCTCTATATCTCATCTCTCATCCAGCTGTCCCCCGGGTTCTTGGCAGGACCCCAGACCAGCTACATCAGGCTTTCATTCCAACCAATGAGCTGCAAGTCAACACCTCTTTAAGGGCAAGTAGCAGTACCTGAATATCTTGAATAGTCTAATGTTCCAACAATTCTCTTGCTTCCTGAGGGCACCAGTCTCTTGAATCATTTACAGTAGAAGCATTTTTTAAGTCCCCCTGAAAAAATTTAGAATACCACTTTAATTAGATACCCATGGTCTCTCTTGTGGCTTTCTAACACTTTCTCTTTTTTCCTTCTTTATATGTCCTATCTCTGAAGCAAGTGTTATTAGCCTAATTTATCTGCCAATTGCCTGTTATCACCATCTTTTAATCACGAATTTACCTCTACATCCACTACACTCTTGTTATGTTCTTCGCAATGTCAGTATCCTTAAAGATAACCTGATCAATATTTCCACCATTTTTTTCAGCCACACTTTAGCAAATTACTCATTTTATCTATACTCCAAACCTTCCTTGGAGATGAAATCTTAAGAGTTTCACCACCTCTGAAATCTCATTTTTGACCTGTCATTATCTAAGCATCACTTCCCACCTTTCCAGGTTACATAATAACCTAAACAACTATTCACCCCCACAATACTTCTAATACCTTATCCTTAACACTTTACTTTCCATCACCACCCTCTGTCTTGATTTGGGCTCCAATAAAGGAGACACTTAGATCTAAGTGCTTGGGGGCATGTAGATTATTTGAGAGGTGATTCCAGGAAGAACACTTACAGATGTGGGGAAAGTGAATCAAGGAAGGTAAAAAAGCAAATAAAACGTGCAATAATGAGCCACTTATCACAATGGACAAAAGCGGCACAATCTTACTGGGGGCCCTCCGTGGAACTGTGTAAAGCACATTTCAGAATTTTCTATGGAGGGATGTAGAAGTTGAAGAATTTATCCAATGACTCCACACTTTCATTGCTTGAGATTTACATCTGAGTGTTAAATTCTTGTCCCTGTCAGCTTGTGCTGAATATAATCTGAGCAAACTTTTGAAGCATTAGAGAAAGCCTCAAGACAGATAAAACTGAGAAACAATGGCTCTTGTGGTGGGATACTATAAGCATGCATGTGAACTCTTCACTGCACCTGTAGGTATATTTAGAAGTGGAATGAGGGGATGTGAGGAAGGGCGTCAGCACCTACTCAAATTTTCATTTTATTTCCTAGCATAGGTTGCATGGAACAGCCCTCTCGACACTGACTTAATTCACTCTTTATTCCCCTCGATTATTCACCCTTTTGTTGTTCTCCTCTAGCAGAACACGGATCTTGGGTAAACCTAGCTATCCGCTTTCTGGATCTATACCCAAATAGCTGAGTATTGCCAAAGAAACTGTAATGACTGGAATTTTTTCAAATTTATGATCATATTCTCAAATTTTAACTCCATACACGCAGATAATTCTCTGACAATTCCCTCATATGCTACTTTTTCCATTCCCCATAGTTCACAGACAAAGCAGGTGCAGAATATGTGGATCCAAGTATCCAAACCCATGTCATCACCACATCTCCTATTACTCAGGAGAAGTCATCCTCCCAGATTAAATTCAGACATTCCATCAATGCTCTAGAGCTCACTCTTCTCACCTAATTTAATGGAACTCAGTTTTGCAGTTGTTATCTTCCTTTGTCCATAATCACATATACACATTTAATAGCTCCCATTGTAAATAACAAAATAATTTTTTTTAAAAGCCCCTTGCATGCACATAGAGTTCTGGCTACCTACTCATTTTGCTGCCGCTTTTTACAACAAAAATAAAATAAGAACTATATATATGTACTGTTCCCAATTCTCTATCACCTATTCTCTATCTCAACCATTCTAGCTTTGGCCCCACAAACACTGAAATACTCTAAAACAGCTCACATATAATTAACAATTTTGCCAAAATCTGTAATCAGTGCTTGGTCTTCTTTAGCTTTGACTTCGTAGTATCATTTGACATAGTTGGTCAACTCCCATCTTAAAATGTTCTCTTCAGCTTTCATTGACTCTCACTCAACTGGGTTTTTTTGTTTGTTTGCTTTTGTGGTTATTTGTTTGCTTGTTTTTACCCATTGTCACACTGTATACATTTTTCCAGTTTTAGATAAAATCTTCCCAATTTGTCATGTGGTTAATTACAGGGTGACACAGTGCTACGTCCTAAGTTCTTTCCACTTCTCCATCTATACCATCTCATCACAAAAAAATAATTCAGTCCTCACAGTCTTATCAACTATTTTCTGATGACTTCCATTTCTATCTTCAACTTCATCTCTCCTAAGTTCTAGACATATAAAATAGCTTGAATATGTAACAACAAATCAAACTTAAACTGGCATCTGCCAGTCTTCTCTCCTATCAGAGGCTTCTCCATTCCAGCTTTCAGTTCTGTGTGTGTGTGTGTGTATGTGTGTGTAAACAAAATATACTCAGATAATAAGGTATGAAGATTGTGAATGTAAGTACAAAGAAAAATAATAGAAAGAAGAAAGTTTTTTAAATTATATCTTTTTATTGAAAAATTCCATATATTTATCATGCACATGTTTAAAATATGCATACATTGTGGGATGATTAAATCAGGCTACTAACATATGTATTACCTCATATACTTAATGTATTTGTGTTGATAGCCCTTACAATCTACTCTCTTAGAAATTTTCAAGTATAAAACACATTGTATTAACTACAGTCACCATGTTGTATAGTAGATCTCTTGAACTTTCTCTGTCTAAATGAAAATGTGTTTTCTTTGGTCAACATCTCCCCAACGTGCCCCTCACTCCAGAGCCTCTTATAACCATCATTCCTCTCTCTACTTCCATGAGTTTGACTATTTTAGATTCTATATATGAGTGAGATCATATGTTATTTGTCTTTCTGTTCTTAGCTTATTTAACATAATGTACTTCAGGTTCATCCATGTCATTGCTAATGACAGGATTTCTTTCCTTTTTTTAATAGATTGGGTCTCAGTATATTGTCCAGGTTGGTCTTGAACTCTTGGGCTCAAGTGATTGTCTTGCCTCAGTCTGCCAAGTAGCTGAAACTACAGGTAAATGCCACTGTGCTTGGTGATTTCTTTTTTATTTTTTAAGGTTGAATAGTATTCTATTGTATATATGCCACATTTTCTTTATCCATTCATCTGTTAATGGATTCCTGGGTTGATTTCATATATTGGCTATGTGAATAATGCTGCAATCAACATGGGAGTACAGATATCTCTTCAAAACCTTTGGATATTTACCCAGAAGTGGGACTGCTAAATCATATATAAATTCTACTTTTAGTTTCTTGAAGAACCTCCATATTGTTTTCCCTTATGTTTGTACTAATTTACATTCTTACCAACATTGTCCAAGGGATTTATTTTCTCCATATCATTTCTTATGCTTGTTATTTTTTTCGTGTGTTTAGTAATAGCCATTGTAACAGGTAGGAGATGTTATGTCATTGTGGTTTTAATTTGCATTTCTTTGATGATTAGTGATAATGAGCATGTTTTCATATACCCCTTGGCCATTTGTACGTATCTCTTGAGAAATGTCTATTCTGGTCCTTTGCTGATTTTCTAATCAGGTTGTTTGATGTTTCTTGCCATTGATTTGTTTGAATTCCTTATATATTTTGGATATTAACCCTTTATTAAATGTACGGTTTGCAACTATTTTCTTCCATTTCGTAGGTTGTCTCTTCATTTTGTTGACTGTTTCCTCTGCTGTACTGAAGTTTCTAGTTTGATGTAATCCCATCTTTTGCTTTGGCTGAATGTGCTTTTGGAGTAAAATCAAAAAATTTATTGCCCAGGCCAATGTCACAGAACTTTTTTCCCATGTTTTCTTTTAGTAGTTTCACAATTTCACATCTTACATTTAAGTCTTTAATTCATTTTGAGTTGATTTTTGTATGTGTTATACGATGAGGGTCTAATTTCATTCCTGTGTATGTGGATATACAGTTTTCCCAACATCCTTTACTGAAGAGTCTGTCATTTTCCCATTGTGGAAAACTGGGTTGACATATATGGCATTTATTGTGTTGCATTAAATAAAATCTTAACCTAGAGAAAGAAGCAAATGAGTAATGACAATTTAACTCTGGAGAAATGCAGAGGCGCATATCTAAGGCTATTGTGAATGTTAAAAGTTAACCAGAATTTGTTGACCACAGAGCATGACTTTATGGTAAGTGCTGCACAAACTAACTTTGCCATGTTACTACAAAGTACATGAAATCATGAAAGCAAATAAAGAGTTTAAGAAGTTAAACATTTTTGTTAAAGGATATATATATATATGCACCTGAGTTTTACTGTCTAAATTCAGTCATTGTATCTAGAATGAACTTTTAGAAAAGGCAAACTCAAATTAACTTTATTCTTTCCTTATATTATTAAGATTACATTATAATATTATGCCTTAAAATAAAAGGACATACAATCATTGAGTGATAAAGCCGGAAGCAACATGAAATATTAAAGAGAAAATCCTCAACCTCACCTTTTGGATGAGGAAATGGTCATGGGGAACCAATTTCATGAATATGGCTAGGGAAGTTTGCTATGGGACCTGATGTCACCCTCTTTCCACTTTGACAGTGTCTTTGACAGCTGGAACCCCTTCTTTGCATGTGGTCTTTTCTCTATGAAGTTTTTCTTCCATAGGTGTGTAACTTTACTAGAGAAATAGGTCCTTGCCTGTGTCTGTTGATGTCCTTGGAGTAGTCACACCATTCACAATTTTATGACCACCTTACTTATACCTTCTAATGTCATAATAGTCAAGTACCTACATGCTCAGTTGTATTCTGTACCTATATTAGGATTTGGTAAGAGGCTCAACTCAGCTGAGTCACCCACCAAATTTGTCTTGGCATTGCCATCATGGATCAAAGACTGCTGCAGCCACAGCCCACCTGAGATGCTGACACCAGGCATGGAGGGGGACAGAGGTCACTGGGCAGGGCAGTGAGGTTGGGGTCCTATGGGTTACCAAACTCTAAGTGGCAGGATCATGAGGGAGCTGCAGCTTCAAGTACTGGACACAGACTCCATTATCTCATCAAAATTCACTTACAAAATACAAATTCAAAGATAATAGTATTAAGACTTTCAGGATTGTGAGTAGATCACTGCAAGCCTTTCTGGGGGCTGGTGGGCCCTGTAAAACTTTAATAGTTGCTCATCCAAAGATCCAGCCCTGCCTGGATATGTTGGGAAATCTAAAAAATGACTGAGAATATATTCATCACACATGTTGCTTGATGAAGCTGGGGAGAGAGAATCAGTTGATTTTAAGAACACAGTGATTATTTCTTGCCCATTTCAAAGTGATATTTATGCAAAATATGCATACATGCAGACACAGTCAATTGTTTTATAATACACATCATGAGTAAAGACTTTTGCAATAAAGTCTAAATGACATTAACATTCTCTAATTCAAGAATATTAAAATGTCATACTGGTTTGCATTCATGTGTACCATGCATCATGTGGTACATTTGAATAGCTTACCTAAACTTTATGAGGTTCAGTTATTTTGTTTCAAAATGCATATAATAGTTGAACCTAACTTATTAAGTTCTTGACAAGATTAATAAATAGGGCGAGCCATAGGCATGGGTCAATTACATAGAAAGAGCTCAGTAAATATTAATAATGTGCTATTACTACTACCATTACTGAATTATATTTCTAATTTATGTTTGCTGTTGAAAGCACTGCAATAAATGTTCTTATACCAAATATTTTTAATAATGTCTGATTCAAAGAGATTTCCTGAAGAGGAATGATTAAATTAATGGTTTTATTTATTTTTGAGCCCCTTGACAAAACAGTCAACACATACGCTTCCAAATGGTTTTCAAAATAATATATATTATATATACATACGTATATATAATATATATTACACTTCCACTTGCTGGGTAGGGAATGTTTCATTTTAAGAATGATTCTAGATTAATACTTTAACAGTCAAATATTTAGAGAGGGGTGTGTGTGTGTGTGTGTTTCCCTCTAAGCTCCTGGTAAGTGAGATTTTGAGAGGCTTAGCTTTAAAATCAATAGCAGATGGCTCTAGAAGACATGCTTCTGTTTTCACCAAATGTCTCTGGAATAACACAGCATGCCACCCTGACAACATGAAACAGATTTAGAATTATTCCAAGCCATTCTAAGCAACTAAAACAATCTGAGTATTCTTACATGATGTACCTGTAAAATTAATATAAATTTTTCACAAAGTAATGGCCATTTTTAATATTTATATAAAGTGGCTTGGTGAGTGCCATACTCCTTGACATTCTTTTCAACATAAGGATCTATTTCAGGCCATCAGACATAATGATTTCGTGACAGCAATTCCTATTTGCTATTGATCCAACACATAGCTAAGATAACTTTATGATCACCTTCTGGAAGTGCAAAATGCTTCCGCTAAATATGGGATTTATGAGTAAATAATGCCCTCCAATGGCACATGGCTCATTTCAGTACCCCTGACAACCTCTCCACTGGACACTCTTTCTATTCCTGTTTAAACCAAGAGCAAATTAGAAACAACACAGCTCACAGGACAATTATGCTTCCCTAAAGAGATAAGTCATAACTGTGGCATAATATAATAAGGAATCAAATTTTGGCAGATATTCCCTAGCAAAGAAGTCGGTATCATCTGAGTAGACAAGTGGATATTTCATATAAGATATCTCCAGTTGTTACTGGAACAATTTCAAATAGAAAATATGATTTCACATAAAGCATATATTTTCTATAAAAGGTTGTTCTTTCAATAATTTTGACATGTAGTAGTATTGAGATGTTTTCTTGGTTCAAAATAAATATATAATTAATTCTGAAAAGAGTGTATTTTAAGTTTTCCACTTTGACCTTTATTTGCATGTCCCGTAACAAATATATCAGATTCCTCAATGAGGGGGATGGTGTGACTCTGCCCTACATATTATTAATATGTGATTTTTCAGAATGCAAGAGAAATATATCAAAAATGTGAGTCACGCCACACAAACCACATAGTAGAGGATGCAACTGGGTCTTGAGAGTAGATTTACATGATTTGTTTTTATTCAATTTTCTCAAAAGAATAAAATGTTAATTATCAAACAAAATATGCTGGCTATTAAGTAAACTGAACATCAAAGTGAAACAAAAGGTAATAAAGGAAATCAAGGAGAGCATGTGCAAAATATCACCAAATACATTTTTTATTGCAACTATTATCAGTAACTTAGTAGTGATTAAAAACCAAATACTAGCATTCTTTATGATATATAATTATTAAATAATCAATGACAGACCATAAGTATTAATAAATACTATACTTAGAATTGTGTCCTAATATACTTTCTGCTGAGGATTGTGAAAATAGTATTTAAAGTTATACATTATGGAAATTTTTATGTGCGAAATATTTTATTAATTGAAGGAATGTTACAATTTTTTTTTTGAGAGAGAGTCTTGCTCTGTTGCTGGGGCTAGAGTGCCATGGCATCAGCCTAGTTCACAGTAACCTGAAACTCCTGAGCTCAAGCAATCCTCCTGCCTCAGCCTCCCGAGTAGCTGGGACTACAGGCGTGAGCCACCAGGCCTGGCTAATTTCTTCTATTTTTAGTTGTCTGGCTAATTTCTTTTTATTTTTAGTAGACATGAGGTTTTGCTCTTGGTCAGGCTGGTCTCGAACTCCTGACCTCAAGAGATCCTCCCACCTTGGCCTCCCAGAGTGCTAGGATTACAGGTGTGAGCCACATGCCCAGCCTGGAATGTTACAAATTGATATGTATTATTTGGGGATCTTCTGAAATATTATCTGAAGTCCCATAATAACATAATGGATTATTTCTTTCTGAAAATGTTGGAATATGCTTTTCTTCAAAGTAGGTATGTTGAACTATACAGATCTATAATACTACAATTGCAAACTAATTTCTTCCAAGAGACATCTAATCATATTTGAAAAATGTCCTTTAAATCTCTGAATGCATTTTTCTGTCTTATACCATTTTCTAATTCAAAATTTCATTGATGTTTCTGCTTTTTAAAGGATAACTTTTAATTAAATTATTCATTATTCTTAAATGTTTTTATTTTAATTTTACTGATAATTTTGTAATTTCACACATTATATCTTAAAGGCTAAAACTTTCAGTGTATTATATTAAAAAAATCTTGATAACATTGCCACAGCAATCCATCTTAAAGAAAACACACCAAATTTTCAAAAAGCAGAGGCAATGGTATTTAGATGTTTCCTGAACCATTATTTATAAATTATTTAAATGAGGCTTATAAGAGTATGCAGTCATGTAAAAATGGAATATTACCATTTTGAATTGTGTCTCAAGTTTTGTAACAAATATATTTTCTTTCTACTTCTGTAAAGATTATCCGAGGTGAGTTTCCTTCATGAAGTCTCTCCTGTGTTTCTTTCCTCAATTTCTAATTATATTATTATTATTATTATAATTCACTGAGTTACATTAAACTTTTAGTTGCCCTGATATGTCTCAGCTAAGTATCTGAAATTATTTACAACTATCTTGAGATTAATATGACATAACACTTGACAATATTAATTCTTGCTTTTTTTAAATTAGATGCAGAAAGAAATTAAACTGCGAAAACACTAGTTTGATGGATGGTATAAAACAGGAATTTTAAAAACTAATATACAGTGCACCGTAATTTTAATACTTCTCTAAATTACTCAATAATGCATATGTAGCTATAAACACAAGATATTTTCTGAATAACAGGCAAGATATAGAAGTGACTTGAACCTTTTTTCTTATACATTTAAACAAACTATTGGATAAAGGTTGTATTTAGAATATGTTGATGTTCTGTTAATTATAGAAGTAAATTAACTGCAGATTTCATTATGTTTAATTTGTTGTTCAGTAGAATCATAATCATAATATCCAACTATTAATTTATCTTTTGTGAATGATTTGTATCTACATACCACAACTGACTAATTGAGCATATGGTTTATGTAATCTTTACATTAATTAGCTAAATTATGTATAAAATCAAAGATATACTTTGGTTTCTATTCAGATCATACAAATCTTTAACCTTTTAAAATCAAAGATAGCTATGAAATTTAATATAAAATTGATTGGAAATGAACACCTAGATATAAGGATTATATAAAGATATATTCTATGTTTCATTATTTGTCTTTATTGTAAGATACATAAACAACTTTTCTCTAGTCTAGTTTTCCATAAATGGACTTACTAATTTTTTCTTCTGGTCTATGAGGTTTCCAATTTCTACACGTAATATTAGGACCAAAAAAAAAAATCTTTTTAAAGGATGTTTTTGAGGGAGGGGGGAATAATTCACCAAATAAATCTCCTCATTTTCTCTAAAAGGAAACTAAAACCTCAATTGTTCTTAACTGGGTAAGATAATTCTAAAGCAGTAAATGCGCCAATTTTCTTATTTCTACAGTCAGGAATATAGGATAATAGGAACAATGCTTTCAAAAAAATGTATTTATTTTTAAATTGATAAATGACATTACATATGTCTATGGTATATAATATGATGTTTTGATTATATGTACATAGTTGGATGACAAAATCAAGCTAATTAATGTATCCATTACCTCACATACTATTTTTGTGATGAGAACATTAAAAATCTATTCTTAGCAATTTTAAATATATACCACATTATTTTTAATTTAGTCACCATGCTTCACAATAAATCTTCAGTACATATTTTTCCTAACTAAATAAAATTTTATACCCTTCAACCAATATCTGACAATCTTAAAGAATGTAGCTCTGCCTTTGGCAGGGCAAGGGCAATATATGTGACCTAAGCATTTGTACCCCCATAATATTCTGAAATTAAAAAAATATAAAGAGTGCTACCTTTAATTTCAGATTATGAGAGAGAAAATCCTGACTCTATCACTTAATTGCTATGAAACATAGTGAAAATGGACATGTGGTTTAAGTTTACTTAAATATTCTAGACATTATTTTCTTTAACATAAAATGAGGAAAAATATGTACCTTCAGGTATTGTTTTGTTAGAAAAATGATGAAATATTTTAACTTTCTGGTACATATTAAAAATGAATGAGTTAATCATTATTAAATATTTGAGAATTTATAGAAGTATCATTTTGATGACATAACCTGTAAGATGACATAATCATTGGTATATATATATATTTAATAGAAACTTGACTTTTGAAGTAAGTACTTACTGTCTTTCAGATTGTATTTATCTTCCATTTATTTGACACTTGTGCTTTGGTGTTTCTAACTTAATAATGTTTATAACTGTATTTTTATATTTTTTGTAACCCAACATTCTCAGAAATTTTCTGTGTAATATGTACCATACTGAGCCTCAGTGGCTGAGCTTGTTTGTTTTAATATTTACTACAGAATTTACTAAGCAGAATACAGTGATATCTGAATTCCAGTTTGAAGACAGAAAAATAAAAATCTTCACATTATTTAATTTTTAGTTGCTAAAGACACATTTTGCTTATGTAGAATCTCTAAATAACATAAAAATGAAGTATTTTCAGGGGCTTACTTAATTTTAAAACACAATTTAAAAAAAATACAAATAAACCCAAATCATAGAAAATTTGGACTATTCCTACCTATAATATTTTTTTTCCTTAGAATCAAATAGATAAATTTTGGAGATATTCTCGCATCATAAAAAGTTACATAAAACCAATGTTATTATTTTCAATTAACATAAGCATTTTATGCACAAATTAATAGGTAGCTATATAACAAATCCAATTACTGAATTTTGCTAAGAATGAAATATCTGTAACAAAAAGGATCAGGAGTATCTATGGCAGGAATAAGTAGTTTGATTTTTTGTACTAAAGAATTCTCTGTCATGTCAATTCCCCCATGCATTAATTTTTACTTGCAAAGGGGAACTGCAGAGAGTTTTTAATTTGTACAAAACTCTCTTTTATGGCTTGTTATTTACACACTGTATTTATGTAGTAAATGTGCAATCCAGAAGGGTTCAGACTTGAACATTCAGTTATAGAACATCTTGGCATACTGCAAAGAACCAGTATTTTAAAATTAGTGGTTATAGGCATAAATTTTAGCTCTAAAATTCACTAGTTATTTGACATTGAACAAATAAATTAACTCCTCCAGTGACCCACAGTTTTAAATGGGGGCAGCATATTATTCAAACAATGGCAGAGAAAAGGTAAATGTGGTCTTGATGGGAACATGGCATTAGCCAATATATGGATGGGATACTCAATGTCATATTTGGGAAAACATGAATCCAACACTATGGCAGAAAGTGGTTCCAGAAGAAAGATATTTGAATCTTGTCCCGTAGAGACTCATGGAATTTTAAAATTTATTAAGCAATACATGAATAAAGAAATGGAACATTAATTTTGTAGAGATGCACAGAGTAATTTGAAGCTGAATATAATAAAACCAAAGTAATGACATCTGGTACAAACAGTTGCATTGAACACATGTGTTTACTTCCATCCCCTTCTAAGGCTCACTAAAATAACAATTAAGTCATGAAATAAAAAATCATAACCCAACAAAGAGTTAGATAACATCAACAATAAGAGTTAAATCTGGAAAGAGAATGGGCAAAAGATAATTGATTTAGAAAATTCATGAAAGTTAAACCTTCCTGGAATAATCCTGGAGGAATTCTGACTTGTATAAATGAACTCCAGAAAGATTCATTAATTGGGAGGAGAGTTGAGATGAAATTGAAACAAATAAGAAGTATTATTTGGTAGTAGTCTTAAATAGGCAGACAAAAATTTTATCAACACGAACAGAAATATAATTATCCCTCCAAAGGAAGGGAGAGTATCAGAGCCTATTCCTTAGAATGAGTAAAACATAAAAATATGAAAATGGGAAAACCTTGTACAGATGTGGGTGGGGTTCCATACACAAATAGACAGAATCAGAGAAATCTGCCAAATGAATGGCAAGAAACACCCCAACTTCCATTCAATTTCCTCACCAAGCTTTGAAAAAAACAATCAATTATACAGTCCATGAAGTCAGAAGATTTAAAGTATTCTTCTGTAAGAAGCCAAAACTGTGGGAGGAAGGAAAGAAAAAGAATAAAGGATGAAAGAAAAAAAAAAAAAAAACCTTCAGAATTTGCAGTACCACGGTAATAAACTTAATCAAATCACATGATAAAGCTCTCTGTTGTACAAGCCTTATCATGCACGCAGAGTTCTTAAATGAGCGTGCAGCCATTTTTCATCTGGAGTAATCAAAGCAGCTATAGAGATGTAGCTACCCCAAGCAAGCAGCAATGATATGTATCTCTTCATATCCAGATAGTCATCTTAAAAATGTGTCATCCTAGTTCATACCAACTGAGTGTATCAGCCAACCACTGACAGTAACAAACTGCCTAGTATGGTTCAGGGTGGGAATTTCAAGTATATAAAGTAACAAATACAATAAGCATTACCAAACCATAACCCAATCAATATCAAAAAGCTATTAATGATACTGGTGATTAAATGATACTGGTTACTATCTTTTCTCTAAACTACACATAAAGAGGCCTTATAAATTTCTTGTAATTCGGCTTACATAAAATTATTCTTATAGGAATAGAAACCTGTGAGCTTTCCCAGCAGCACTTATGTCTTGTATCACATCTGAGAGTAGCATTGAAGTGTATCATTCCCCTGCTCTGAGATGGCATCATGAGAAAAAAAGTGAGGGCATTTTCTCCAGCAAAATTTCTCATTTATGTGCTTCATTATCAACTGCTGCAATTTCCCCTGTTTCTTTTCCATGTATTACCTATCTTAACCCAGAATCAGCAACTCTATTTCAGTCATACTGCCCATCCACAGTCGAGGCAGCAAGACTGGAATTGCTGCATCTTCATATATTGTCTATTCTCAATAATAATAAGAAAAAAGGATGATGGGGCTGCTTCTGTGACTAATGGTCACTACTTACTATCATTTAGCCAATAAGATGTTATTACCCTCCAGCTCTTTTTACTTTAGAAAAAGTGAAAAAGTACTCTGAACACCAATGCTTACTCTGCCAGGTCACAGAAAGAGCAGTGCTGGACCCATTCCATTTCGAGACACTGTAATAATGAGCACATTAGGAAAAATACAGCTCTAGGAGATCACATCATCCTCTACCTCTCAGTCCAAGCACTACATCCCCCAAACATTTGCAAGATGTCCTCTTTTCCATCCTCACATTTAGATGAATAACAAATTTATCCATTTAAGCCAATCGGGTTTATTAAAAGGATTTGTTTTATAAAATTTGGATTCAGTGAAAAGGCCACACTCAAGGATCCAGAAGGCCACATGTGGCCCCTAGGCCGCAGGTTCCCCACCCCTAAGTCATCTATAAGATGTCATGCTTTTTACAACATTTTAGATTACTGGCAAGAGGGAAATGCATTCTTTGTTCTGATAATATATGGCTGAGGAGAACAAATTGATATAAATTATTTTATTCTATCTCTCAATAGCATGCTATGCTGTTGATTCAGGTAAGCAGAGCCCAGAATGGATTGCATTTCTGTTATAGTCAGGATCCATTTGAAGGTTCCTGGATTTCCTCATAATAGTCCTGTATTGTACAACTCCCAGCTCAGTGTAGGAACTTCTCAGGGAATCTTACCCATACTCATCTTTCCTGTTGACATTCTATACAGTCTTTCATCCCATCAACAGGTTTGGAGTGTGACAGAGGTATATCGCCTTTCCTTTTCAATGTTGCATAACTTAAACATACCTACAACTGCTCATTTCAAGAAGCTACCTACAGCAGCTGAACAAGAGCATCAGTCTTTACATTCCAGTCACTTTCCCAGTCAGTAACTATTGTCTACAGACCCACTTTAACTCTTCCTTGAAAATTCCACATGTAATTTTACAATTGTATTAACAGAATCCAATCATCTAAGGCAGGATGGGAAAATATCTATAATAATTAATTTATTTTGTAAGAATGTTTTTTACTCATTAAAATTTAAGAGCATTAGAATTCTTTTGATGATTATATCCAGCAAAAGTCTTCCTCTACAATGAAGTCATCACAGGTAAGCAAACATAATGAACAGAATTAAGAGCTATTAGAAATGGTGTAAGAATTAAGTAGTATTTGGACATATAAGGATTCTTGGGCTCAGAATCAATCTCAGCCATTTTTAGCCCCACCTACTGTGGATGATCTACTGACCTTGTAAAGGAGATGACAATAGCATCTACCTATATACCTGAGCACAGAGCAAAGCTATTGATTATGGCCGAAGAGTCCTTATATGTCCAAATACTACTTAATTCTTACACCATTTCTAATAGCTCTTAATTCTGTCCATTATGTTTGCTTACCCGTGACTTCTTCAACTGATGTTTTATCATCCACAGAGAGAATGGCTGCATAATTTCATACTGTTTTTTCCCTTAATTTGAAACTTTCATTTGTCAAATAGGCTGTGTAGGGGAGGAAAAAGCAATTTTCCCTTTACCCTTCTGAATTCTTAGTTGGGACCTCTGTAACAAAAGACAAATTAACAAGAGAAAAACTAATTGAAATTTATTAACCTGTTATACGTCATGTATACATGGAAGACACCCAGAGAAAAATGAGCAAATCTTTAAGTGGAAGCTCAGAACACTGGTTTATACGGCATTTTCAATGAAAAGCAACATAATGTCAGAGAAGCAACAAGACAAAGAAAAATAACCTTGAATCTCTAATGGCAGCAAATTGTGAGAAGCCAAATAAATAGGAAATTGATGGTAGATAAAAGCTGTTATATAGATTAAGGGACCAGGACGCAAAAGGACAACCTCCATCTTGCTTCCTCCCGAGTGCTGCCATTTTCAACATTCCCTCCCAGAAGATAAGCATGTTTCCCACAAAAAACTAAGAAAAACCGCCAAAAAGGTCTCCAGCCCCTCAAGCCCCATATGGCCTCTCCGAAAGCCCTCAAAACCACCCTGGCCTGGGGGGGAAGGGCAATGTATGTAACCCAAACAATATTTGTACCCCCATTACAAGATGGAATAAAAAAAAAAGAAAAAAAAAAAAAACAAAAAAAAAAACCACCCTGGCCTGTAAGAGCGGGAGCTTCTGCGCTCTCTGTCAGAGGCCCTTCTCAGGTTTCTCTATTAAAACCTGTCTTTGCCTGCCAAAGCCATCTCTTGCCTCTATTCTTTTCTCCCTTTACCTCATATTTTGGTGCCAAAACCAGGGACAGGAATAGAGAGTGGAGTTCTTTGCAACCCAGGAAGCAGTTGGCTGCCGCAGCTCGCCCGGGCTTACTCCTGGATTCTACAGTGTCCGGCTACCCAGCCCCTCTGACCCTTGTCTTTTCCATATCCGGGTCCCCAGCTGCTAGGGATAAGGCTGTCCGCCCCAGCTCTCCGACGAGTTCCTTCCGGGTCAGGTCCAAGTTGGGGGTTTATACTGACCTGCCAGCTGCCACAAGGTTTCCCGATTCTTCTGTCTCTCTTCCCTTTCTCTTTCGCTCTCTTGGCTTTGGCGTGGAGAGGCCATTTGCTGATTCCTTCTCAAACATCCAAAAACCCAACAATTCGCCTGAGCACAGGTAAGAAGTGGCTAGAAAGCCACTTGTTCCCCATAGTACCTGGGGGGTGGGATTGAGCCGTCCCTATATTCCTGAGAATTTTCAGGACCCTTGGTCGCGGCTTGAGAACCTGGGGACGCCTGATTCTCATCCGCCTCCCCTCAGCTCTTTTTGGGAGGTTTATTTCCGAGTCTCGCTCCTCTGAGGGAGACGCCTGTCGGAGTCAGTGAGAGACCTTCGGCTAACTTTGCCATGGGTTGGGGTGCCTCTGCCATGCCGCCATCTTCCCCTTTGGGGTGTCGTCTTCTTAACCTTTCAAAACTGTGCCTACAGGGTGACCTTAAAAAGAAATGACTCATTTTCTTTTGTAATACAGCATGGCCCCAATATAAATTAGATAACCACAACCGATGGCCCGAAAATGGCACATTTGATCATCAGATCCTTCGTAATCTGTACATTTTCCTAAATAGGAATGGCAAATGGTCAGAAGTCCCCTTTGCACAGACTTTTTCCTGTCTTGGCTAGTGCCCGTCCTTGTGCTAGGATTGTTTCCCTCACCAAGCTCTTTTACTGGGAGAAAACCCTCCTTCTAGTCTGTCCTTTGATCTTTCTGATGAACCCCCTCCTTATGCACCAGGGCACTCAATTTCTTCCTTGTCAGCTTCCCATTACCCTCCCACAGCACCATCTCCTGACACCACGACACCCCTACTCCCTTTCTGACCATCTTCCCCCATAACCTGATCTAAAGATGAGACTCAACTGGTTCTGGGCCCTTGCATCTTTTTCCACTCCAAGAAGTAGCGGGCATAGAAGGCATTGCATGCGTCCATGCCACTTTTACCATGGCTGACCTTTCCCAAACCAAAAAGCAACCGGGTTCCTTCTCAGAAAACCTCACACAATATAGGCAGGAGTTCTTACATCTTACACAAACCTTCAACTTAAACTTCATATGACTTATACGTCATCATAACTTCCACTCTAACACCACAGGAAAAGGAACTCATCTGGTGTCAACCAAGGCTCACACAGATGACCTACACACTCAGTCCCACCGTAAACTGGTTGCAGCAGAGGCTGTTCCCTTTCCAGAACCTAATTGGACCTATCAGCAAGGTGACCCCAGCCTCTGATCACGAGATCACATACTGACCTGCCTCTTAGCAGGCATGGCCAAAAATGTTCATAAGGCTGTAAACTGGAACAAGATTACAGAGGTCACACAAGGACAACAGAAAAACCCTGCCCTCTCTATCTCACCTGACAGAGGCCTTAACCAAATACAACAATTTAAACCCAGACTCCACAGAAGGGTAGACTCTATTACACCTTCATTTTATCTCTCAGTCTGCCCCTGACATCAGAAAAAAAATTAAAAAACTAGAAAAGGGGCCACAGACCTCATGGAAAGAACTCCTTGAAATGGCCTTCAAAGTTTTTAACAATAGGGAGAGGAGGAACATCAGGCCCCAAAAGAAAAGTATCTTTGCTAAAAATACCAGATGCTTGTCTCCATCCAAAATCCAGCTCAAGACAGCTCTTACAAAAGTTTTCTAAAAAATTCCTAAAAACCCTCAGGCACTTGCTTTCAATGTGGCACAAATGGACACAGGGCAAAAGCCTGTCCTAATCCTCATCCACCCTCTAAACCGTGCCCTTTGTGCAGCCAATGGGGCCACTGGAAGATGCACTGCCCTCAACAGGGACACCCTCCCCACTGGAGTGCACCTTCTGAGGCCCCCAGACATTCCCCTAACGAGCTCTCCTTCCTCTTGGCACTGACAGCAGAGGACCGAGGCTGCCCAGGCTCATCAGGCCCCATGTCCAGCACAACCACCGAGCCTCAGGTAATCGGGATGGTATGGGGTAAGACTGTTTCATTTCTTCTGGATATGGGGGCAAGTTTATCTGTACTATCTGAATTCCATAGCCCAATGCACCACTCCTCTATCTTCGTAATCCATGTGAAGGACATCAAGGAAACCCCATTTGAAACTCCACCTCTTTATTGTACCTTTTTCAGTACCACGTTTATACATGCTTTTTTAGTTATTCCCCATTGTCCCACTGCCTTATTGGGAAGGGATCTCCTCCATAAACTAGGCAGAAAAGTTCACTTCCTGTGACACACCCCAACTCCACAGTTGCTTCTTTGCCAAGAGCTCCCCCCACCTTCAAAAAAGTGAGCAGACTCTACTTTCAGAAATTGAGCCATCAGTCTGGGACACTGACCCTGTGGTGGTAGCCCGTTATCATGACCCTGTGCAGGTTTTCCTGATGGACGCCAGTCACTACATATCTGTCCACCAAAACCCCCTCAGTCCACAAGGACTGACAGCATAAAACCTATTATTTCTTGCCTCCTCTCCATGGGTATCCTTACCCCTATTCACTCTCCTCATAACACCCCCATTCTTCTTGTCAGAAAACCAAATGGCTCCTATCGTCTAGTTCAGGACCTCCATCAAGTGAATGTAGCAGTGACTCCAGTACACCCAGTGGTGCCTAATCCCTACACCCCCTATTCACAAATATCCTCTTCTGTCACCCTTTTCTCTGTTCTCAATTTAAAGGATGCCTTCTTTTCCATCCCCATCCACAGAGATTCTCAATCTTTATTCGCATTTACTTGGACAGATTCTGACACACATGTGTCCCAACAATTGACCTGGACAGTTCTACCTCAAGGGTTCAAAGACAGCCCCATTATTTTGGTCAAGCTTTATAGGCTGACTTGGCCCACTTTGCCCCAGCCCCTAGTTCTCCATTACAATATGTAGATGACCTCCTTTTCTGCGGCCTGTCCTGGAAGGAATGCCAGAATAAAACTATTTGCCTTCTCAATTTCTTGCCCCAATGTGAATATTGGGTCTCTCAGAATAAGGCCCAACTCTTGTCTCCCAAAGTACCCTACCTCAGGCTTTTAACAACTCTAGGAAATCCTGAAAGAGTGAAAAGAGGAAATTCAAAAAGTACCTCTGCCTGTGACAAAAAGAGATCTATCCTTTCTTGGCCTCACAGGGTATATTCCTATATGGATCCCCAATTTCATCTTAATTGACAAACCCTTGTACAGTGCTACAAAGGGAAACTTAGTGGAACCCCTTCCCCTTCTGATACGTGTACATCCCTCAAGACCTTTAAACAGGTTCTATAACAAGCCCCTGCATTAGGGCAATCTCTCCAGACCCTTCTATTTGTATCTGCCCAGAGCGCAAAACCTGGCCCTGGGCCTCCTAGCTCAGCCTATAGGAGATTCTGTACAACCAATTGCTTATTTTTCTAAACAATTAGGCCCCATTTATCAGGTGTGGTCACTATGCTTAAAGGTACTAGCCACTGCTTCTCTACTTATCCTAGAAGTGCAAAAGATGACATTCTATGAGCCCCTAGTAATTTGTTCCTCCCACAACCTCCAGGATATGTTAAGTCACAGAGCTCTTTCTTCTATCTCTCTTTCCAGAATTCAGGCTCTTCGTGCCACCCTGATACAGCCCTCCATTTCCTGTCAACACTGCTCACCAACTAACTGGCCACTCTTATATCTTTTAATCATTCAGTTGACCCTGAAGACTTTCACTCTTGGTCCGATATTATGGATGTCTCCCTTACTCCCTTTCACCACATTGGCATGAACCGCATACCAGGTGTCCTTGACTGGTTCATAGATGGCAGTGCTACTAAAGCAGTGCCCCTCTCAGCAGGCTACGCAATTGTCCAGGCCTTCCAGGTCCCCAACACGGGGCAATAATTTCTGCTTAGACAGATACTGAAGCATCCCCTTTGTCCCCCAGAACAACTTCCCAACAAGCAGAATTAATTGCCTTAACCTGGACTCTAACTTTGGCCAAAGGGGAAAAGGTTAACATCTATACAAACTCTAAATATGCATATAACATGCTACATTCCAATACCCAAATATGGACAGAATCAGGTTTCTAAACGGTAAAAGGCTCTCCTATTATTAATGGCAAATTAATTAATTTCTTCCTTCAGGCTGCCTTACTCCCCAATCATGTCTCCCTCATCCATTGTAAAGGGCACCAAAAGGACCTAAGCTATATTTCCACAGGCAACTGAGAGGCCAACATTTGGGCCAAACAGGCCACCTCACGTGAGGCTGTCCCTCATTATATTTTCCCTCTGATGGGTGAAGACAATCCACAATACACTCAACCCCAAATCGAAAAGCTCAAGGAGGAGAGAGCACATTTTTAAAATCCATATTGGTATAAAATTCATAAGCTAATCCTCCCTGATAAATCTGCCCTCCCTCTCCTCAAACACCTTCACTCTCTCTTTCATGCAGGCCCAGTTCCACTTAAACGCTTTCTCACCACCCATATTCACTTTTTACCTCAACACAAAGAATTACTTCAAACCCTTACCAAGGAATGTAATATTTGTCAAACTACCTCTACCCAATCCAAAATCCGGCCTCCCCGTTTCCCCACCCACCAAGTCAGGGGTTCACTTCCTGGACAGGATTGGCAAGTTGATTTCACTCAGATGCCCCCTATCTGGAAAACATGCTATCTTCTGGTGTTCATTGACACTTTTTCAGGATGGGTAGAGGCCTTCCCTACCAACAACAAACAGGCCTTCACTGTTACCTGAAATGTCTTACATGATATTATTCCTAGGTTTGGTTTCCCCACCTCCCTACAGTCTGACAATAGACCTGAATTCACCTCTCAGAATCTTGCTTCAGCCTTAAAAATTACTTGGAACTTCCACATCCCTTACCACCCCCGATCTTCTGGAAAAGTAGAGCGGATAAGTGGAATCCCTATTCCTACTTTACCCTTAACACTTCCCCCTTACTTAAATGACATCATCTCCCTTGTGAGGTCTCTACTGAAAAAAAATAATTCAACTGTAAAACTCCCATGCTGGATATGCCTTCACCTCTCTCAAACAGCCGATCTCGCTGTGCCCACCCCTCTTGATAAATAGATGATGGAGAGAGAGGGCATACACTTTAGGAAAATCCACCATGAGGCCTACATGGCCCAGACTTTCCTCTGGACTGGAACTTTTTCCATCGGTGCCCCAGCCCAACACCAGGCCAACAGCCTTCGAGATGATCTTAATACCATAAAACCTTCTCAGCAATTAGTCCAGGGACCAACTCAAATGGGACTAATCATAGCTTTTCAGGTCCCCCTTTGTATATTTAGACAGCCCTTTATATAATCCATTCCAGTGGGGACCCTCCCTGAGGGAAGTTGTAACAGCACCATCATCATATCCCCACCCCAGTCACATAGAGACTGGAAGGCTCCATATAGCAAAGCATATTACTGATATGATCAAGTCTGACTTACTGACTTCCCTACCTTTTCTGAAAATATTTCAGACCACTCCTTACACTATTGTATAGGATGGGGCACTAGGTCCCCAACTTCCAAATCAGACTTCTTCTAATTAGCAGATCAAGGCAAGTGTTCATGGTTAATATCTTTAACAAGACTGTCTGTCTATTTCTGGACTTGTACAGAGGTGAGGTGAGGTTACACCTCACCTCTGAAATACCTCCTCTCCCTACTAATACCTTTACCTCTTCTATGGCAGCCTCCCTAGGACACAGCTGCAACCTCTGGTCATCATTCCCAAATAATGGAAGACCCTTTGGTTCACTAATCACTTTTCATCTCTTTCCTTGTATTTATTACACTGAAGATGTATTCTGGCTCTGTGGAACTCTGGCCTTTTTGTGTCTCCCCACCAACTGGACAGGCTTCTGTGTACTAGTTTTCTTACCTCCTTCCATTTATTTTGCCCCACTTGACACTCCCATCCCTGTGACATTCAATGCCAGGACCAAGACTAAATCTCTGAGGGCCATACAACTTGTCCCCCTCTTGGTCACTCTGGGAATTCCTGCTGGGGTTGGGGCAAGAACGGAAGGATTACAGATTTCCCTAACAGAATTCAGCTGCCTATCCAAAAAAATTTCTGCCAATCTCGAAGACATTTCTAAACAAGTTGTCAATCTCTAAGATCAGGTAGACTCTCTGGCTACCATTGTTTTATAAAACCACTGAGGTCTCAACCTCTTGATGGCAGCACAGGGAAGCATTTGTGGCCTTCTCCAAGAATAATGTTGCTTTTATACTAATAAATATGGCCTAGTCAGGGCTGGGGCAGCCAGCCTCCAAAAACAAACTGAAGAATTTGCTAACACTTCTCATGACTCCACATGGAAGTTCTCTCTTCCCTCCGTTATCCAGTGACTCCTGCCCTTCATATCTTCTGTAATCCTAATCCTTTTGGTCCTTTTATTTCTCCCCTATTTAATAAATCTGATACAAAAGTTCATCTTGGACAGAGTCACTGCAATAACATGAACCACAATGCAGCAAAATGGCCAGAGGGTCCTTCACCTCTGGACGCTATGGGAAAAAAAAGGGAACATCTCTTCCATTCAGCAGGAAGTGGTTAAACCAAAGATCGAGGCCCCTTTTCTACATTTAATAAAGGGTCTGGAATGAGGAACCAGGAGGCAAAAGTACAACCGCCATCTTGACTGCCACACTAAAATAAAATAAAATAAAATAAAATAGAATAAAATTCCCTGGGGCAATGGCGTTTTATTAAAATAGAATAAAAACTTCAAAAACAAAATAATCCTTTCTAATTTAATGAAAATTGTGTTATTTTTTTATTTTCTGTGCATGAATTATATGAAACTCACACAGCACTAGAATCAGTTTTTACACCGCACACCACTGAGTTGGATGTGACTCACTATATACTTATTGAATTTGTTTCTGAGAATTGAGTCTTCATATGCACGAGACCCCAGGCTCAAAACTAGTGTGAGTTAAATACAACTCACATGGCAGTTGATGTAATAAAAGCTATCAGTTTTTGTAGGAGTTTTACCATTTGTCCCAGAAACAAGGTGGCAAACTGCTCATGAATAAAATATATTCTTCCAGAACCAGCCAGTGGTTTGTTTTTGTGTATATCATTTCCACCTCATGAATGAGTTCTGCTGAGCTGCATATAAAAATAAATATCTCTAACATTACCAATGACATAATAGGTACTTTAGGTCTAAAAATTATTTGACATCTCTTAATATTTGTACCTGTCTCCTCTAAAGCTAAGTGAAGGGTCACCATTTTTTGTTTGTTTTGAAGAGACTACATCTAGCTGCTGTATAATAGAGCTTGTTCAAAACCCTAGTATTTGCTAGCCCTTAGAGAGACTCAAGATTGAACATATCCATTTGCCTGCTCTCACACAAAGTACTGTGTGCTTTACTATGCATTTATATAGCCTCAAATAGTACTATGTGGGATATACTCCCCTGAAAGATTCTAAAGAGAGTTTTAATTCCATACTCTATCCAAATCCATTTCACAGAACAGGACAAGCAGAAGACTATCTTATGTATTGGACCTAACAGGAAGTCCAGATGTAAATGTTTCAGTAGAATGACAGGGTATTGTACATTTTTATTACTAGTTTGGTTTATTACTATATATGATACAACTTCCATGGCCCCAACCAATATTATTTCAGTGAATTATTGGGCTGGTACCTACATTTTAGCCAAATTATCCTAGGCTACTATATATACTATCATACTTCTTCAACTTTTCCTGGCTTCTTACTGTGAGATGAGAATTTTCATGATATCCTTATTATATTGTTTTATGATAGAGAACTCAGGTACCTTTAGAGGAGGAAATATGAATTCTATCATAACCTACCATTAAAATAGACTTGCATTAGTATTAGCCATTTTTATATTTAAATATTAAATAGATTACCTATTAAGTTTCCTGAAGAGCTTTACCATCTGTGGCGTGGTGGAGAGTATTGGTGGAACTGCTTTACAATAAGCTATTAGTCTCCATAAGTCAGTCATTATTTTTACAGTTTAGAGAGGAATATTATAAAATTAGACTCCTGGTTTTATTATAATTAAATGTGAACTTTAAATTTTGCTATTTATATGATGAATAAATGGGGAGGGTTAGTAAATTATAAAGGTTTCCATGTAGCATGAGCAATTAAAAAGCAGAGTAGACTTGCCTGACATTTGGCCAAATGCTTGCAATCTATTCACACATCAAATACAGCTAATAAGCAATCATATAGAAATGATGCCACTAGAAGGTTATTTTTTTTTTATTTCTAGCTTTCCAATCCAAATTGGCAACTTAACTCTAATTATTTTTTAATCAGGGCATTACTGTCCACTCTAAGTTTTGTTTTCATTCCTCTAATATTTTCTCCTTGTTCTTGGATGTATCATAGTATGTGATCAGCACATACAAACATTCACAATTTTAAAAATTTGAATAATTAAAATTGAAAAATTAAAGGAAATTTGGTATTATAAGTCAGGTATTTAATGGAGAACATACATCCAAAAATACTGTTCAAAAAACAATGTTAACATAAACAGCTTTGTTACAGACTCAGAGAAATTTTCATAATGTATTTAAACGTCACTATGAGAAAGAAAATGTGTATATTTTTTATTTCAAATATAAGAACATGTCTTACTTGCTTTTAGAATTACAATTTGCAATTGTTACACAATCTCATTGTCATCTAGATTTTCTATTAAATAATTCATTTCCTAAATGTCTTAACATAACAAAGCATCAAAGCCTTGTAATGCTCTTGAATTTCAACAGGTCAAGAAAATTCTTGCTAAGCAAATGAATTATTATAGTGATAAATGGTGCAGATTAACTTTATATACTTCACAAGAGACATTCAGACCATTATAAGCATTTTTTTTTAATTTCCTTTCTCTCAGGCTTGAAGGTTATTCACAAAAGAACCAAATTGTGTTAAATTGATTGAATTTACCTACTTTATGGCAGTGCTTTACAGAATAATTAAAGGTGTCTTTCTACAAAATCATTACCAACAATGCTAGCCTCTGATCAATTCAGTCCAATTAGGACAAACAAAGATTTCTGATCAGACACTTTAGTGAGTACAATTTAATTTAATTCAATTTAAACATCTCTACCACATTGTGATAATTTTCCAATTTTTATTACTTCAATTTTTAACTCCTCTATCATCAAGCATGTATTTTCCTGTATGTGGGTATCTATATCTAAAACTGTTACTAGAATTTTAAAATTCATACATATTATTATTATATGCTCCATGAACACAAAATAGTTGGAAGTTAACATTTGTATTGACATAACTATTTAGGAAATTACATTATATGTTCCACTTAGTATTTATAAATTTATATTTATCTATATATGAAATATATATATATACACACATACAAACACACAGAATGGCCTCTACATAATCTATAGAAAATTGTTTATATCAACTAATATATCATGACAATTTCCCCAGGATATTATACATAAATGGATGTAGGTATAGTCATATATATACACAGATACATACTATATCTGTGTCTGTATTTATAGTCCCTTGCTAATAGTTGAAATTTTGAATCATTCTAATATTTGATCCTTTTTAAAATTTCTTTCAGTTAAAGTTTGTGACAAACACCTAGGACACCTTTCTTAACATGGGGAAGAGTAAATAAACAGAAATGTCTTCTTGAACACATGGTAAGGACAACTAAAGGAAACAGTAATATGTTGATGTGTTAGTGTATTAGATATATTAAAGGAGAAATTGACCCAACCCAGGTCGATCCTTGAGGATTAAGAGAATGCCAAGTTTTTTTAAGTTATTCAAGTTTGAAACAATCACTTTCATACTTCTAGTAACCAGATTCCCACAAAAATATCTGTGAGAATACCTGTAAATCCTGATTTTTGACAAAGATATCAAGGTCATTCAATAGAAAAGGACAGTCTTTTCAACAAATGGTGCTCACAAGCCTGGATATGCACATTCAAAGAACAAAGTTCAACCTTTACCTAACAATATATACAAAACTTAACATGTATTGAAATCTATATGTAAGGCCTAAAACTATAATACTCTTTGGATAAAACATAGGGCAAAACCTCTATGACATTAGATTAGATAGCGATTTCTTGGATATGACATCAAAGGAATAGATAACAAAAGAAAAAAAACAGACAAACTTGACTTAATGAATTTTGAAGAAAAATATGCATCAAAAGACACTGTCAACAGAATAAAAACACAACTTATGGGATAAAAATATTTGCAAATCATATACCTGAAAAGCATTATATTTAGTATATATAAAGAACTCATAAAATTAAACAACAGAATACCCAGATAACTCAATGGAAAAATAGTCAAAGTACTTGAATAAACATTTCTGCAAAGAAGATATATAATTTGCCAATAAGCACATGAAAAGATGGTGAACATCACAATCATTAAGACAATGCAAATCAAAACTAGAAAATATACCACCTCACACCTATTAGGATGGCTACCTTCAAGAAAACAAAAAGTAACAAGTGTTGCATGAATGTGGAGAGATTGAGTCCCTTGTGGGGATGTAAAACTGTGGAAAACAGTATGGCCATTCCTAAAAAATTAAAAATAAATTTACCAAATGATCCAGTAATTCAACTTCTGTGTATTTGCCCAAAAGAATTCAAAGCCTGGTCTCAAATAAGATTTGTACACCCATATTTATAGAAGCATTGTTCATAGTAGCTAAATCATGGAAGCAACTCAAGTGTCCATTGACAGATGAATGAATAAGCAAAGTGTGATATATACATACAATGGAATGTTATTCAGCTTTAAAAATGAATGAAATTCTGACACATGCTGCAACATGGATAAATTTTGATGATGTTATTCTAAGTGAAATAAGCCAGTCACAAAAAGACAAATGCTATGTGATTCTACTAATATAAAGTACTTAGAGTAGTTAAAATGATAGAGACAGAAAGTAGAATGATGGTTGCCAGGACTGGGAAAGGAGACAATGGGAAGCCATTGTTTAATAGATATAAATTTTGGTTTTATAAGATGAAAAGAGTCATAATGATAGATGGTGGTGATGATTGCTAAACATTATTAATGTATTTAATACCACCAAACTATATACTTTAAAATAGTTAACATGATAAATTTTATGTTTGTCATTTTTACCACAATAAAAAATCTAATGGATAAAAGTAACTGAAAAGAAAGAAGTTGCATAAATATACATTCTTTAGATCTTTAAATTAGAAATAGAATAAGAGAATGGTGTATTCCATTCGTGATTTCCCAAAATTTATTAGCATAAGGACACAAGATAACAAAAAAGAATCCACAACAGAAAAGAAAACAATATACAATATTTAATCAATTGTGAATGATCCATCACCCACACCCCTACCCTTCAGAGTCTCCATTGTATATTATTCCACACTCTATGTCCATGTGTATACATTATTTAGCTCCCACTTATAAGTGAGAACATGCAATGTTTGTCTTTCTGTGTCTCAGTTGTTTCACTTAAGATAATGGCTTCCAGTTCCATCCATGTTGCTGCAAAAGACAGGATTGCATTCTTTTTTATGGCTGAGTACTATTCCATTATGCATATAAACCACATTTTCTTTATCCCTTTATCCATTGATATGAAGATTGATTCCATATCTTTGCTATTGTGAACAGTGCTGTGATAAACATACAAGTGCAGGTATCTTTTCTCCATTCTTTTAATTTACTTTTAATTAACTTTCATTTAGATTTTTTTAAGTAGGTGATTATATTCTAATGCCAATATTGCAAATTCTTTAGATGACAGAATAAATGGCACCCTTAAAATAAATCCCTGTTGCTGTATAAATTTTTTGGCAATATTATTTAAATTTATTATAAATTTATAGTACATTTCTGCCATTTTGTGAACTATAACATTGTATTTTTTGCATTTTCAAGAGTTAATTATAGAAAACCACTTTTAATAAAAGCTAAATTAATAATGCCTAAATATCTCTTGATAGCAAAGGGTCTTCAAACAAATGGTTTTCTATCCTTATGCTAACTAATTTTGTCTAATGACTTTCTAGGAAAAATTTATGTCAAGTTTTTATTTTAAGAAATTTTTTTTGAACAGAGAAAACCACAGTTAGCCAATAACTTCTGTAATTTTGAAAATTAGCAACTATTTTCAACAATGCTGAAACAACTATTAATAACAGAAAAGTACTTAGTACTTGAATTATATATTCTAGCACATCCTTTATTTTCATATTATTTTATTTAAATATCAAGGAAGTATATGATTAAAATCAGATGATTATAGAAACATATCTATGATCCCAAAATAATAAAATCTACTTTTGGTCAGTCCTAAGAGTTAGATAAATTTTATATATATTTACCCATCTCAACCAATGTAAGAACACTTACTTATTAGCAAAAAGTATATTTAATTTGCAGTAATGTAGGAGCAACAATTCTTTTATTTTATTATTTCTTATATTTTATTCCACTAACATTTAGCTTAATGTCCTCAATATAGTTACGTTAAAACTACGTGTTAAATTTCTCAGATATTATTTGAACACTTGACCACTCTGATCTTAAGGTTGGCATTTAAATCAACCAAAAAATTATGATATAAGTGAACTTCATTGAAATTGAATATTTACAAAAATGCATAAGGTGCTTAGTTACTGGAAGTGGCAAATATTCCTTGTTACCTTTACTTAACTAAAGTAAAATATATAGATTTGATTTTGAATATTATATTTCTTTCATCTGATGTGTCATTATTTTGAATAGCTCATTCTTAGAGATAAACATAAGATTTTAAATGTTCAAGATCTCTTTTTCATGATTATTTGATTAAATTTCATATTATTTTCTGTCATTACTGAGTAAAATATATCACCCCAGAAAGAGGGATATAGCTTAACTGTAAAAATATTCAAGATGCATAAGGGTGAGAAACACTTGTAGGTCATGGATCATTGGCTAAAGAACTGAGTGGTTACATCCACCTACATTTGAAAATTTTATAAGCCAAAAATGTTTCTTAAATTTAGAAAATTATTTCTATTTATCTTAAGTGCTATTTGATTTTTAAATATTGTTTCTTATTTAGTTTCATAAAAATATGTTATACTATTTTCATAGAAATTAAGTTTACTTAGACCATACAAAGTACTAAAATAATAATAATAGTAGTAATAATAATAAGATGATAATAATAATGGAGTAGAAGAAATTAAATAGTCATAATTATCTTTTTTAAAGTATTTTATGTCCCAAGCTCTCTGCTATGGGCTATCTGTGAATTAACTTAACTAAATCATTCCACCCGAATTATGGATACATACTGCACTAATAGGATAGTTTTTGCCTGAAAAAAATAGAAAATCCAACTCAACAAGTAAAACGTATTATCTCATATAGCAAAGACTCTAAGAGGTCAGGCCTCACAGTTGTTTAATTCAGTGGCTGAATAATGTCATTAGGAACCCTTCTGTTTTCCTTTTCTGATCTGCCCTCCCCAGCACGGCAGCTTTGTTCACAAGCTTTCTCCTCTCATGAGAGTGGTATGGCTATGTCTGTGTGTGTAAAAATGAGAATATCTGATAGAACTTGGTGTGCCTTTTTTTTAATGATGGAATTTTTTCCAGAATCTTTCCAGCAGACTTCTGCAAATATTAATATAAATATGAACATGTATACAAATATAAATATGAATAAAATATATTTTTAACTTTTGGGGAGGCAAGATCAGGATCCCATAACCTGTCAGGAAGAATGAGATTTTAATGACTGGCTTAACTAGATAGGATTTAACTGTCATATGAGAGAGAATTAAAAACATGAACAAAATTGAAGATCTAATAGGAAGACTGAATGTGAGGTAGGCAACCACTTATGTCTACTATAGATACTATCTTTACTGTGTATATAATCAAACTAAGGATTAAATGGATGGCTACATCTGCATTAAAGAGAGAGAAATTTGCAGAGTGTGAATTTAGCGTGATGTTATAGGGTTGGATGTTACAATAAGATGATGCACAGTAAGGGGTTAGATGGCTTAAAAAGAAATTAGCTAAGACTAAAGAAGATGATATGTGTGTCAGAATGCAAATAATTAGGTTGTTTTCTGGGCCAAGCATTTAAGACAGGAACCTAGCTTATTCTTTTTGTGTTCTTTTCCCCCCTCATTTTTTTTTTTTCTGTTTAAGATGAGAGATTCTAGGGCATATTTGAATGTTGAAACAATGATCTAATCAATATATATCAATAGGATGATGTTAATGAAATAGAGAATAAACAAGTAGCCAGGGGAGCAATTTCTTTCATAAGTTACTAATGGAGGAAAACAAAAACACTTAGAGATTTATCTTTGACAGATGAAAATTTCTTAAAATAGTTGAGATGAGTAATAAATATATATATGTGTGCACAGACACACACATACACACACATACACACACATACACACACACATACAGAATAAAGGTTGGAATATTATTCGTGGAAGATGGAGCAGTTTCTTAATTCTTTCTTTTTCCTCAATGAATTTGGTTACCAGGTTGTTATATAGAAGTGAGATGGAAGAAAAATTGAGTGAGAAATTTGAAGGCTAATAAAATAGTGTGTAAATGTAGTAAGTAGATTAAATTTGTTATTCTGGTATAGTAAAAGAAAATAACTCAGTCTTGGTATCTGATATCCAATATTATAAACACAATTATTATCCTGACTATAATGACAAATTATTTTTTCTAGATCTGCACTTATCCACTTTAATCATGCAAAGCAACTTTTGAAAGGTTATTGTAGCCTTCTATAGAAATTTTTTCAAACCAAACCGTACCTAAATTGAATGAATTCTGGCAGTTTTGCCAGAATTCTGACATAATTTCAAATGCATCTCTAATAGTTTTAAATACATTTTATTTTTATCTTAGTAATAACTTAAGAGAATTTATTATAAGCATTTTCTGGATCAGGATTTTTTCTACCTCATCACTATTGACATTATGGATTAGGCCATCCTGTTCATTTTTTGGATGTTCAGAATTATCCTTAGCCTAACTGGCTAGATACTATAGCACTCCCCACTCCTGGATGTGAAAACTGAAAAAAATAAATTAATTAAAAAATCTCCAGACATTGCTAGCATCTTACAGGGGAAAAATTGGCTGAGGTTCAGGGGATAACTACTTTTAACAGACTCATGTGCTATGCTTCCAATGCTTGTTTTATGTTTGCAATAACAATTACACAGGCCGTAGTGATATAAGATTAAATATAGGATAATGAGAAAATAACAGTGATAGGATTAACATGTAAATTATGTGTTGGTACCATGTTAAGCTCCGTGCCATGCTGTATTGAAATGTTTCTAGTTTCTAAAATAGAAAAAAATATGATAGAAATGTCATAACCTTTGGTGAATGCACATTTTATCTTTAACAGTGTTAGTCTGCCCAATATTTTAATCTCTTTCTAGTACCACTGAAAACTACTCAGGCTTTTTCTTCTTTCCCAACATGTTTATTCACACTTTTATTGTTAATATTATCCTCAACTTTAATTTTTTATTGTTTTATTTATTCCTTTATCTTTCACAGGTTTCTTCCCATACACTATTAATTTTTAAGTTATCTATGATAATTAAAATGATTTTCTGGAGAAAGTGTTACTAGAAATCACCATGCACTTTACAACGTGGTGGGAACAATTACTTTAATGTTTTCAAACTTTGGAACACAAGTATGTCATAATGAAAATGCTAACAAAAACAAGTATTAGTATTTGAGTAGCATCCAAATTTCAGTTTGCTAAGTGATATAAACAGATTACATGCTCCTATCAAAAAATATAAAACTCTATATTAAGAAGTCAGAGTGTCATTGTGCTTTAATCAGGCATTCATCTAAATGGAAATGAGCAAGACTAATTCTTCAGAATATAGATGCTGAGCCACACCAACCTTATTATAAAATAAATGGTTAATCTAACAGTGCTCAGGTAAGGAACTATCCTGTAAAATAAATCCATCTATAACACAATACATAAATTTATTAAATCCAAAGATAACAGATTTGTTGCTGTCTTTGGATATGCATTGACATATCTTCACCCAAAATGTCAAAAATAATACATACTTTCTTTACTGTAGCATTCTTGTGAAATTATTTATTTATAACACAGTTTGCTTGTGTTACTTTTAGGCCAATATGTTACTTGTTTTTTTAAATTTTTTATTGATACATAATATTTGTACATATTTATGGGATACATGTGATATTTTGTTATATGCATAGAATGTGTAATGATCAATTTAGGGTCTTTAGGATATCCATCACTTTTAGCATTTATCATTTCTATGTGTTGGGACTTGATATTTTTATCATTAAACTTACATTTCTTTGGGGCTATATATTCTCTCAGTTGATTATATGTGAGGACCTAGAATGCAGGTCCCAGCTAGTGCACCTCTCGATGAGTTCAGAAAATGTTTTTGTGGGTGTTAGCCTAAGTTTAGATATTCTGATAGGACAATCTGGTTTAATCACCTTCTGTTTTTCTCTCACACCAACAAACAACAGAATAAGCTTTCCCTTTACTCAGCTAAAGGAGCTGCTGTTTCCAACAATTTTCTTGAGCTGCAATATCTTTGACGTAAGGGTAAGAGCCACATAAATAGATCAGTGGGCCTGCCCTCTTATCAGCTCCCATGAATGCCAAGCTTTGTGAGTCAGCAGGAAGAGACTTTCCACCCTTTCAGATGCTATTGCTACTGGATTTCTGCTTCTCAACAGTGTGGGAGTAAGAGCACAATATGGAGAAAATAAATATGCAGCTAAAATATTTACCTTTCGTCTTCATTCCTGGGATCTCCTCTTCTTCCTCATTGAGGGATCAATCACAAACTTTCATAGCAGACTTTTTTCCCCTTACATTTGGCTCTCATATTAGTAGCCCTGTGGCATTTGTAGCATCTCTGGACTTGGAATCATGATGGGAGAGAGAAATTTCTACATCATGGGATGTAGAAATCTGATTGGTTAAACTTTGTATATTATATTTTTTAAAAACTGTTAAGTTGTAAATGCCATATATTAGGAATGCTGAATTATCAAGGAGAGTGGCTCTGCACTATATATTTTTAAGTACTGTGTACTGCAATGTTTTTAATGTATTGCATACATACATGCTCAATACACACTAAAAAGCTATTATTGTCTTAAGTTTGACAGACTGTTATAGTTTTGTAGTTCACAGTTATTGAATAAATATATATATGATGTTTCCAATTATCCTTAAATCTCCCACATGATTCAACTGAATTGAGAACTCATCAGTGAGTGATTGGATGAAAAGCTTTAGAATTGACTTTATCACTCAGTGTACCCATCCCAAATTCTCACACTCCTCTCTTTGTATGTATATTCTTTTATTCTTCAAAACTTTCCTGTATTATAGGTAATCCACTATCTTTCCTAATCTAAAAAGAACCAGAAATTTTTCATCTCAGTCATCATCTAAGATTGATAAATGTAATCACAGCTGATGCAACTCTCATTCAAGTATCTGGCTCATTGGTTTATTTGCTAAACACATCATATTTATTCAATCAAATTATAGCCAGCTTCTCACTCTTACCTTACTTCCAAGACTTTTATATCATTAATCGGAGTTGGAAGCTTCAATCTCAGTGGTTTATTTCTTCCTCTGATGTAGCCAGTAATGAGAAATGTCTAATTCCTATTGTCTCAATTATTTTATCATCTTAAGACAAGTTCAGTATAAAAATCACGTGTCTAGCTTGCTTCTTTTAATTATTACAAAATAAAATTATGATTAATTTTAACTTGTGAGCCAAGATATCATATCCAGATCCAAGTATGTAATTTTGTTTCTTTATTTTTGGAGAGATGAGTTTTTATAGGTGAAGATGTAGGGAATCTTAGAGATTTAATATAAATTCTATGAACTATCTGACATATTTCACTTTTTTTCTCATTTCAAGGTTAAAAAATATTGCCACAGAAGGTTACTAATTGTTTTTTAATATCATCTATTTGTTGTTTATATATTAGCAATTTATGTATTTAATTATTAAGCTCATTTATTAGGAATCTGATATATCACAAGCCTTGAACCCATGAATTGAAAACACATTACCCAGTAGTGGCAGAGAAAACAAGTAAATGTGAGTTACAGTATAAGAATATAGACATTATAATTTTTATGTGTGTGTGTTTGTGTATATGTATGTATGTATTTGTGTATGTGTATATGTGTGTGTGTGTGTTTATACTTATATAAAATACATTTTAAACTAGCCATAAGAAAGAGAAGATTTAGAAAGTCTTTCCAGGAGAGAAGTTTAATTTTGGGTACATATATAGAAATGTCATAAAATAGATGTGTCATTTCAGAGGTTAAAGAGAATATGACACTAGGATAACATTTTTTTGTGTGTGACTTAGAAAAATAAGTTTCCAGAGTTTTGAAAATGGATTGGACATTCAAGAGATTCAAGACCAAGTCAAGAATATGTGGTAGTTCCAGTAAGAAGTCATAACTGTTAAGCTAGTTCACAACTGGAAGGATGACAAAGAAACATATTAGTAAATACTAAGTTCACACAAGACATCAAAAGTGAAAGGAAGTTCATATTTGTATGAAAAACTTTTGAACATGCTGAAATTGTGTACATGCAACATCCAAACTGAGATGTATTTAGGCAATTAGGTATAGTTCTAGAACTCAGGAAAAAATAAAAGGAATTGAAAAGAAATGTAGGTATGCATTTTATCAACCCACAGGAAGTGGTGAAACAAAAACTGTGTGAAAGAGAACAGTCTGGGATGACATAAAAGTTGAAAGATGCAGGACTGATTACTGAGATCTGAAGAACACTGGCATTTATGATGAAAACAGAGTCATTGCCTTAGGTTGGCACATGCATATTCATTTGATATCTAAATCTGAATTATTAAAAAATGAAATTCATACAGTTTACAGTGAGGAAAGCTAAGGAAATATAGTATAAATTATGGCTGACATATTAAGTAAGAAGAATACTTCTTACTTTAAGCCAGTCAGAATGAGAAGTATGTCTGGAAGTTAAAAAAAGTTTTAAACTCTTATTCTTGAATTTAAAAAAATAAAAATAAACATGAACCCCCTGTGAATAATGAACATTATAAATGATAGTAGGTGTTATGCCAGAAGCTTGCAACAAGTAAGTACTCATTTAAAAATGACCTACTGAAGTATCCAATAGGAAAAGATGACAAGAATTAAATGTCATCATCAATAATAAGGGGAGTTCATCTAGAACAGAGAAGCAATAAATTGAAAAATATATAAAATATATATTGAAAAGAAATTCAAAATTTCATAGAAACTCTCTTTTTTAAGTAAACATTTGTTAAAATGGAATATTTGGGGAATCTAATTTTAAATTAGATAAAAGTAGAGATGTTCTGGTTAAAAGTGAGGAAGAGGATATCCGAGTGTCCCCTTGATTCTGGATGATCCCTGAGAAACTCATGTAAAATGGTGAGTTTAAAATGAGAGAAAAACGGAGATGAAACTGAATATTGCAAATGTTTTGTGAAGTTTCTAAATAACATATACTTTAAAAAAATAAAGCTAAAAAATTCTCTGAAAAATATTTTCTACTTTATATATTTATTAATTTTTAAGTTACTAATTCAAGCATTTAATCCTCAAATATGCACAAGGTTATTATAAGTCCTCTTCTCAGCTCAAAACTATTTCAGGCTCACAATCCCAGGGCAACCAAACTCATAACAAAATATCTCGTCAATAAATGAATGAATGAATGAATGTATAAAGTTATTCACAAATTATGCACACAATACATTTAGAAATTCTGAAGAAAACATCTTGAACATAACATCCTAACATCAAAATTGCATCTCTTGCATTATAAAGAGAAATAATTATTTGTATATATAACTTTTGCTCTAAAACTTTTCACAAGGAAATCTAAGTACTATGGATTCTAATCTTTTTCAATCTTGTTCTTATCATTAGAATTTAAGCTTGATCACATTTACCAATGTGTCTGTCTCTGCTGTTACTGACAGGGTAGATCGAGTTGAAGTTATGATTTAGGGATTTTATTAAGCTGTTCAAGGCTCTCCTTATAATATATTTATTCCTGATGACTTGACTTCTGCAATGTCAGCTGAATGCATTATAATCTATCATTTTGGATCAGCAGTGTTTCTAGGTTCATTTTGATTTCATGTAGTCTCTCTTTTGAGTTGCTATAAATTAATTTCAAATTTATTTCCTTAGAAGACTTATGCACATTCCTATACTGATTGAATGCAAGTCACTCACTATTTGACATATTTTGACTTGAAAACATATGTATAACAAAAAGAATTTAAATCTTGGCAGACTAGGGATTTTAATTTTAGTATTTATGCAATAACTTTGAATTACAAAATTATTAACTATGATGAATTTAAATTTCTTATCATTTGTAAAATTAAATTATTTTTGTTTGACATTGTTACATTTTATCAAATTTATTATGAATCCAATATAGGCATTTTTAATTTGACTACTATCACCAGATTTCTTTTTATTTCATATAGATAAACACTATAGTAAGCTAAAAGTAATTCTATATATGCTAAGGCTTATTTTGTAATTGATTTCTATGTTCACAATGTTTAAGTTAAAAAGACAATATTTTTATAATTAGATGCATATAGTGACCCACACTACAATACTTTTTAATGATTTAAATCATCTTATAAGTATCAATTACTATATCAGCCTGGAATACAAGTTAGTTGGTTTTATCTTCATTGATCCTATATATGGATTTATATAGGATCTTCATTCCCCACTCTTACAAACTGCCAATGTTTTCTAGTGCTTACAAGTTTATGCTGTCGATTTAGTGTACTATTTGTGGCTGAGTTGAGATCTAAGATCCATTCCATGAACCCATTAAAACACATGGCTTTTTAGTTAATTACATTTTTGTGCAAAAGTAGGCTTTTTAAGAAACCACTGAATTCACATTTCTGTTATATTTATTGCATTTTTAAAATATCTGTGAAAGTGGTATTTTGGAACAATATACATTACCAGGGCAGTGAAGAAAGTTCTGCTCAGCACGAGGCCATGATCAATGAATATTGCTCCAGTGGATTGAAGAACCCAGAAAAATAATTTAATCTACTACACATGGTGACTTATTATAATCAAAATTATATATAAATAATTCCTTTATGAAAATCTTACTTATTAGTGTGTTGTAGCCATGAAGAAACTAGTTAGGAGTGTACTTTAAATATTAAAGTGTGATCACTCCAGTGGAGGTTGGGAAGATGGATGACCAGAGACACCAACCACCAGAGCATCTCAGTAGGAAGAAAAGGTTTTATATGGAAGAGAAAAAACAAAGAGATAAACATAGATTCGGTGTAATTCTGAGAGGATGCGAGAACCTGCAGGAAACTCCCTGGGAAGATGTTGGAGATCAGAACAAGAAAGAGCAAGATATTCGTGGAGATCAACCCCCAAGAGGCTTGGAGTCCAGCAAAAAGGGTAGGTGGAGTGGTTTGTTTCTCCCACCCTCTCATCTCTGACAGTCAGCAGGCTTCCAAGCTGCTGAAGAGTCTTTCTACCCCTATGAGCCCAAAAGCTGATGCTGCCAGAGAACTAGGAGCTCCTTGTGGACAAAGCACCAGGCTCCCAGTTACTCTTGGGCTCTTCCCAAAACCACGGACCCAAACTGAGATGGCGGGTGGCAATATCGCTTCTCTACCCACCGTATGCCTTTATCCTCCCTGAGAGTCTTCCGCTTCACAGATTTTAGCTTTCTTGTTCCCATGCAAACATTTCCCAACTCTGGCCCAGACTGTGGGAGCCACAGGGTTCCAGTGGGTCCCAGAAGATCTGTGTGACTGCAGAGCCAGGACATTCCAGGCAGACTGCTTTGGGGAGAAGGGGACAGAGTAGGCCAGAGTGCTAGTTTTCCTCCATCCAGACTCTTTTCCTCCAACTCCCTTCTCCTACCCATGCTACCAAGAGAGAAAATTGGACTACTGACAGAGAATTGGCTGCCACACTGAGGCTTCTACAGAGTGAGGCTCAAAAGGAGTGCTCAGGCTGTGAGCTCCCTGCTCACTGGCCCTCCCTGGTGCTGCTTCCTGGCAGCTCTGTCAGAGCAGGAAACACCCCTAAGTGGAGGGACATCAAACCTGCTTGAGCACACCATAGGCAAATCAGGACAGGCGCACTTCTCCCTGGCATGGTCAGGGATTGATTTCCAAGGATCCAAGAGCTGAAGGGCATGGAGGGGAGATTTGTGAACCAATCTTGGGAGGCAAGGGAGCCTGCATGGACAGAACTGAGAGGAGAGTGCAGTGTGGGTTCCAGTTGTGCCACAGTCATAGAGCACCCCACCCCCCACAGGAAGGCCACACTCTTAGCCCAGGCCAATCATGGGGGAGTTTAGCTGGTTTGAGCCCCTGCCTGCTGGCAGACTCCGAAGGAGACTGTGGAGCAGGAGAGAGGGAAGAAGAGTGAGAACTGCTCCTGACAGCCAGATTATGAATCTCAATAGCACCCTTCTCCACAAGCAGGCTTTCTTGTTGGGTGGGACCACTTTAGCCCCTCCCTGGCACCTTTCTCCAGAAGTTGGGAGTGGACTTTGACCACTGCCAAAATAGCTACTGGCTCAACCAACTCAGCCCCACCCGGCCTCCCGGCCTCAACCAGATCTGCTGTGACAGAGGATAGGTACTCACCTGGATGTTCCAAGGTCCCATCCACAACATGGGACAGTCACAGGTCCCAAAAATAACACTGAAGCTTGTCCCTTCTGGCAAGCACCACCTACTGACAGGGAGGTCAATCTGCACAGCCCTTTACAGCATCTATTGACTCGATCATATAGGGTGTGTTTAATTCTCACCAAAAAGCACCACCTACTATCTCAGAGATTAAACTGGGAATGTCACTGTTCACACTGTTAAAAACACTACAGGGCTAGGGAAAGAGACCTCTATTCTCCCTCATGAAACAGAGACAGGGAGTCTGCCCAATCACATCACTCACCATGGCTACAGCCTATAAACAACTAGCAACTGAGAAAATTACCACACTAGGATATCTATAATGAAGGCATCCATCCAGAAACCAGAGTGTCATCAAAACACCCATAAGCAAAGCCAAAGTTTCTTACCCATCATATGCTAAAAACACAACTGTACAAGAGAGAGGGGAGGAAAAGCCCCATGTAAACAAAAGAAAATCCAAAATAAGAAGCAACAGCTGCTCCATATGACAAGGAATCAACAAAAGAACTATGGAAGTATGAAAAATAATAGTGGAAAGTTTCCAAAAGGGAACATCAGCCTTCTAGCAATAGATAACTACCAAATGAAAATATTGAAAGGACAAAGAATTCCAAATATTGATTATAAGGAAGCTCAGCAAAATCTAAGAGAAAATGAAAAACCAACTTAAAAAAAAAACCCTAAAAACAATTCAGGAAGTGAATTGTGACTTAAAAATACCTGGAAAGGGACTCTATGATTGAATGGATGTATATTTTGTACTTACAAAAAATAGCAATCTTATATTGTACCTTGGAAGTTGATTATAATGTGGACAAAAATATGATCTGCATTATGTAAGTAGCGTTTATTATCAACGATTTTTATGTACCTCTTTAGATTCCCACAGTCCCTTCATTTAAGTCCTCAGCTGTCTGCCCTGCCTCAGCTGTTTTCATAGCTGTTGGACTCTGGCTGGACAATGTAGTTCCGAAAATTTGCTTGCCTGCTGGTGCTGAACCCTGTTTCTTAGCTGCAGCCAATGCCAGCTAATGCCAGGAATCATTGTTGCCTGAAGGGAATTTTAAAGAACATGAGAAATGACTTCCAGGCTAGTGAGCAAGGGGCCAAAGAACACAACTTCAAATTGCAGGAAAGTTATCACACCCAGGGTATATCTTGACCATCGGAATTAGGGGAGAAGAAAGAGCTAAATTGATAAATTCCCTTTCTTTTCTATCTCCTGTGGGTTGATTTCAGGTATAGCTTCTGAGTACACATTGTTTGAATACATCCTATGTCAATGAGCAACATAGAGTGCATGGCACCTCCTGACTTCTTTCAGGCAAAGTCTATCTCAGTATTGTATTGATCTTCTACTTTCTTTATGCCACTTCTCTGTTGTCCTCATTCTCTGTGTCCTGGATTTGCACTTACAAAATAAGAATTTTGTTCAGGGGCTATTTTCTAAAAATCCCAGACTAAGTGATTTTACAACATTACAGTTTTTTCCTTTTCCATAGAAATCTTACTATTCTGTATTTTCAACAATTGGCTATGTCTTCACAGCCTCACCATAATAGAAGGGCTTCAAACATAGAATTTTGTCAATCATTGTTGATTGGCCAAGTGTGAATATATATATCCCATTGCAATTTTGATTTACAGTTGCAGTTTTATAAGAAATCTGCACACATTTTCATACATTTAAGAAGCAATTGCATATATTTGTCTGTGAGCTACTGTGCATATATTTAGCCAATATTCTTCTGTGTTGTTTGGCTTTTATTAACTTTAAATTTAGATCACAGTATGTATATGAAGTGGTATCACATGGGTGAAACTTAACCTGCATTGTATATGATAAAACTACATTTAATACAGTTGAATTCAACTTTTTAGACACATTTTATTGAAGAGGCATGGATTCTGTAGAGTACTATTAATAGAATCCTTTCATTCTTTATTGTCACGCACTGTTCCTACTTCCCTATTCTAAAATTCCTTCCTAGCCCCTGGACCATATGATTTTTACTTTTTCACATTTTTATATCATATAAGTTGATAGTGATTATATATTACATTTGTAATAAAAATAATCTTTAGCATTTGTAACTTAATACCCATATCATTTGGGAATGAAACTTCAAATTTCATTATTTATACAATGTTGCAATGAAGATCCATGAAAAACTTTTGCAAATTTTGTCATTTCAAAGAATAGTCACATTTTATTACCATTTTATTATCTTGGTCTTTAATATTCTTGGCCTAAATTTAGGACATTATACTAATTGTTCTAAATGAAATCAATAAGGGCAAATCAATTTTTAGCATATGTTTTCCATATGATTTTTTAAATTAAATTAATGCTTCAACAGAGATTGCATCTGTACCATGTCTAATTTTTAAGCTTCTTATCTGAAAAATCAGTTATCTTTTCTGGATGATATTTTATATCATTTACTTCAGTTTGCTAATTTTTAATTGTTTTGTTTCATTTCTGGAACAAATAAACAGAAACTAGAAACAATTTTGTTTCACTTGACCAGTGCTTTCTTCCTTTAGTATGAATATGTTTATATTTTGAAAATTATATATGTATGAGTACTCTGTGTGTAGAATTTTTTTAAGTATTTTATTCTTAATTTTAAATGTTTATTACAATAGCATGAGTTAAATCAAATTTCTATAAAAAATTCTGTTTTGGAGTCAGAAATTTATTTGATTTTCTCTCGATATAGTTTACTTAGATAATTCTTATCTACTTTTGTAATGATATAACAAAATATCTTTATATCAAAGATTTTCTTCTTTTCAAACTTTGCAATTTAGCCACCTCATTCCCATTAAAAATGTATACCATGGAGTACTACTTAGCCACAAAAAACAGTGATGAACTAACACCTCTTGTATTATCCTTAATGGAGCTGGAGTTCATTCTACTAAGTGAAGTACCATAAGAATGGAAAAACAAGCACCACATGTACTCACCATCATTTTGGTATTAGTCGATCAACACTTATATGTACATTTGGAAGTAGCGTTCAGTGGGTGTGAGGCAGGTGGTGAGGAGGGGATGCGTATATTCACACCTAATGGGTGTGGTGTGTACTGTCTAGGGGATGGGCACTCTCTGTTGCAGCTCTGATTCTGATTCAGGAGGTGCAAAGACAATATACGTAACCTAAACGTTTACTCCCATAATATTCTAAAATAAATATATATTAAAATGATATTACTAATTCCTATTTGAAAATATACTGCAGTGCTTTTTATCATTTCAATGAGAAAATAAAGATTTCAATATAAAATTGAGAATATAAAATAGACAAAATTATTTTATTTATAATTTTGGAATAAACTTGTTTACCTGTTTGCATCTTCATGTTTAGAAAAAATCTGTTTTATTATTTTATACACAATTAATCAAAAATGCATAACAATAACAAAAAATTGTGACCTGAGAAAATATTTTCATACCCAAATCCAACAGGTAATAAATACCTATGAGGCTTTTTTTAGTGCTTTTTTTTTTTTTAGAATGATAAATTATTAGAGTGAAATACTATTTACTCAAGTTTATACATAGCAATTAAATGCCACAAACCTCTTTCTGGTTCTTTTCCTGTGTTAAAAAAGCAATTGCTATTTCTTTACTCAGTCTGAATTTAATTCTGATTTTTAATTAGCAGGAGGCCAAGAATCTTATTTAAATCACGCTATTCCCAAGAGTGTGCTCTTCCAATTTCTAATGAAAAATAAACACTAGGTCTACTAAACTTGGTGCTAGGCTTAATTGGGACTTATTTAGTTTTTCTTTCCACAAACTCCTGGATCAAATATGTCATTTTACCACTAGTATAGAAGATTTTCTTTCTTATTTTTACACACATATTAACTGAATATTATATTTATTATAGAAAACCTTTCGTATTTTTCCAATATCGTTCAAAATGTAACAGAAGAAGGAGGACTAAAAATTAAAAAGATAAACATATGAGCAGATTAACTAGATAATTTTGCATTAATGCTTAAAGAAGAGAAAACCAGTGAAGGTGATACTTTTCTGTGATGGGTAAGAAGAAAAAATAAAACAAACAAAAAGAACTGGAAAAGAACAAGTTTGCAATTTTTTTTAATTTATGAGGTGAGGCAATGTTTAAGTGTTTCAAAGCAGAATTATTTACAGAAAAACAAGGCATCCTCTGATTAACAAAAAGGTAGAGACATTCTGATTCAGTGGAAATTATTTATAATATCACAATGATGTTGACCTTCCAGTAAGCATATTAACATATATAAAATAAGTGTGGCTGGCCATCACATATAAGAGTATGAGGGGGACATTTGACTTCAAAATTACTTAGAGATCATATTACAGAGGGTCTTAAGTATATCAGTAAAGAATTTAAATTTCTCTTGAAGGAAATGAAGATCCATTGACATGCTTTAATGGGACAAGTGACAAAATGAGATTTGCATTTTAATAACTTCTGGAAACACATAAGTAATAAATAAATTTGAAAGCAAATAGACTCAAGGTTAAAGAAATTATGTATGAATAAACAAGGGAAAATTAGTATAGATAGTGTAGTGGCTAAGACATGACTATCCTAGGAATTGATTATAGAGGAATTAGAGAAACTCAAGAATAGCTCATGGTGAGTGGAAATGTGATTACTACAATGACAAATTATGGAAGAGTAGAGTTTTGTTTTGAGTGCATAAAGATGGGGATGGATTATGAATTCAATTTTACATGGTTGAGACAAGACTATGGCATATTTAGATGAAGAATTCCAGTAGGTAATAAAAATGTAGATTAGATTATCAAAAAGTGATAAGATTATCTAAGAATGTATTTCATGAGACGAAGAGGTTAAAAATAAGCCTTTGAAAGTACAAAATTTATACAAAGTAAAATGCCGTAGTATAATTTGGACAGGAAATAGAAAAGGCCAATGGAAATGCAGAAGTCAAGGAAATAGAGAATCTAAAGAGGGGAAAGTAGTCAATGGTGCTGCATGCCATCAAGAGGTACTAGGAGAAAGGTCACAGAGTTGATCATTGTATATTTTGATTAAGAGTTCTTTGCACACTTAAAACAGTTTTGGTAGAATTAGGGGAATTCAAATGCATTGTATTGCATGTTGAATACTTACATAGGTAAGTTGTTTGCAATGAAAATTATGCCCATAATATTAGAGGCTGTAAATTGGCAAAGTCTTAAGGAAGCTTTTTATCTTTCATTATTTTCTCTATATTTTAAAGACCTTATTTTTTAGAATACTTTTAGGTTTACAGCCAAATTGAGAGAAAAGTACAGAGATATCTCACACACACTCTGGCCCCACCATAGCCTACTCTATTATCAACATCTGCCACCAGAGTAGGACATTTGTTACAAATGATGAACTGACATTGATATATCATTGTCACACAAGTCCATAGTATCAATTAGGGCTCTGTTTCGATTTTGTACATGCTATGAGTTTGAAAAAATGTGAAATGTCATGTATCTACAATTATAGCATCATACAGAGTAGTTTCTCTGTCCACAAAACTCTCTGTGCTCTGCCTATGCATCCTCTCTTCCCCTATCTCCTGGAAATCACTCATATTTTTGCTATCTCCACAGTTTTGTCTTTTTCAGAATGTCATTGTTGTAAGCATACACTATGCAGCCTTTTAGACAGATTTCTTTCACTTAGTATTTGCATTTGAGTTTCCTCCATGTCTTTTCATGGCTTGATAGCTCATTTATTTTTGATAATATTCTATCATCTGGACATATCACAGCTTATTTATCCATTCGCCTACTGAAGGACATCTTTGGTGATTCTAAGTTTTGGCAATTATACATAAAGCCACTGTAAACATATGAATGCAAGTTTCAACTTTTTGAGTAAATAGTAAGGAGGGTGATTGTTGGATTTTATGGTAAAAGAATGATTAGTTGTGTATGAAACTGCCAAATTGTCTTCCAGAGTAGCTGTATTATTTTACATTTTTACCAGCAAAGAATGAGAGTGACTGTTGCTCTACATACTTACCAGTATTTGGCATTGTCAGTGTTCTGGGTTTTGACCACTATAATAGGTGCATAGTGGTCTTTCGTTGCCATTTTAATTTGTGTTTACCTGTTGATGTGTTATGTGGAGCCATCTTTTTGCATGCTTATTTGCCATTTATATATCTTTTTTGGTGAGGTGTTTGTCCCTGTCTTTGGCTTATTTTTTAATCTGATTAAAATTTATTTTAAAAATGTTTTGCTTTCAAATTATTTGATTAACTGATTGTTTTCCTATCATTGAGTTTTAATAGTTCTTTATCCATTTTGGATAAAAATCATTTATCAGATATGTGTTTTATTCATTCATTCATTTATTTATTTGTGAGCTCATCATAACTACGTTTTTGACAATTAAAAATTGTACACATTTAAATGATACAATTTGATTTTATATATGTATATATTATATATAATATGGTATTGTAAATTATATATATGGTGAACTATTCACCACAATCAAAATAATTAATATATCCACCACCACTTTTGCAAATATTTCTTATCACCCTGTGGCTTGTCTTCTTATTCTCTTATCAGTGTCTGTCACAATGCAGGAATTTTTAAATTTTAATTAAATCCAGCTTATGAATTCTTTCATTCATGAATCATGCCTTTGGTGTCATATCTGAAAATTATTCACCAAACCCAAAGTTCTAGATTTTCTCCTATGTTATCTTTTAGTATTAAGACTTTTATAGTTTTATTTAAGTCCGTGATCCAATTCGAGTTAATTTTTGTGAAGTGTATAAGGCGTGTGTCTAAATTAGTTTTTTTTGCATGTGGATATCCAGTTATTCCAGCACCATCTGTTGAAAGAACCATTTTTTCTCCATTGTATTATTTGCTCTTTTGTGACAGGATAGTCAATGTGGTTCTATTTCTAGGCTGGTTATTCTGTTCCATTAATCTGTTTGCTTATTCTTTTGCCAATATCCACTGTCTCGATTACTGTATGTTTATAAATCTTGAAGTTGGGTAGTACCAGTCCTCCAACTTTTTCTGCTTTTTCAATGTTGTGTTGACTATTCTGGATCTTTTGCCTCTCTGTTTACATTTTAGAATAATTTTTTTCAAAATCTACAAAATAACTTTCTGGAATTTTGATGTGGATAATATCGAATCTATAGATCAATTTGGGAAAAATTAACATCTTTTCAATATCGAGTCTTCCTATTCATAAACTGGAAAGTCTCTCCATTTGTATAGGTCTTCTTTGATTTCTTCCATCAGAATTTTGTATTTTTCCTCATATAAAACCCCATAATATGCTGAAATAAAAAATAAATTTAAAAAAACTTATACATATTTTGTTAGATTTATACTTAAGTATTCCATTTTCAGGTTGCTAATGTAAATGTATTGTGTTTTTAATTTCAGATTTTACTTGTTCATTGCTGCTATAGAGAAAAATGAAAAAAAATCGTATTATACTTGTATCCTGCAACTGAGATATAATCTCTTATTAGTTCTTAAAGTTTTTGTAGATTCTTTCACATTTTCTATGTAGACAATCATGTCATCTGTGAACAAAGATATTTTATCTCTTTATTTCCAATACCAACCTTTTCTTTCCTTTTTTATTAATTAACTAGGACTTCTAATACAATTGAAAAGGAATGGTAAGAGAGGATATCCTTGCTTTGCTCCTATCTTAATGGGATGACTCCTAGTTTCTTACCATCAAATATAATGTCAGCTGTAGATATTTTTGTTGACATTCTCTATTAGGTGAAGAAGAACCCTCTATTTCTTGTTTACTGATAATTTTTATCACAAATGGGTACTGAAATTTCCCAAATGCTTTTTCTGTATTTTATGGACAAATCAATAGTGATTTTTCTTCTTTAGCCTGTTGATGTGATGGATTATATTATTTGGATTTTGAATGTTGAACTAGTCTTGCATACCTTGGAAAAGTACCACTTGTTTATGGTGTATAATTAAATTTATACTTTGTTATATTTGACTTGATAATATATTGTTGGGAACATTTGCAACTATATTTATGCAAGGTATTAGTCTGCAGTTTTCTTTTCTTGTGATGTCTTGCCTGGTTTGGGCACTTAGTCAATGTTGGCCTCATAGCGTGAGTTAGGAAGCATCCCCTCAGATTCTATTTGCTGAACATGATTGTAGAGAATTGTTATAATTTATTTATGATATATTTGCTAAAATTCATCAGTGAACCTATCTGAGCCTGATGCTTTTCTCTTCTGAAACTTCATTAAATTTTGATTAAATTACTTTAATAGGTACAGGCCTATTCAGATGGTCTATTTTTTCTTGTGTGACATTTGGCAGACTATGTCTTTCAATGACTTGGTAATTTCATCTAGGGGATCAAATTTGTAGGCAATAGAGTTGTTTATAGTACTATTCATTTAATGTCTGTTGGGTCTGTAGTGATGTCCCCTCTTTCATTTCTCATATTAGTAATTTGTGTCATCTCTTTTTCTTAGCCTGGCTACAGGCTTTTCAATATTTTTTATATTCTCAAATAAGCAGCTATGGTTTTATTGATTTTTTTCTATTGATTTCTTATTTCTAATTAAATTGATATCTGCTATAATTTTTATTATATTATTTTTTCTGCTTACTCAGGATTTAATTTGTCCTTTCTTTTCCAGTTTCCTAAGGTGGAAATTTAGATGATTAATTTTAGATATTTCCTGTTTTCTTATCTATACATTAAAATATATGAATTTCACTTTAGAGACTGTTTTCGCTACAACCCACAAATTCTGATATGCTGTGTTTTCATTTTCACTTCTTTTTTTATTTATAACAAATATTTATAATTTATTTATTTATAGTAGTCTCAAAATTTTTAACTTTCTTTTGTATATGTTGCTTTTTTTCATTTCAGCATATTATGGGGGTACAAATTTTAAGGTTGCGTATAATGCCCTTGTCCCCCATCGCACCACAAGTCTGAGCTACAAGTGTTAATATCCCCCAGACAGTGCACATCTCACTCATTATATATGTATATACCTGCCCCCTCCTCCCCTCACCTGCCCAATACCCAATAGATGTAATTCCTATGTGTCCACTTAGGTGCTGATCAGTTAATACCAATTTACTAGTGAGTATATGTGGTACTTGTTTTTCCATTCTTGGAATACTTTACTTAGTAGAATGGGTTCCAGCTCTATCCAGGAAAATACAAGATGTGCTATATCACCGTTGTTTCTTAGAGCTGAATAGTACTCCATGGTATACATATACCACATTTTATTAATCCACTCATGCATTGATGGGCACTTGGGTTGTTTCCACAGCTTTGGAGTTGTGAATTGTGCTGCTATAAACATTAGAATGCAAATGTCTTTTTTGTAGAGTGTCATTAGATCTTTTCGATAGATGCCCAGTAGTGGGATTCCTGGATCAAATGGTAGATCTACTTGTATTCCTTTAAGGCATCTCCATATTGCTTTCCAAAGAGGTTGAACCAGTTTCTATTCCCACCAGTAGTGTAGGAGTGTTCCTATCTCTCCGCATCCATGCCAACATTTATTGTTTTGAGACTTTTTGATAAAGGCCATTCTTACTGGAGATAAGTGATATCTCATTGCAGTTTTGATTTGCATCTCCCTGATGATTAGAGATATTGAGCAATTTTTCATATGTTTGTTAGCCATTATTCTGTCTTCTTTTGAAAAGTTTCTTTTCGTGTTCTTTGCCCACTTTTGGACAGGGTTGTTGGATTTTTTCTTGCTGATTTTCATGAGTTCTAAGTAGATTCTAGTTATCAGCCCCTTATCAGATGTGTAGGATGCGAAAATTTTCTTCTATTCTGTAGGTTGTCTGTTTGCTTTCATGACTGTTTCTTTGGTTGTGCAGAACCTTTTTAGTTTGATCAGGTCCCATTTATTTATTTTTGTTGTTGCTGTGATAGCCTTTGGGGTCTTCATCATAAATTCTTTGCCTAGGCCAATGTCTAGGAGAGTGTTTCCAACAGTTTCCTCTGTAATTCTAATAGTTTTATACCTTAGGTTTAAGTCTGTTACCCAGTGGGTGTTGATTTTTGTGAGAGGTGAAAGGGGTGGATCCTGCTTCAGCCTTCTACAAGTGGCTATCCAATTTTCCCAGCACCTCTCATTAAATAAGGATTCTTTTCCCCAGTGAATGCTCCTGTCTGCTTTGTCGAAGATTAGGTCGCTATATGAGGATGGTTTTATATCAGGGTCCTCAGTTCTCTTCCACTGGTCAATATTCCTATTTTTGTGCCAACACTAAACTGATTTAATTACTACAGCTTTGTAGTATAATTTGAAATCTAGCATATTGATACTCCCATTTTGTTTTTATTGCCTAGAATTGCGTTTGATATACGGGGTCTTCTCTGATTCGAAACGAAGAGTAAAAGTTTGTCTATATCTGTGAAAAATGATGTTGGGATTTTAATAGGGATTGCATTGAATCTGTAGATCAGTTTGGGTAGTATAGACATTTTAACCATGTTGATTCTGCCGCACCACGAGCATGGTATGCATTTCCATCTGTTTACGTCCTCTGCTATTTCCTTCCTCAGTGTTTCATAGTTCTCCCTGTAGAAGTCTTTTACCTCTTTAGTTAAGTATATTCCTAGGTACTTTATTTCTTTGTTGCTATTGTGAAGGATATTGAGTTCTTGATTTGGTTCTCAGTTTGACTGTTATTGGCCTATAGGAATGCCTCTGATTTGTGTATATTGATTTTGGATCCTGAGACTTTACTAAATTCATTTATCAATTCCAGGAGTCTCTTAGTTAAATCCTTGGGATTTTCTAAATATAATATTATATCATCAGCAAACAGTGAAAGTTTGATCTCTTCTGTCCCCACGTGGATACCTTTAATTCCACTTTCATGTCTGATTGGTATAGCCAGGACTTCTAGCACTGTTTTGAATAGAAGTGGAGATAGTGGGCAACTTTGCCTGGTTCCAGTTTTAAGTGGGAATGCTGTCAGTATTTTCCCCATTCAGTATTATGTTGCCTATGGGTCTGTCATATATGGCTTTTATCATTTTTAGATATGCCCCTTCTATGCCTATTTTATTAAGTGTTCTTATCATGAAAAGATGTTGATTTTGTTGAATGCTTTTTCTGCATCTATTGAAAGGATCATATAGTTTTTATTTTTGCTTCTGTTTATGTGATGAGTTACATTTATTACATTTATTTGCATATGTTGAACCATCCCTGCATCCCTGGGATGAAGCCAACTTGGTCGTGATGGATTATTTTCTCGAAAACATCTGGATTTGGTTAGCTAGGATTTTGTTGAAAATTTTTGCATCTATATTCATAAGTGATATTGGTCTGTAGTTTTCTTTCTTTGTTGCATCCTTTCCTGGTTTTGGGATCAAAGAGATGTTGGCTTGGTAAAATGATTCTGGAAGGATCCCATCCTTCTCAATGTTGAGGAATAATTTCTGCAGGATAGGCACCAGTTCTTCTTTATAAGTGTGGTAAAATTTGGGTGTGAAACCATCTGGGCCAGGACTTTTCTTTTTAGGAATGTTTTTAATTGCTGTTTCTATTTCAGCTCTCAATATTGTTCTGTTCAGGAATTCTATTTCATCCTGGTTGAGCCTAGGGAGGCTGTGTGTTTCTAGAAATTTGTCCATTTCCTCCTCTTTTTCCAGTTTGTGTGCATAAAGGTTTTTGTAGTATTCATAGATTATATCTTGTATCTCTGTTGGATTGGTTGTGATATCTCCTTTTTTGTTCCTGATGGAGTGTATTGAGATTTCTCTTTTCTGCTATTCGTTAGTCTAGCCAAAGGCGCATCAATTTTGTTGATTTTTTTTGACGAACCAACTTTTTGTTTTATTAATCTTCTGTATAGTTTCCCTGTGGTCAATTTTGTTTAGTTCTGATTTGATCTTGTTAATATCACTTCTTCTGCTGGGTTTGGGGTTGGTCTGTTCTTCTTTTTCCAGCTCTTTGAGTTGATTCATTAGATTGTCTATTCGTGATCTTTCTGAGTTTTGAATATAGGCATTTATAGAAATAAACATTTTTCTCAGTACTGCTTTAGCTGTGTCCCAGAGGATTTGATAAGTTGTCTCTCCATCGTCATTAAGTTCAAAGATTTTCCTTTTTTTTAATTTTTTTTTTATTTCAGCATATTATGGGGGTACAAATATTATG
>VBSM01003039.1:16319848-16398338 GCA_008086735.1 Cheirogaleus medius
ACTCCTGAGCTTAAATGATCCGCCCACCTCGGCCTTCCAGAGTGCTAGGATTACGGGCGTGAGCCACCATGCCTGGCCTGCAATTTCAGTGTTTTATCCAAAATTAATCTGCTCTGTTTTCTAAGTATATACCAACTTAGTAATGAAAAATAAAATTAATATGGAATCTACTCAGGTAAACAATGAAGTGCCATAAAAAATACTTTTAGAAAAACCCGCACTATTTTTTTTAAAAATCCTCTATTTTTCATAACTTTGGGAATTAATATATACAATTATTTATAGTAAAAAACAAGAGAAGAAAGACTGAAGGGACCATTCATAAAAATGTAAATTGTTCTGCTGGGTTTTCATGTTTCTCCATACTCATACTTAATCTAATGTGAAATGTAATTTATAGTTTCCATTTCCAACCTGTCTTGGTTTTATACTTCCACTTGAATATATCTCACACAGATATCCCAACTAAGATATTTCTCTTACAGAATGAATGACAATGAAACTGAGAGGAAGTATCATAAAACTAAAATTAAACCTGAGCACATATAATAAACAAAATGAAAATGTTCTGAGCTGAAACCACATTCTTTCTAGATGGGAAATTTGCTTTATAAATACATAATTTTAAACATACTTACCAAATATAATTGTAAAATGAACATTTGAAATGTAAAATATAATAATTGATGTCTAAATGTGACTGTCAATGGGAAAAAATGGTGATAAACTGAGATAGCTATGTTCACATTTAATGATAATATTTAAACAACATTAAATTCTAATATCTGTTTATCTGCACTCAAAGAATCAAGAAAATGGAAGCAATCAGAATTTTAATTATGCTAAAAAATATAAAAGCTCTGATAAAAGAAATAATGATTTAAAGAATTTTAACCAGTTCTGAGAAGGGTGTGATACAACACTTGCAGTGCATTACTCTGTCAGCTTCCCGACCCCTTGGTGCCAGTTTTAAATGTGCATGTGTTTGAATTCCTTAGTTCCAGTTGTGGCTTCCTGATTCCCAACCTTCCCAATGGTGGCAGAAGCAGCAGCTTTCATGGAGGAGGAGTTTTATGCTATTACAGAAGTCATTTCTAGAGAAATATCCTAGATTGCTGTATCCTTCCTGTTATGGACTGAATCATGTCCCCCAAAACTCATATGTTGACATCCTAACCACCAGTACCTCAAAACGTGACTTTCTATTTTGAAATAGGACCTCTAAATAAGTAATTAGGTTAAAAATGGGTCAAGAAGGTGGGCCTAATTCAATCTGACTGATGCCTTTATAAGAGAAGGAGATTAGGATGTACAGAGAGATACCAGGGTACACATGCACAGAGGGATGGCCATGTGAAAGACAGCAAGAGGGCGGCCCTTTGCAAGTCAAAGAAAGGGGTCTCAGAGGAAATTAACCCTGCCAGAACCTTGATTTCGGACTTCCAGCTTCCAGAACTATGAGAAAATAAATCTCTGTTGTTTAAGTCATCCAGTCTGGGAGTGAGAGTAATAAATTAATACTCTGCCATTTCTTAGAATGTGCAACCTAAATTCTTGTACTTTACCCTTTCTGGTAAAGTACATAGAAAAACTCTTTATTTTCCCTGGATTGCATACTGATTGATGTAATATTTAATAGGAGAATTAGGTAACAGATTCTTAAGATTGAGACTCAGAAATTTCTTATGTAAACTGGTTGGGTTTTGAAGACAAAGATGATCTGGTTCCTCTTGGAAAATGGGATATTAATAGTATGTGACATGCAATAGCAAAACAGTTAGTCAAATTATGATTAAGCCTAGAAGAAATGCCTACTAGAGATAAGACTTTGGCGGAGTGAATGGCCACTGTGTTTGACTAGTATAATTTCAATGAATAATTAAAGTTATATGGGGACAATGGTGGTGTCTTAAGTACAGAATATTAAAAAAATAGAAAAATGACAATCTCAAGGTTTAAAACATCAGTTCAAGGAATGATAACAGAGTCATAGACCTTCTTTGACTATCCTCCAATATTTCTATTTCTTGTAGCGATAGGGCTGCTGATATATATAAACTTCAGATGTAGAGTGTGACATAGCTGAATTTCAAGAGATATTCAATGCATAGCTCTAAAGTTCTCTGTGTGAAACTGATGTCATTGATTGGAAAACAGTGGACCTTTGAAAAGAAGAATGGAGATATTTGGGGTACTACTGTACCCTGGACCACAAAACACCAGTGAACTTCCCTTGTCAGGAAAAGCAGCCCCTTCTCTGCTGTCTTATTAAGTTATCTTGAAAATACTGTAATGGCACATCTAGAAAAAAACATTCTTATAAGGCTTCATAGTTCTTCATATGCTCTATCATGCACTTCTCATTGTCCCCTGAACTGTATGCAGACTTGTAGATCAGCACACCACACTAGCGAAATATAAAATTATATCTGGTTATATAAAACTAAGATACCATAATTGTTGCAAGTTTTTAACTGATTAACATCAGCTAAAACCCAGGGGGTGTGATGGAAATAGATTGTAAAGATCCTAGGCAAAAGAGGAAGCTACCACCAAATTTTAGATTAGGCCAACAATATCAATTTTGATAAACTTAACAATTTTGGATTTCATAAATTGGCTAAAGCAAATAAGAATAATTACAACTGGCCTTTATGTTGATTTACATTAAATTAAGTTGAATTTCTAAAACTACCTTGATACAATTCAAATTTAATATAAAAATGTAGGAATATTAGAATGAATTGATCCTGTATTATGTCAAATACACAACTATTTGCACTCAGGGGGTCCAAAGGATTCTCTCTAAAGAAACTGAAGAGTTTAAGATGTTCATGAATCAAATATCTCAATACTGTTATATAGTTACTCTATCAATTCTTCCCCATCAATCGATATATTTATTTTGGACAAGTTGATTCTAAAATGTATAGGGAAATGCAAAATGATCAAAAGTTAAAAAAAAATCTTTAGAAATAAAAATGTTGGCAGTTTACTATACCAGATATCAAGCCTTATTATAAAGTTGCGATAAAAAAAACAATGTGAAATTGGTGGAATGGTAGTAAACTAGTGGAACAGAATAGAGAAAGCAGAAAAAAATTCTCACATATACTGTTTAATTTATGACAGATTTGCAAAGAAATGCAGTGAGGGAAAGTTTGTTTTTTAAGAATTAGTGAGTGCCCATACAGAAAAAAGAAGTCTTTATCCTTATCTCACATTATAAAGGCAAATGGATTACAGATAGATACAAGCCTGTGTTTAAAATCTAAAACAACTAAATTAGAATAACAGAAGTGTATCTTTCTGACTTTGACATAAAAATATTCCTTAACCAGGACACAGAAAGCACAGTAGAAATTATTAATACACTAAGGCGAAAGTTTCCATTGAGCCATCGGGTAAGTAAAAAAGAATGTCACCACAAGGGTATATGCAGTCCCTGAGGGAAGCAAAACTAATGAGATGAGCCCTGCGATAGCCATGGCTCTTGCTCTGTGACAATTTTTTGACTAAGGAAGAGGGACATGGAGTTCAACTATACCAGAACAGCCTCACTGAGGTAAGGATTTTTTTATTCCATTTTTGTTCTAGTCATTGGTTTTGTATCGAATATCTTTTTACATGTTGGAGAATTGTTTATTTGTCCTTCCATAACATTCAGCACAATTGTTAATCCCTGACTGCTTTTTACTTCTAGTATGTGCATTTCTTGAGGGCAATCGCCAACCAGGGAAGTGAATGTGCTGTGGACTCCATTTAAAATACCAGGACCACCAAATGTGCATACACCAAATGATTTAATGACATGGCAATGATCATATAGTCCCTTTCTAAAACTTTAGTTTGTTCTGAGCTCGAAATCCCTCCACATTACACAATAGATTGCGTAAGTCATCTAAATCATTCCTCTTGGTGAGAGAGGAAAAAAAATAAAATACAAATATTCATTGTTTCTCAATTGTTATGACTAAGACATATACTAATACTTCAAAGAAATAAATCTAGTATTTATACTTCTCAGTGTTTAAAATTTTAAAAAATATGGCAAAATTTTTAATTTAGTGAAAAAATCAATTGCTAAGAAATATATTTGTTGCCTTATTCACACATAGTAGTAAATGTTTTCAGTTTATTTATTCATGCTGTAAATAGTTATTTGAAACCACATCACATCAGCTTTCATCATAATTTTATATTCCAAAAATGATCAAACAACCTTCTGGGAGATGTAAATGTTCTAGAAATCCTGATTTAATTCCATCCTGTATGTGTAGCTAAAACTTAAACACTTTGAAGTTGTGTAAAGACTACTAATAGGCAAAACCTACACATGTAAGACACACTTTATTTCTCATACAGTTGAAATACTTTGGCATAAATATATATTCATGGTTTTGAAGAGATAATAAAATGAGCAATTTATGCTAAAAAGTTTCAGCCTTAGTATTGCTGAGCAAACATACAATGAATTAACTAAGACTTGAATTAATTTTCAAAAGTTAATTTTAAAAAATAAAGCTGATTTGATCACTTCTCTGTGGCAATTCTGGTGTTTTTTACCTGCCCTCATTATTTCACAGCAGAGTCCAAGCTAGAAAATTAAAAAAATACAGCATTAAAAATACTCAAACCTGAGAGTTTTGAATAGCTACGGATTTCATTAACACTTAAAATTGTGTAAGAAGATGAACGGAAAATTTTGAAAACTCAAAGGACGATCACAGGAAACTTGCTCTTGAGTTCTGTGGGTATTTTACATAATTAATGCATTGAGAATTTGTGTATGGTGCATGAACATAAATTGTTCAATGGTAAATTATCTCATTTTGTATCCTTGCATTTACTATAATTTCATACAATTGAATTTAATGAACATTTTTTTTCATTACCTACTGCCAGGTTACTAGGTGCAGATAGATGTGATGGAAAAAGAAATAAGGGATTATGCATGTCCTTGAGAACTCTCTCTCCAGATTCTTGGACATACTAACACACACATACACCCAATGTGTATGTTGCTCTCTGTGTTTGACTCCATTTCTCAGATGTTATGGTCTGAATTTGTGTCCCCCTCAAATTCATATGCTGAAGCCCTAACACTCAGTATCCCAGAATGTGCCTGTATTTTGAGATATGGCCTTTGAAGTGGTGATTAAGTTAAAATAAGGCTATTAGAGTGGGTTCTAATCCAATCTGACTTCTATCTTTACAAGAAGAGGAGTTTTGGACCCCAAACAAATGCAGGGATGTGCACACGTAGAAGAAATGCCATGAGAAGAGTTAGAAAGATGATGGTCTTTTGCAAGCCAAGTAGAATGCCTTTGGAAAAAACCAAACCTACTAACACCTTGATTTTGAACTTGTAGCCTCCAGAATTTTGAGAAAATAAATTTCTCTTCTTTAAGCTTCTCAGTCTGCAGTATTTTGTTATGGCAGCCCTAGCAGAGTAATATACCAGGTTACAACTCATTTTCTTAATGTCTAAGTTTACTTAACACATACTTGAGAATCTGAAAACTTACTTTCTACTGGGTTCTCTACACAGCAATCCCCAAACTTTTTGGCACCAGGGACCATTTCATGGGAGACAATTTTTCCAAGGCAGTGGGGAAGGCAGAGATCAGGCAGAGATGTGAGCAATGGGGAGCATCCAACCACTCACCTCCTGCTGTGCTGCTCTGCATCCCTCTCCTTCCCATTCCTAAGTTTCATGGAAGAAAATTTCTCCATGGATGCCTGGGAGGTGGGGGGAAGATGGACTGTATGAATCCTTAGTTGGGGGTTGGGGACTGCTGTTCTACAGTTTAAAATTAATGAACAAAAAAGACATCATCTCTGAATAATAAATTTTAAGATCTAATCAGAGTGGAAAAGACAAACACTGCATAAATATGGCAGTTTTGATGAATGTGGAAATTTTCTGTACAGTGTGTTTTGGGAACAGACAATAGGACATCTAAGTAAAGTTTATCATAGGATTTTTCTCTTAAGGAGTCATTTCAAATCTATTCAATACCAAAGCAAGAAGGGTAGTATAGGCCATGCCTATCCACAAGAGATTGAAAAGTCAGAACATGTTTTCAACAGAGCACACACAGTCCATTTTTTCCCCTGTTTTTACAGTTTTGTTCAGGTACAATTTGCATACCAAGAAATCTCCTTTTAAGGTATTCAGATTTATGAGTTTTGACAATTTATTATACAGCCATAAAGCTATGACCACAATGGAGATATTGAACATAAAAGATTCTCCAAGGAATTCTCTGCAATCCCTTTGTGATCGAACCTCTCCCCTATTTCTACCCCATACAACCACTGAGATTTTGGCTACCAATAATGATGCTGCTGTGAACATGTCTGCACAACTTTTTATGTGACCATCCACACATTTTCTTTTCACTTTGCTAGAGTGGCTCACAGAACTCAGGGAAACATTTTACTTATGTTATCCATGTATTACAAAGGAAACAGATGAACAGCATAATGGAAGAGATACATAAGGTGAGATATGGGAGAAGGGGAGCAGGGCTTCCATGCCCTGTCCAGGGGTTGCATCACCCTCCGGGAACCCCCAAGTGTATAGCTATCTGAAAGTCTCAATCCAGTTATTTTGGGTTTTCATGGAGGCTTTATTATATAGGCATGAATGATTACATCATTGTCCATTGGTGATCCATTCAACCTTCAGCCCCTCTCCCCTCCCAGGAAGTGGGACTGAAAGTTTCAAACCTCTAATCACATGGTTGTATCCCCTAGGAATGAGCCCCCATGATGAGGTTATGTAGAGACCCTCTATGGCCAGCCATTCATTAGCATATAAAAGATACTCATCACTCCAGAGATTCCAAGGATTTTAGGAGTTGTATTTCAGGAAACAGGACCAAGACCAAGTATCTATTTCACAGTATCACAGACAGGAAGACATAATAGGCTAGAGGGCTAAGAATATTCTGCATTTTATGAAAATAAGTAAAATTTAACTGCTTTTGGAACTCCAAAACACTATAAGCCTTGAGAGAGATGTGATTGTGATCTGAGTCACATATAGTTACAACTTCCATTTCTCAGATTATAGACTAACTCTTTTTTCTTATTTCTCTTATTCTGTACAATGACTAGAGAGAATTAAACAATGTCAGGGACAAAAACCTCTTGCCTTCTTAATTAGTGACCCTTGTTATAGATTATCTTCCCCTTTGTTGTACTGCTTTGCTTAGACCAGATGACAGAAAAGCCATGACTATTACACCCTCTGTAAAAATGTTAAATGCACACTTCTAAAAAAGAAACACTGCTTATAACCAATCAAATTGCTATAACTATGTGCCAATGTTGTAAGAAAAATGTTGTAATTCTGCCAAAACCTCCTCTGTCTCTGCCTATATAGATGAAACCTTAACTGCCTTACTTCAGAACACTGACTTCATTTCTTTAAAGTTGGTGTTTCTAGGTAAGCTATCCTCAAATTTTGTGCTTGAATAAATTTTCTTTAAGTTAGATTTTGACCCTGTTGATTATTTAGGTTGACAATTTAAAAAATAAGGTAGAGGACAAGAATCTAAACAGTAGATCTATCTAGAGGAGTGTGTAGAATGTAAGGATAAAAATATTAGCAAAGTGGGCTGATATTTCCAGAAACCAAGGAAACAGAGTTTTAAGGAAGGAATCAGAGATCAACTGAGCTCCAGCTACATGAGGATTGAAAAATATGAGCTATATGAAAGTCATTGACAACTTTACAAGAAATATAAGAATAATTGTGTTAGGAAAATTAAGGCAAATTTCAGATTTAAATAAATTTGAAGTCTAAATCGTGGTATAATACTCTATATAATATCTATATCCAATGAGGCTTGATGGGATTGTGAAGAGAGGCTGTCAGAACAGGATATTAATTGTACTCTGCCTGATATGGCTGTGGGAAGAAAAATGATTGAGTTGAATTGAGGTCCAAGATCTTCTTGCCTGTTCCCTAACAGGAGATTAGGGACTATTTGCTGTGGTCCAAATGGAGTGGCCTGAAGGTGGTGATTATTGCAAACCAGTGAACAATGCCCATTCATACCTGCAATAGAATAGAAGGTAATTACCAATCAGCAGGCCAAATAGAGATTGTGGCAGGTAAAATGTTGCTCTGGTGGATGACACCATGGTTATAGTAAAGTTTAAAAAATGGAAAATGAGAAAGAAAAATAGACCCTATAGTGGCATCACTTATTCAGGAATGAATAATTGACATTGATGTGAGTTGTGGAGGGCTTTGTCTTTTATTGCCTTTGGTTGGATCTTGGGCAATCATGCACGTTGCCCAATTTTAATCAGTCATACTGCATGGTAGTATTTAAAATTCTCAAACTCTACTTCATAATGAATACTAAGTAGTACTATACTCCGCAAGGACAAGAAATTTCAGCTCTAAGTGATAAATATTAGGCAAAAGGGTATTGAGTCCCACCAGATTGCTTTATTTTAGTCCTGACTTGCCTGTGAAAAAACTAAATGGCTCATGGATACTAACTGTTAATTATTGTGACTAGAATAAATTCATGCATTTTACCTTCCACATTGCCAGATATAATGAAAGCTGTTCAGTCCCACAGTCTAAATAGATGAGTATGCTCATATAGACTTGTTAATGCTTTCTATATTGTTCTAACATTGAAAATAAAAATAACCACTTGTATACCTATAATATTGTGATGTACACCACAATCCTCCCATTCAGCATATCTGAAATCTCAAATATAATGAATTACCATTCTGTAAACATATTTTGATTTAATTTTTGATAAAATTAAATTAATTAATTATAATGGTGACATTATGTATTTCTTCTCAGAGAAATAAGCCAAAGAAGAGTGAAAAATTAGGAAGGCACATATTACTATCTGAGTGTGGTTAATTAATGTGGCTGAAATAGCAAGGCCCAGTCCAATAGTTAAATTTGGGAAATAACTTGTTTTGAGACATGAGGGTTATTCCACAGATAGTGCACACTAAGCTATTATCTTTGCAGAACTAGGTTTTTAAGTAAGAAGCACAAATCCATGTGGGTCTAATGTGTTTTAGAAGATGCATATACCACAATTTGATACACTGAAAGCCCCAATAGCTCAAGTGACAAGAAAAATCTGAACTTGAATAGAGGAAAAAGAACAGAAACTGGTAAGATTTGCTGAGTGTTGAGTTACCAAATGGCATCACCAACTCTCTACTCATGTATATACTCCAAGCATTTACTACACTGTCAAGTTCATCCAACTAGAAAAGATTGTATGCAACCTGTTCCCAACACTCATTTATGTCGTTATTAATGATACTACCTCAGATTTAAAAGCACAACAAATTATCTTAACAGCTTGTCCTAAGTAGTGTTGATAACTGCATACCTTTTCACACCTTGCTGACCAGCCAAGGAGGGTTCTGTTGGACTGGCAAATATTTATGCTGCACGTGGATCAATGAAACTGGTAGGGTAGAATAGTCCATTATGAGACTTAGACAGAAGCCATCCTGGGCCTTCAGAATAGATCCTAATGGGCTATAGAGCATCTTTTCCTGGCTTGGTATAGGTTGGGATTCATGACTATGTTCACTCCTCCAGACAGCCCCCTTGGGATAATTTTGATCATAACCCTAGTCTGCTGTTATCTCAGAGAGATAACCTGTTGTTGTCAGAGCTTCTTAATGTCTGACTAGTTTGAGTGCATTATGGGTAGCCTGTGCTTCTCTCCTAGGCCCTAAAAGATCAAGAGGTGGAGGTGAGGAGTCTGGTTCTAGACTCAAAGCTTACATGTTATTGTTCAGGCCTTACCATAGACACTTAACAATTTTTGCTTATCAGACTTCATGTACCAGCATCCAAATCAAGAAATGTAGTGTTTTCAGCAGATCAGAAGCTCCTTTTGTGCTTCCCAGTCATTGCCCCCCTTCAAAACAGCCTTCTTTCTATATCATATATATAGTATATAATATATAATATTTACTTGTTTTGTAACATGAAGACTTTTCAGTCTACCTAGACAATCAGACTGTCAGAAGCAAAAATCCCTTCAGCTTTTTAGAGTTTTCCATTTCACCTTTATCAATATAGAAACTTTATGGAGGAATACATGTTTATTTCTGACATAAGAAATTATAACTAAGTTACATATATACACACACTTTGGTTATTTCTTTATCATTTAAAGATTTAATTGCTTTTTATGAGAACATGATTGCTTTCATAATAATTATTGCCTCAATAAAATTGTGGTTGTTTAAAAATCTAAAATTCAATCTACTGCCATAAACACAGTACATATTTTCCATGTAGATATCAATGTATTTTTTCTTGCTTTAGAAATATTATGAGACTTCTATGAGGGGTTGATGCATGAGATACAGCATATGCAAACACGTTATTTTATTCCCATCTCAAATTGAAGGCATAGGTAAAACAAATAAAACTATCCAGTAAAACAAAAATGTTTAATATTCCTTAAGTAAAACCTCTGCAATGTCTTATATATGAAAAGATAAGTTGTAGTATAATTGCAAAGAGGTTTAGTACTTCAAATATAAAAATGTACATATAAATGACTTAAACTATGCTCATTAAAGTATTTACTGCTTTCAAATCTTATGCTTCTATTTCTTTAGTATCTCTGGTTGTTCCATTAAGATATGAATCTTTCCGTTAGATCATTACATTAACTCGATTTCAGAATGATATTACATAGACTAATCAATACTGTATGAGTGTGTCACAGATACTATATTTGGAATTATATTACTAGAATTGTCGGTGACAGACAAAATTGGCTAACTATCCCTTTTTGCCTTCTGGGGGTAAACAATCAAAATCTTTATTTAAAAAATATAGTGCTATTTCTGATACAAGGCCATGTAAAATTTCATTATCTTCCAGCTTAATAAAACACCAGGTTCTAAAAGGATTTACAAAACTGACTCACAAATGCATATATTCTTTGCATTTTCTCTAGAGTTGTCCTAATTTGAGTGAGAATACATACTAAAGCAAGGTATGAAATCAGTAATTCCATTTATATGATGACAACTTTCTTGAATCCCTTAAAATACTTATTACCTATCGATGATATACAAGCATTAAATGAAAATAATTTGCTGAGCTATGAATGATTCTTGAAATAAATATTTTATCAAATACTTTGTTTCAGTATGTATACACTCAGTGCAAATATTTGAATAGAGAATGACATATTTTTATAGATTTAATTTTTTTTTAATGTGAAGACCAAGAGATATTAAAAGGATGTTTCTTTCTATTTTGAAAAGCTGAAACTTCAAATTTTAATTCTAATTAATATAAATGGTGAATGTTCAACATACTACTATTTTGAATAAAAGATAGATGACTCCTTGAACTTGAAACATCTCTGAACTTTTTTTGGTGAAAGAGTTTGGGGGAAGAAAATAATTAAAATAGATTGTGTGTGTATATTTGTCTATGGTCACAAATATTTGGGTATCATGAAGGCAATGAATGGAGCTATCTTTGATAAAATATGAGCCAAATACTTTTACATAGATAATTTCTTTTAAGCTATCATATACACACATAATATTTACCAACTAATACTATGAAAATACTGACTAATCAAACCAGATTTCGTTCACATAATCATCTTTTTTTAAATTTTTAAATTTTTATTTCAGAATATTATGAGGATACAAATTTTAAGGTTTTGAATAATGCCCTTCCACCCTCCCCCCACAAGTCTGAGCTTCAAGTGTGACCATCCCCCAGATGGTGTACATCTCACTCACACATAATCATCTTAATATACAAGCTATAAAAAACTTGGTTAGGTGTACTTCTGTGTACTAGTGGATTATCAGTAATATAATATTTTAGGGTAAAATCAAATGAAATATAAACAACTATATAGAACTATATTCACTAGCATACTTTATAGATAATTTATATATGAATAAATAATTTATATATACTATATTAATAAGCATATACATTTGAATTACTTATACTTATGCAATTAGAATGATTTTATCATATATAAATTTACATATACATATATACACATATTATACACATATACACATATATGTATATTTCATATAAATATACACATATGCATGTTATATATACATATACACACATATATACTATATATACATTTACATACATATGTATATTACATATACATATATATATTAAAAATTTTTGAATTTCTAGAGTTGACCTATGATTATTCTCATACCTGTTTAGGTACAAGAATGGAAAAATCAAAACCTAAAAGTAAATAATAAAAATACTTTATTAATGTGGTTTTACAATAAAATAAATTTTGGGTGTGGCTTTTATAAACTGCCATAACATTATATTGATGAAGAGCTCATGAGAAAAAGTTAGTTTAATGTTTACTCACTTGACACCATTACAAATTTTAACTCTTACACTTATTTTATTCTTCTGATTTGATAGCATGATTTCACTTATTTCAATAAATTTTAAATCTTTTTTCAAATGTAATTTTTCTCTTTTCCTTTCAAATGCCCTTTTGAAATGCATTCATGGAAGTACATGATGTCTTCTCTCTCTTCCCTCAGGGTTCCTGGAACCTTAACATTGTGGCATTGTGGTGTACAGAATCTTAGGCTCTCTTGTATATAAAAGAGAAGCTGTAAAATTGATGTGTGCACTGAGGAGAGGTATTTCCAACTGCTTCCCTCTTTTTCTTCAGTTGGTTATAGTCTTTTTTTTTCCCAAAAAATATTACCTGAGACTTTCATTGATGTTATCTTTAATGTCTTATAGTCACTTACTTCCATATTTTCCTATTGGTCTAAGATCTTTGAGAACAAGAACTTAGAATAAATTCTAGAGAATTTAAGGGAATTATCAGCCCTCTTATAACATGGGCTTCACACATAATAGGAATGACATAAACTGATATTTAATAAAGATGAATTTAAAACGATAAATTACTAATCTCTATAATGGTAATATTTTCCATTCTACAGGGAAAATCACTTTCTGCAGAGGAACAGAACTCTTAAGCAAGAATAAAGAACTTCTAGTTAATGTAAAATTATTCATTAAACCTCTTTAAGTCTTAGTTTTAAACATAAAATGTATATTTATATATAAAAACACACTTAATAATTTTATTTTCTTGTGTATAGTCATTTAAAATCATTAAACATAAAACTTTCACAGGAATGAAATTTGAATGTACTTCTGATAATCTACCAAAGTGAGTTGTTTTGAAAAATATGTACAATCTAGACTTTCATAGTATAGATTATGTATTAAATAGGTATTTCTAAGAAGTGAAGAAAAATTTGTAACATGTTCTTATAATGTTCTCATGATATATGATATTACATATATGTAATATGTTCTTATATGAATTTACAGCATTTGGATGTAATGGATACCATATGATAAAATTCTGTACATACATCTATATTCTTCTTGCATGACCTTAATACACACCTGTAAATAATTGAATGAATATATTTAAAATATGAAGAAACAAATATAATACTCATATCACTACTAAAACACTACTATTCAGAATATCTAGGAATTTATGATTCATAATCTGTTGGTCCAAAAAGAGTTTTAAGTTTAGAAACACCTTGGGAAAGAAAATAATCATTTATTAAAAAATAAATAATAAATCAAAATTGAATGATAATATAATATTTTGGCAAATATTTTATTTTTATACTACCAATTATCAATAAAATTCAGGTCAATAGCATTTTTTTGTTGTCACGTGCAATATATATTTTTATGTAAAATGTCTGTATAAAATAATTATTGGACAAATATTCACTTTGTGTAAATTGGCTATTTATGTAATTCTGGTCCACCATCCTTTATCCAAAATATTCCGGGTAAGATGTATTTCAGAATTCATACTTTTCATTCAAAAATTTAATACAGTTCATATTTCATGTATTGCAGAAGGCTCACATGAATTCTGAAGCATCATTCAGAATCAAACACATTAATATTTATAAACACATTAATGTGATTTCAAAAAGAATATTAATAGAATTAAAGTTCATTTAACTTTTATTTGTAGAGTACTAAATTTATTTCTAAAATGTGAGATAATTATAGATCATCATAAGTATTGTATGTTACTTCCAAGAGCAGTTTTTAATAAATCTTATACCAGGCTAAATTCTTGTACATATGCAGCAAATGTTAATAAACTCTGGCTGTTTCAGAGCATTTGAGAAAGTGGTAAATCACTGTTGCCCAACATCATCATCATGAGCATGTTAGAGTTGGACATCTAAGGATGGGAAAGAAGCAAGATCTTTAATTACTGAGGCAGTACAGGGGAGTTCTTGTAAGGACCTCTTTCAGTGTCATCTGCCTCATTAACAAATATCTGTCTAAGCAGTCTGAAGACCAAAAAATGCAGGAGCACATATTTTTATCATGCCAAAAGATATTTCTTTTTTAAAAGTTCACAATACCATGCTCATCAACACTGCTATCCTCACACATTTCTATGTTTAGCTCCATTTTAGCAATTTCGCTTTCTCTCAAGAACTTGACAAGAAGCGCCTTATAGTTACAGTGCACAATTCTTAGATGCCAGAGTTGTCTAACCTATTTTATACTTTCACCTGATTAATGTTGACATATGTAGCAGAGTCTAAAGTGTTTTTCTCATTAGCGATACAAAATCTTTTAAAGTCTTCATTTGAAAATTCATTTCAAACATCACTGAGTGTTAAAGTCTGTACCAAGCATTTGCTAATGGTGGCCTTACCATACTGTGCTCATTAGTAACTGGGTAAATGACACTCCTAGCACCTTTTGTGAAATCTTCAGTCTGAGAAATCTGATAATTGTAGCAAGGACACAGTAAACTAACTATAATAAGCACACAGAAAATCAATCAATCAATCAATCAATCAAAGTGATTATATGTGTTGTTTATACATGGAACATCAATGTCCTTGGTTCCAATGTTGTATTATAGATTTACATTGGGTGGAAATGAAAGCTGAAAAGATTTCACTCCACAAAATCAGAAAGTGATGTGTGGGATGTGGGGCAGTTTCCTGGATCAATAATATTTTACACTTTTATTCTCATCCATTTTAAATACAGTTTGTGCTACTGTTACAAAGTGATTATTAAAGTGGTCAACAAACATTTTGCCCATGCTTTCACATGATCATATAAATTGAATATGCCTTCAAATATCTTAAATGTTGGCTTTTCCTGAACATGAGATGCAAAATTTTATTTAATATATCTGCAGCGTTTGCATATCAAGAGCAATTATAGTGTCTTTAGCATCCTTAAATATTTGGTGATCTTTTCTCAGCAATTACTATATGCTATGGTTTGAATGTTTCTCTCCACAAAAAAGTCATGTTGAAATTTATTATTCTAACAGTATTAAAAGGAGAGAATTGGAGGTGATTAGGCCATAAGGGTTCTACCCTCATGGGTGGGATTTGTTCTTTTACAAAAGGATGAATTTGGCCCCCTCTTGCTTACTCTCTGTTCTTCCACTCTTCTACCGTAGGAGGAACAGTGTTCTTTTCTTTGAGAGGATGCAGTGTTTATGGCCATCTTGCAACCTTGAGACTGGGCTCTCACCAAACACCAAACTTGCCAGTAATTTCCAGCCTCCAGAATTGTGGGAAATAAAACTCTGTTCTTTATAAATTACTAAGTTTCAGGTATTCTGTTATGTTTTTAAGGATACAGCTTAGGCCACAGTGGTTTCATTAGCATGCTATAAATTTTATATTTTCAGAACTAAGATTTTCATAAGATATTTTAATAATAAATTTTCAATGTAATGTTCAGCTGCTTCATGATCATAAATTTTTCACCATAAAATTTGTCTTTATATGCTATGATTCTTAAATTTCTGTATCCTGCCTACTGAATATTCACTATCATTTTCAAAGTTTAATCTGTAGCATACTAGAGCTCATTTTATGACAAACTGTCTATTATATGGCATATATTCACTACATCTTTGGACATCCACTCAAGCAAAACAAAGTGGAGATCTTCACTGTCTACACTGATCAATGTTTCTGTTTTGTGGGTGTTTGGTCATTGCTATATCGCTTGAGTAGACTTCAGCAAAACTTCGTCAATTTAGCCGTTGTTTTTTAATTTGCACTTTGTAGTAGCTGCATAACATAATATTTAGTAAGATCCATCAGAGATACACCACCACAACAGTAGTCAGTTGTTTCTCATTTTTTATTATATTGATGATGGTAAGTACCTCCTTCAATAAATAAAAATAATAATATATTTATATAGTAAATTATAGTTTACAACTATCTCATTGATATCTTCTTTTATGATTCCAACAAAATCACTATAAATTATGATAATAATAATATCATTATTATTATGGATTAAAAAAGACTCATAATGGTTGAAGGATTAGACAAAGTAGCAAAGCAAAAGGACTAGATAGTTATTTGAGTGCTTAGTTTTTAAATATGGTATTCTATCATACTCTCTACAGTGTTTACTGGATTTACTAATAACAAATTGATTTTATAACTAAAATAAAAATGAATGTGACTTACAAAGTATTGTACAAGAGCCATGAGACAATTCATTGTGTTATCTTTTATATCAGACAAAAAGATTCATGGATATGCCTGAGAATGGCCTACATCCTACCATTTGCATAAAATCTTGATATCACCATAGAAAATTCATCAATTTTTGGTCCCAATATTTTGATCCAAATATGTAATAATTTTTTTTATTTCAGCATATTACAGGGGTACAAATGTTTAGGTTACATATATTGCCTTTGCCCCACCCAAGTCAGAGCTTCAAGCATGTCCATGTTGGACTATGCTATAGGTTGCATCAATGGTGCACGTGGTGGGACTCTTATCGTGATCACTGATTGAGTTACAGATTTTCAATTAATTCATGTAAAAGTTACAGAATGAATGACAACTATGTGGCCATTGTGCTGAACCGTGTGCTGTGTATTAGGAAACAAACATGTAGATATAGTCTCCATCTTTAAGGTTTCACACAGTTTTCTAGCAATATAGACATAGAGATGATTATCAATGGATAATTATTTATAGGAAGATAAAATAAAGTATCCAAAACCAAACAACCATTAAATGGCAGAGATGTGATTCTTCAAAAACTATGCTATATTGTTTCTATAATATATAGATAATTTAAATATTTAAAATCTAATCATGCTATATTCTGTGACCTGTATGTACACAGGAATATTATGCAACCATTAAAAGCATGTTTTCAGTCAACATTTGAAGGTAGAGAAAAATATAATGAATATAATACAAAGTAATATAATTGGATATAAGTTATTTCTCAAAATGACTGAAATTTCATTTAATAATTACATGTACACATTCACACACACTTTCTGAAATAGTGACTGTTAAGGGCAGCATCAAACTGATGATATTATAATGTGCTGCATAATATAAATATTAATAACAGTTGTTTTATTTTTCTTAACTTTTATTTTCCAAATTCTCAATAATGATGTCATAAAAACTTTAAAGAAAGTATATGTACATACATAAAATTTTACCTGAGCCATTGGGCCCAGTTTTTTTTAATAGCACTAAAATTTTCATGGAGATATAAAATTTGGTCACTTGAGAAGAATTGCTTTAACATAACAAGAATAAAATAGTTAAATATTGTGGTTTTCTATTGTAAGAGAAATGGTGATTGAATAAATATTGGGACTTATGTAATTGACCTTCAGTTCATTATATAAATATAAACAAAATTCCTTTGAGGATGTATGTATATATATATATATATATGTAAAATTAGCTCTCAATAAATGCATTCCTGTGATTTTTTTCAGATATAATATCTCATGCTTTATGCACATAGGATTAAAATAGGAAAAAAATAAAACCACTGATCTGTTAATAATGCAAAGTAGGTGCCTTTTAAGACTGCATGCCCAATGCTTTCAATTTAAAATGAAAAAAGCATTTCAGAAGCCTTTATTTATAAATTGGAATAGATGAATACAATTAAAATAAATTGGCTGGCATAACTTAATTAACTTTTTTTCTTACATTTCTGGATGAATCTTTTCTTTAAGCACAGGTTATAATTTAAGTCAATATAATTCCCTATAAAAATATCCATATGAAAACCAAATTTTGCCTAGACCTTATTTACTCCTGTCATTTTTAGACTGTTGGATCACTTTTCACAAATCATTAATATAGTTCTCCATTACACTCTTCAAAATCCTAATTTAAATAATCCTATTTCTGTCTGGGAGACATTGAGTCATGAATATGGAATGACTTCACCTGATTTCACTTGAAATTCACTTAATTTTCAACTCTGTTAGCTATGAGGTGAGTAGAAAATAAGTTTTTTCTAAATTGCAGTGCAAGGTATGCCTCTATCCTGAGAGAATCCCCCTACGCAATGTCCTAAATTGAGTCGTGTTTTATTTCACAGCTTTATGTAAAAACAATTAGCTCCAAAATTTATTTTCTTTTTGTATCTGTGTTGTTCTTTATTAATTTTATGATTATTTGTGCCATCAAAGATTAGTCAAGTTTCTGTAAACTTGACGTAAATCAGGTAAAGTTCAAGACAGATCAATGTCTCTGTCTCTGTCTCTCTCTCTTTCAAATCTAAAATAGACATAGCTAGTTTTTCCTTATCATTCCATTCTTGTGACAAGAGAGATATAATGAATGAATCATTTTTAAAGAACATACATCATTTTTGACGGTATTTATATCTGGATATACTATTGGAATTAATTGGTACATGATTTTCTTACATACTATTTGACTAAACAAAACTACAATCAAAAACTTACACTATAGATATGTGCACATATGTGCAAACATATATATATGTATATATATAAGAATTCAGTTTTATTTATATAAATGAAATTTGCATATTCTCAGCAATAGGAAAATGGTTGGTTAGATTATTTTACCTCTATGTTGTAGCTAATTTAAATAAGAAGCTAGAAATATACTAATCTAATATATTCATAATCTCTTCTTTATTGAATAAAAGCAATTTTCACAAACAGTTTTATAATCAGATTGCAATGATATAAACACAAGAACAGGAAAAGTATAGGTTTGTGTGTGAGTATGCATGAATATATCTTTTGTCCAAATTATTTAGAATCTGAAATTGCCTTTTTAAATCATGAGAGAAAGGGTTCTTCCTCTCTGTTCATGTTCCATACTACATTCTTAAGCTGTATATGCAATATTCCAATAAGTGAGCATTTAAGAAATGTTTTAATGATGTATATGGTATTTTTCCAAAATCGGTATTAACATAATAGTTACTTCTCCAATTTATAGAAATGTTTTATTCAATAGCAAATATTTATTCTGCTGTCCAAGGGTTTGACATTCAGTAAAAATCCATTCAAATATAAAATTTCCCTTTTATTACTCTTATTAATCTTTCCATCAGTATTTAAATATGCTAAGTATCTCTCAATTCAAATACAAATAAAATAAAAATGTTTTCTTTCTGGGTTTCCATGATGCTTTATACTTCTGGTTTTCATCCTCAACATTCTTCTACTGCCCTTCTTAGGCACAGCCTGTTTCCAAACTATCAGGGTCTTCAGGACCTCAGCATATCTTCTTCGTACTTTTCTGACTTCACATTGTATGCATTTCTATCTACTCTTCATTCATCTCTTTGCTGATAGTTTCTCTGAATTACAACCCCAGTGCTTTCTTTCTATCCTAAATATTTATACAATTTCTTACTAGATACTATACCAATACCTCAAAGCTGATAATTACAAATGTAATTTAATATCATGAAACATTCAGCCTAAAATATCAGAATGAATGAACCATCACAAAAACAACCCAGAATCCCAGTCAAAAACCTGGATATAATTTTTTCCATCATCTTACATCTAATCTGTAATGAAAGACTCCAAACTTGTCACGTCTGTCTTCTTAATATTTCTCTAATATGTTCAAGTCTCTATCTCTGAATAAATATCTACTTAATTCCTGTAACCATTGTTTCTCATCAGAATTACAAGAAAGTGTCTCCTAACCGCCCCCCCTCTCTTTCATTTTTACCTCAATTCATGTTGCTAATCTGTCCATTCTCCAAGCTGAAGCTCGAGGGATATTTGCACATCATAGCTTTGGTAAAGCCACTTCTATGATTCTATTTCCTTCTATGAGTCCTTGTTGACTCAGAGGTATGTCAGCTCTTTTAACACGGCTACAAATTATGCCTTCATGGTTTGTCATCATTAATCTCTCCAATCTCAGACAGATATCTGTGTTCAACTGGGTCCCACTCCATTCTTGTCTTATTCAATCAATACTGAATCAAGTGTATATTGTTTCCTGCACTTATATCCCTAGTCCCCCTAGTCTTTTTAAATTAGAAAACTTAATTTGGTCAATCTCCATTGAAAAGCCTTTTCAAAGCAAGATAGGTTAGATAGCACTCATGTATACTTACAATCCTATGCTTCTCCCTATTATAATACCAATCACAGAGTATTGCAAATGCCCATTTACTTTACACTTTTCCTATTACGTGCTACCAGACAACAAGAACAAAGTCTTGTTCATTTTAGAATATATTTTCACTGCCCAGCACAATTCCTGTTACAAAGCAGGCAATCATGAAATACTGTTTTAATAAATGCATGACTATGAAAGAATGCATTACAAATAATTGTTTGCCTTCCCTGGGCATGAATCTAGCAGTTATAATACTCATAATGGGTACTTGTAAAGATTTTTCTCTATAAGATGTGACATCTAAAGTTAATCTAACATTAGTATGTAAAGAAAGACTTAGCAGGGTTTAGTATAGCAAAAGTCATTCATAAGATGCCATTAAAATATTTAATTCCATCCCATTTTAATTATAAATGTGATAAGTTCAAGAAGTCACTCATTGATATTTCTATCATTCAGTGGCATGGTCAATTTTTCCTTGCCTTGAATCTTGGCTGACAGTAACTGTTCTGACCAATAGGATATAAAAGAAGTGATGTGATGCCCATTCTAGGCCTAGCATCCCCTGCATCAGGAGGAAATATAGAAAGCAGTCAATATGCAACCCATTCTCTCCCCATACTGGGAAGACAACTCAAAAGTTGAAATGAAAGTATTTGCTAAGAGGAAGAGATGCTACATAGAGAACACCCTAGATGGATAATCCTGATTAAAGGTTATTTATAGTAGATAAATTCAACATTTTTGGATTTATGAGGCACAGATCCCTAGAGAGTGTCAAGTAAGACAAATAACCCTGCTGGGCATGAATTGGAGATGGTTCATTACTGAACTGCTCCTTCTGCTGGTAATCAACAACAGCACAGTTGGAAACCAAATCTAATATTCTAGTAAAAGAGTGAATGTCCAACAGGGGGAATAATGGACCTGGAAAACAGTTCTTGATGTCCCAGAGCTGTCTCTGCTCTGAGTTTCTTCATTGCCTGAATTATTAGTAAAGGCTAATCTCAAGTTAAATTAACGCCTAGAATTATGAGTATGATTTGACAATCTGTTTTTTTGTGTGTTAGAGCACTTTATTAATCTGATTTCTGCAGAAAAACAGAACAAATGCACACGCGTGCGTGCACACACACATACACACACAGACATTTGCTCTAAGAAGTTATTTGACACAATTGTGGAGACTGAGAATTCAAAGATCTGCAATCAGCAAGCTGGAGACCTAGAAGAGCCTATAGTTTCAGTCTGAGTCTGAAGGCTCGAGAACCAGGAGAACCAATGGTGTAAATTCCAGTGTTAGTCCAAGTTGAAAAGCAGAAGAAAACTGATGTCCTACCTTGAATACATTCAGATAGAGAGAAATAATTCTTATCAACCCTTTTATTATATTCAGCCCATCCATGGATTGGATGAGATCTACTCTTACTGGTGAAGGCAATGTGCTTCACTCAGTCTATAGTTCAGATTCTAATCTTATCCAGAAATATCCTCATAGATATACCCAGAAATAATGTTAACCAAATATCTGAGCATGCTTTGGCCCAGTCAAGTTGATACATAAAATTAACTATCACAACCACTGTTCTACAAGACTGTATGATATTAAAAAAATAGTTGTAATTTTAAGTAACTAAGTTCTGGGGGTGTTTTGTACATAGTAATAGATAACCAGAAAGATGAATAGTTTTAATTTCAATTGGAAAATACATGAAGAAAAAGCTGCAGCTACTAATTTAAATATGAGAGCAGGGGAATTGATTTTATGTAAACAATGAAATCCCTTAACAAATAAAAATAATTTCATATTATAACTGCAAATGTTTGAGTAATTTTTGATAAATTTAAACCCCATATGTTCTGCCGAGTACATTTCCTAATATAATGAAGTCTGCACTTATTAATACACATGTGTAATTATTGATGGTAGCATTAAAAATGGGGCAAATTAAGGTATATTGCAGGTTTGGTGCCACAGATACTTTCAAAATAGAGGACAAATATGTTTAAGCAGAGTTCTACCAGCTGTGCTCAGAAGATTAGTGTTCTGGCAATAATCTCAGCATAGCACACACTCTAAGGTGCTTAACTTAACTCCTGCTGAGAGTAATGCTGCACTTACGTACATACTTGAAGTGCTATGTAAGTGACAACATCTTATTCAGACAAAAAGAATAGCAGATGATAGGCTTCCTGCTATTATTTTCTGTCTGTATTAATATCTAGCTCAAAAAGCCCACATCAAGAAATCTAATTGTATTAGCAAATTCTAATTTTTTTCCACAATGCAATGTCTAATGAAAATTACCAATGTATACTGACAGAGAAAAAGTTATTCTAGGAATACCTACTACTGCCTTATCAAAAGCACAAGTAGGGTCAGCTGCAGTGCACCACCAAGATCCTTCCCTTCAGAACTGACTCCATTGCCCTAGCTACTGGGAATGTTGCCTGCCCACACCCCAATTGCAGTGTCCTTTCCCAGGAACAGTTTTAGCTGAGGGAAGTGTGAAGACTCAAAAGCATGCTCCTTCCCTGAGAGGCAGCCAATGTCTAATGGCTGGTCTAGGTTGGAATAGAAAGCCGTGGTCCTTTTGTCATTATACAGACCATTTCCAAGAGGTGATTCAGGCTTCAGAATTCTCTGTAGGATTTAGGTCTTGGTGGCAACTTCTTTGAAGCTTAACTTTTCCCTCCACCTAATATTATGTCACCTTTCAAAAAAGCCACATGCAATATTATCTACCTGGTGTCCAGCTCCTCAGGAAACCTGAACTACAGCAGCTCTTATTTTAATTTCAAAGGGAAAAGCATTTGCATAGGGGATCATGTGGCAGAAGACCATATATTAATACTTGTTGTATAACAGGTAGCACGTAACACATTTTTTGTTTACTACCCTCTGGTCCTTAGTACTGAGGGCTTAGAAATCTAATTTGTGTGTACACAGAGGAGGTTCTTGTCTCAGGAGCAGATGATGGAGAATAGTTTTCCTGAGGGATTTTTTTTTTTTGTCGGAAACTGTATTGATTCTTCATTTGATTGTATGTTTTCTAAACATTTTAGTTCAAGCTCCCTGTTCCCTCCCTGGCCCTATGGTGGCAGCAACAGGTGGCAGCAGCCCCAGGGTAGGACGGAGATCTCTGGGTGCTGATCTTTCCAATTGGCACTTAGCTGTAGCTGTTCAGGGCACAAAAGCCTGTGGGACTTCACACAAGTTGAGCAATGCCTCTGTGAAAACTCTAGGTTGCTACCTGTATTAGTCTGGGGGCCTGTGAGCATAGAGGGATGCTCCCATAGTTATGGATTTTAAACGTCTATAGCAGGAGCCCGGCATGGTGGCTCACACCTGTAATCCTAGAACTCTGGTTGGTCAAGGTAGTAAGATTGATTGAGCTCATGAGTTAGAAACTAGCTTGAGCAAGAGCAAGACCCCATCTCTACTAAAAATAGAAAAATTAGCCTGTAGTCGCAGCTACTCAGGAGTCTGAGGCAAGAGGACTACTTCAGCCCAGGAGTTTGAGGTCACAGTGAGCTACAGTGACTCCACTGCACTCTACCCAGGGTGACAAAGCGAGACTCTGTCTCAAAAAAGAACAATCCTAAAATTCACATGAAACCAAAAAGGTGCCAAAATATCCAAAGCAATCCTAAGCAAAAGAATAAAGCTGGAAGGATCACATTATCTGACTTCAAATTATACTGCAAAGCTGTAGTTACCAAAACATCATGGTACTGCTATAAATATAGCCATATAGATCAATGGAACAGAACTGAGGACCAGGAAACAAAACTACATACTTATAACCAACTGATCTTCCACAATGATGACAAAATATACACCGAAGAAAGGATACACTGTTAAATAAATAGTGCTGGGAAGATTGGATTGTCATATGCAGAAGAATTAAACTAGATCCCTCTCTCTTACCATATGCAAAAAATAACTGACGACAGATTAAATACAAATGTAAGATGTGAAACTACAAAAATCCTAGAATAAAACCTAAAACAAACTCTTCTGGACATTTGCATACACAAAGAATTTATGACCAAGACATCAAAAGCAAACACTACAAGAAAAAAATGGAAAAATAAGATTTTATTAAATTAAAAACCTTCTTTATAGTAAAGGAAATAATGGAGTAAATGAACAATCATGAGAGAAAATATTTACAAGTTATGCATCCAACAAAGGAATAGTACAAAGAATCTACAAGGAGCTCAAATAACTCAACATATAATCCCATTAAAAGTGGACAAAGGACATGAACACTTTTCAAAAGAAAACATATAAACAGCCAAGTTTTTTCTGTATTTTTAATAAAGTTCTTAATGTAGACTCCAAATTTGAGGCTTAATGACTTAGTTTGTTTCCAGGACTAACACTAGGAACACTAGTTCTCTCTTCCGGCATCCATAACAAATCTAAATATTCTGTCACTGCATAATACCATTATACATCAAAGGACTTTAGATGCCCACTGCCAATCCATTTGTCTTAAGATTTTGGTCATTCAAAGGTTGGTCTGAATTTTATTATCCTAATAATTATTATTTAATAGTAGTGATAAAGGACTATTTATAATTGTAGTATCACAAAAGAATGAGTATACATTTCAATACAGTTGTGTAGAATGTAAACTACAGAATGTTAATAATTAAAAAAATTTTACTCTGAGACTTATTATTTTAACAAATAGTAAATCTAGAAAATAATAAGCCAAAATAATGTTAATTATTGAAATTTTATGACTTTTATATTGCATGCATAAAAATATTGTCCATAATTTCTTCTGTAGGTAGAAATATTAACTCTGTCCTTGAAAATATTGAAAGAAGCTGACAAGTGCACAAGTGGGAACATAGCTTAAAAATACAACAAAACTACTTTACGATATAATACAGAGTTGAAAAATTGACACGATTATTGTCTCTGAGAGCTAAAATTCAGTTGATTTGCAGTATCCCATAAATGTATGATACTGTTGGTTCTATTTATAAAATGCACTATTTGCCTCACTATCTTTATGATATTTATATCTCCTTATGGCCATACTTTTATAAAGCAACTTCTATGAAAGCTATGAAATGGTCTTTAACTTTTTTTCAATCATAAACTTTTTAAAGCACACACAACATTCAGTCTTACAGAAAATTCTGCAAAAAAATAGTAATTTTATCTATTTGATATGTTATTAGCAAATCCCAAAGAAAGTAATTTCCCATTCATACTTTAAAAATTAATTCATTTTCATATTTAAGAACATTTAATGTTATATATACACATCAATTTTAGAAATAAAATTGTGTCATATAAATGGTTTTCTATACAAAGTGATGGTTATTTTATGTACAGTTTTAATTCTGTTTTTTCCTTGAGTTCTCTTGAAGTTCAACATTGAATCTAAAGGAAATTAAAAGTCAAAAATTATGTTATTAATACTGTGCAATTTTTCTATCTCTCACAGGTTTATATACAGCATAATTCTTCGTTTTATTTGTATACAAAAGAGGAAAATTCTTCTCTCAACTCCTTTGAAGAATATTTCAGTTAAAATACAAACTGTAGAAATAGAAATGGTCTTTCTAACACTACTTGCCCTCATACAAAACAGCAATAACAACAAAGGACAAGTTTGGCTAAGTACTTATGAGATTTAAGCAGACTCTTCTCATTTGGGAGCCTTCATTATAATGAATGCCTGCTGAACATCAATTCCCTTGAAAAAAAAAAAAAGCCTGATTTAAAAAAAATAACAAGAAAACCAAACAAAAATTAAAACAATCTGGAAAAACATATGCCGAAGATTTTCTTCTAATCCATTCTCAGTAGAGAACATGCACCACACCTCTTAGAGGAAAAGGAAGATCCAAACTGCATTATGCAGATTTCTGATTATTCTCACCCTACAAGAAAAAACAAAGGATATTTCATCCTATGAACAAAATAGGGTTACATAAAGAAATTCAGAATAACAAAAACTATTTGTCTTTGAATAGCAAAGAGCTTAATGGAGGAGAAAATGTTTAGTCAGTTTAAAAATGTCAACTGCATTTACTTTCACTTAAGTAAATGTGGGACATGTATAGCTTTTGTCCTTAGGCATCTCCAAGCTGAAGTGTTTATTTACAGTTGGGTTATTTTAAGTTATGAAGGAGAAGATGATTAAATTATTGGAGAATTTAGTAAAAGACTTTGGAAAAAGGCAGCTACCAAAATATTTTCATAAGTTAAAATATCTGATGCATTAGTTATGAAGGCATCATGTTACAAATCTGAGAGGTTTTTTTTTTTACATTTTAAAATTAATGTCATTAGCTATTCAAAATCACATTATTTATGAAAAAATACCATCTTTGACACAATAAGCAACTACAGGACTTACATTTAAAAGATCAAGAAAAATATAGCCATGTCATTTCTCTGAGAACAACAAGATCTAAAGGCCTGCCTTTATGGTCTACCAGTATGATAGCAATTTGTGATACATAGCCTCTGTTGAGAATGGATTTTTACCCTACTTATTGTAGATATTAAATGTTGAAGAATTTGAGGTTTCTATTATGGTGACAAGCTATGTAATTAGGATTTTTAAAAGTATATTCATAAGAAAACTGACACATCGACACTGATAATATTTTAAAAACAATAAAACTACAGTATCAGACCAAAGATGGTACCACATTGTCCAAAGTAGTTCTAAATAGTCTCATTTTTTAAATGAATTGAGTTTATATTACTTTATAAAATGCTCTTAAAATATGTTTTGGAAGTTGCCAAAATGACTAGAGAATTCATTTAATGTAACATAATCATCTCAGTTGAAAATGTAATTATTTCAACCTAAGTTTCCAAATGTTCCTTTCATGTTTGCATTATGTTCCAGTTCTAGTCACAGTTCCTTGGAGCTTTGGTGAATATTGCTCTTGCTTCAAACAAAACAAAACAGAAAGAAACCTTTTGAGTAATTATAAACAATGTCAAAGTTTTATTTCAAACATGTTGCCAAAAAGAGAACTCTAATGACCAATTGTAAGATACTTTCTTCATAAGAAGGTATACAAAATAAAGACTTTAGATAGCAACCATTAGATTAGAAACAAGGGGAAAAAGTGTTTGAATAAGATAATAAGATGTGTGGCTGACATTACTTGAGTTTGTGGATCACGATTTCTCCAGAAGTGTTGCTGTTCATAACATTAAATTATGAAGAAGTTGCCTAAGCATTTTATCAGGAATGCATAATTTTCCCAGAAAGGAAGTTGCAAATGTTATCATGCAACATAATATGTTCTAAATCAGACTTGGAACAATTTTTGTGTGTTTACTTCTTTGCTACCATGTAAACTGAAAACTACAAAGTGACAGGAATCAGTAAAAAACCATAGACATCTAAACTCTATTTAAAATTACCTCTATGTGTACACATCTGCCACTCCCCCTGAATGGCCCCGGGATACTACAAATCCTGGTGTTTTTTGTTAGTAACTGCAAATACCAAATCTTTCACTATACAAAACATACATTTCAGTGTCAAAACTTTCTTTAAATATTTCTTATAAATCATAAGTTAAATATTTTTTTTTCATTCTTCTTAAAATTTATGCCTCTAGGTATGTTGGGATCAAATAATACAAACACCTTTATGATCCTTTCAGGATATGCTTTATAGAACCCTTTAAAAATATTCCAGTTGTAAGTTATAAGGAATAAGGTCACTCTTGAAATGAGTGCAAATAAAGTTTTCTATTTATGTATTTGCTTGTATGTTAAAATATTTATTTAATTTTCTAATTTAAATATATTTGGTTAGTCTTCTAATGTAGAATTGTAGGACTCTGCCTGATCACATTTAGAAGTTAATTTCTTTTCCTTGAATGACACAAGAAAATTCTGGGAGGAGAACTATATTTTTCATTCCATTATGCTGATTACTGAGATTTCCTTGTTGATAAATGAATGATATGTTAGAAGGTGAGTGGTTCAGCTCCCTCAATGCTATGTATTTTTTACTTGGCCATGGCAAATAGTGCAGCCCATCAGGGCAATCAACTTCTTTTTTATTTTTATCTTTTGTGTATCTACTATATATTTTTTATTTGTGGTTACCATGAAATTTTCATTGAATGTCCTTTAGGTATAACAACCTATTCTAAGCAAGTAACAACTTAAATTCAATTGCACATGGAAGCTCTATATTTTCACAATCTTCCTTGCCACTCCTCAAGTTATTGATGTTGGAGTTTACTTCTTGTTATACTGTGACCTATTTGCTAATTTTTGTTATTATGGTTATTTGAAATACTTTAGTCTTTTAAATTTTATACTAGGGTTAAAAGTCACAATTACAATATTATAGTAACCTATGTTTGTCTGTATAATTATTTTACCAGTGCATTTTGTGCTTTCACATGCTTTCATATTGTTGTTTAGTGTTTATTCATTTCAACTTGAAGCACTCCCTTTAGCACTCCTTTTGGGGTAGATCTATTGGTGACAAACTACTTCGATTTTTGTTTCTCTGGAAAGCTTTTATCTCTCCTTCATTATTAAATGAGTTTTGCTAGGTATGTTATTCTTTGGGGCTAGGGTATTTAAAAAATATATTTGAATACATTATCCCACTCTCTCCTGGACTGCAAGGTTTCTGCTAAGAAATTCACTGATGGATTTATGGAGATTCTCTTAAGGTGGATGAGTCAATGTTCTCTTGTGGCTTTCAAAATTCTCTCTTTGTCTTTGACTTTTGAAAATTTAATTATGATGTGTCTTTGTATAAACCTACTCAAATACAACCTAATCTTTGTGCTTTTCAAATCTGAGGTCTATTTTACTTCATAGATTTGGGAAGTTTTCAACCACAGTTTAGATAAGCTTTTCTCTCTTTTTCTTACTCTCTTCTCTTTCTGAAAATTCCATCAAACATAAATTGTTTCACTTGATGGTGTCTCATAAGTCTTTACAGTTTTTTTTTCTTTTGTTCTTTTTGTTCCTCTGACTGGATAATTTCAAATGAACTGTCTTCAGGTTCACTATTTCTTTTTTTCTGCTTGATCAATTCTGTTCTTAAAACTTTCTACTGTATTTTTCAGTTCATTGTATTCTTATGCTCTAATTTTATATGGTTTCTGTTTCTTTGTGGAAATTCTAATTTTGTTCATGTATTGATTTCCTGATTTTTGTTATTTGCCTATCTATATTTTCTTGTAGTTCACTGAACAACTTTAAGATAATTATTTTGAATTCTTTGTCAGGCAGTTTGTAGATATCCATTTCTTTAAGGTTGCTATTGGACCTTATTACTATTTTCGGTGGTGTCTTATTTTCTGGACATTGTATTCCTTGTATCCTTGCATATGAGTCTGCACATTTGAGAAAATGATCACCTCTTTCAGTCTTTGCAGGCTGGTTCCAGTAGGGAAAGGCTTTCATCAGTCAGCATAGTGTGGAACTCTAATGGGCCAGCTGGCAATGTCCATGAGTGGAAGAGGCCTGATGCTGGGGTCTGCAGGGTGCTAGTCAAATAATGCCCAATGCTGGTATTCTGTGATGGGTGGAGCCTCTGGCTAAGGTTATGATTGGAAGAGATTTGTGGTCTGGTGGGGTTACCTGACTTGGCTCTGTGTAGGACAGGGATGGCTGTTGGGACAACGGTCAAGCAAGGTCACTCATGGGAACTGTGGCTGGGCAAGGTCACTGGTGAGGCATAGGATTACTGTCAAGATCTGTATATACTGACTGTTGCTAATTCCCACCCCTTTTCTTTGTTGCTGGCTCTCCCTGAGTAGTCTAGACATGACAGTTTCCATAGTATTCTACATGAGGCAAGAAGTGATTCTCTAGGAAAATGCCCCAAAATAACTGGGGAAGGAGAAGGCCCACATCTATCTTTCTTTCCTCCACTGGAGGAGTTGCAGGTTGAAGATATCCTTCTGAAGAGTGCATTTTGCTGGTTTAGGGGAGGGCTGAGATGTGGACAAAGTAAAATTTTGTTTTCACTCTTTTTATGTGATTTTCTCCGTTTTTGTTCTGGATCAGGGTGTGTAGCCACTCTCTTGGGTTCTAGAATTCTCATAAAGCCATTAAAGTCTGTGAGTAATTATTAAATTTATATTTCTGTGACAGGACTGTGGCTGGGACCTCTTAATCCACATCTTGCTCATGTCACTATCCTCAAACTCTCAAAATGAGCTGTAATCTCTTACTGTTTTCTTTCCATAAAAGCCTTCCTATCTTTAATTTACTTCAACTTCAGTGTTCCTCTCTCATATTGTACAGCTCTACCTCCTCCAAACCCTTGAGCATCTTTCCCTTGATTGGACTTCACATCACTCAAAAGTGACTCTTCCACACGATGTTACTAAAACATAAGTACCTCTTCATTCTCATTCCAACCCTGCTCTTGGCAATGGTACATGTCTCAAAACTCAAGACTTTGGCTGTAATTTTGAGATAGGAAATAATAATACATCTGTCATTCTTTAACATGTAACATAGTCAATGAACAAAGAATAAAACAGGTTAATATTTTAAAAATTATCTCATAATTTTCTTTTGACATTGGGGTATTAACTCTATTTTCTAAAAATTGGAGACAATCCTAATTTCTAGTAAATTTTAGTATATGGATTTATTTCTGTACATGTGCAAATAGAACATTATCATCTTAACATAATAAATGATGACATTCTTTTAAATATTCTATTTCTCTGTCTCTCTGTCTTTCTGTCAGTGTGTCTCATATATATGTATGTATATGATTCCCACAAATAAAATAGAAGTAGCTACAATCATAGTCTTATTATTTTCTCTTCAAATTATTCTTAATATACTAGTTAAAATATTTTTCCCTAAAGTACACAGACTTTTAATAAGAAGATGACCTTTAAAATGATAGAATTTGGATCATAGTGTAAAATAATCATATTATTAAGTCAGTAGTACCTTATGACTTTCATTAACTCATTTTTCTAGCTTCTTTAATAAAATAAAAATGAACAGTGGTATATTGATGCCATTAGATTACCTAATGTGGATCATTTTACGTGGTATTTAATAGTGGCATTTCTTAAAAAAGAAAAAGAAAATCACACCTAATTTCCAGTTTGTATCACTTAAAGTTCTAGTTTTAACTCTTAGAATGAATCATATTTAAAATACATATAACTGTTTTATTATAGTCCAACTATATTTGAAAAATCTTTTCAATATTTTTATTTCTAATTTAAACTAAGTAGAATGTAAAAAATAAAGCAGTACTTCAATATTTATAAATATTTTAAATGTAAAATATTAATATATATAGTTTTTCTGATAATTGAGAAATAAAGTGAGGCAGATACATGGTATTAAAATAACTTTGGGAAGATTAATAGTATTTTTATGAAGCTTTCCTATTCTAGTTAAATGGAATCATAAAATATATCATTAAAATGTCTCTCATCCTTGGTCTATTTTCTTCATTATAAAATCAAAATGAGACAAAGCAAAATGTGTTTTTGCAAGTTTATATGAGACTTTTAACTTTTGTCCACAATTTTAAATAAATAATATTACATACATATGCCAGACAGAATTTAAATTTGGGGGAAATATTAATGGTAAAATATATATGACGTTTCTTAAAATTTAACTTCTGGTACATCTAGAAAATGAGTTATTGAGCTATAAAAAGGCATGGAGGAAACTTAAATACATATTATTAAGTTAAAGAAGCCAATCTAAAAAAAGCTACATACTGTGTAATTCCAACTATAGGACATTCTGAAAAAGGTACAACTATGGAGACAGTAAAATGATCAGTAATTGCCCTGCTTAAGGGGCAAAGGGGGATAAATGGGTAGAGCACAGGGAATTTGTATACAGTGAAACTACTCTGTATGATAATATAATGGTAGATACATGTAATTACATATTTGTCAAAACTCATAGAATGTACAATACCAAGATTAAACCCTAATGTAATATTCTTAACATTATCTAGAAAAACTAATTAACTTTATGACCATCAAAACAATATTTAATTTGTTATTTTTTCCGTGGAATTTAAAATGAGAGGAATTGCTTTCTTATCTGTGAACCACAAACTCTCTAGTATTAAAATCATAGTAATATTAATATGTCGACATGATAAAGTCAAAAAATTTTTGTTCCTTTAGCTAGTCATCCTTGTTTTTTGAAAAAGATATTATTATTATTGCCATTACTGTTGTAGCTTTTATTAAAAGCTAGATGAGTTGAAATTTAAATAGATAAATATAAACAAACATTTAAAAAAATTGAAAGCAAATTTGTAACATAGAATTATTTTTTATTAAAGATCTAAAAATTACTTTTGCCTGATTAAATTCTAAATTGGCTTAAAGAAATATAGAATATAAATAAAATCTTACCAAAATAATTAACACATAGTACTATTATTAACACACCATATTATTCTTAAAATAAGGTTTATTATATTCATGTCAACAATTATTTGCTTGCTATAAGATTAGGTTGACTATTGAATATAAAGTCAATCTTTATGGAATTTTCTACATGTGGATTTAGAAGAAATGATTTGGAAATGTAAAATTTGAAGTATCAATCTTTCATCAAAGGTCATCAGATAAGCAGAAAATTCCAGGAGAAAAGCTTAAAAAGCACATATTTTGATATGGCTAATTTAACCTCAGGACAAATAAGGGGAAATGTTTGGAAATAAAATTTTTAAATTGTATGAATGAAAAGATATTCATTAAATCCTTGATTGCCAATCTGTATTGTACTTTTCTCCTAAAGTCAATGAGAAAACACTGATGGGTTTTGGGCAAGAAAAGAGTATGGTAAGCTTCAGCTTCAGGAGTATAGATACCATCACAGTATTTCATCTTAATGCATAAGAGATTAGCATTTCATGATAGTACATTAATAATGAGAAGATTCAGGGAGAGGGCCAAAATGGCAGACCCACAGCCAAAATTATACTGAATGGAGAAAATCTGAAACCATTCCCCACAAGAACCAGAACAAAACAAGGATGCCCACTGTCGCCACCTCTATTCAACATAATACTGGAAGTATTAGGCAGAACAATTAGAGAAGAGAAAGAAATGAAGGGCATCCAAATTGGGAAAGAGGAGATTAAAATGTTTCTGTTTGCAAACAATATGATCTTATATCTAGAAAACCCTAAAAACTTCACCAAATGACTCCTAGATTGATAAATTCAGCAAAGTTTCAGGTTATGAAATTAATATAATATAAACAAACCAGTAGCCTTTCTATGTACTAATAACAGTCAAGCAAAAGTCAAATCAAGAACTCAATATCATTTATAGCAGCCACAAAGAAAATAAAATACTTAGGAATATATTTAACCAAGGAGGTGAAAGTTCTCCATAAGGATAACTACAAAATCCTGATGAAAGAAATCAGAGATGACAGAAACAAATGAAAAAACACCCCATGCTCATGGATTGGAAAATCAACATTGTTAAAATATCCATACTGCCCAAAGTGATTTACAGATTCAACAAGATTTCTAGCAAAATTCCAATATCATTTATCATGGACCTAGAAAAAATAATCCTAAACTTCATCTAGAACCACAAAAAAACTCATAATAGCCAGGGCAATTCAAAGTAAAAAGAACGCATCTGAAGGCATTACCTTACCTGACTTCAAATTATACTACAAGGCTATGGTAACCAAAATAGCATGGTACTGGTAAAGGTAGACACATAGATCAATGGAACAAAATAGAGAACCCAGAAATAAAATCATATAGCTATGACCGCCTGATTTTTGACAAAGCAGACAAAAACATACATTGGGGAAAGGATTCTCTTTCAATAAATGGTACTGGGAAAAATAGATAACCACTTGCAAAAGAATGAAATTGGACCCTTATGTCTCACCACATGCAAAATTAACTCAGGATGGATTGAAGACCTAAATGTAAACCCTGACGCCATAAAAATTCTAGAACAAACTGTAGAGAAAACTCCTCTAGTCATTTTCCTAGGCAAAGAATTTATGAGTAAACCTCAAAAGCAAATACAGCAACAATAAAAATAAATTAGACTTTAATGAACTAAAATGTTTCTGCATAGCACAGGAAATAGTCATAGAATAAATATAAAACATACAGAATGGAAGAAAATATGCACAAACTATAATTAAAACAAAGGGCTAATATCTAGAATCTACAAAGGACTCAAACAAATCAGCAAGAAAAAACCCAACTAATGCCATCAAAAGCTGGACAAAAGACATGAACAGACTGTTCTCAAAGAAGATAGAGAAATGGCCAATGAAAATATGAAAAAAACCGCTCAATTTCAGTAATTATCAGGAAAATGCAAATTAAAACCACAATGAGATGCTACCTAATTCCTGTCGGAATCAGCATTATTAACCACTTCGGTACCGCGCTCACTGGCTGCGAAACCTTGCCCATAGCCGGCACTCATAGTTCGCATGATAGTTTGTGCTGTACAATGACGACAAATCTGTTTTCTCTTGTGTGATGAGGAAAGCTTTAAAGCACTGAAAGCTTGTTTTACTTCACAGGCAGCTTTAGGAAAATAACTATAATAACTCCTACTAAGGACTTGTTAAAAGGTCACAGATTCGTAGTAACTTATTAGCTGAACATACACACTGCAACTACAGAGATAAAAGTAAAAGCTTCGATCTGTCGACTTTAGTCGAGGGTCAGCTGTGTGCCTTCATATCACGACTGTTGGCTAAAGCGCTCGTGTTCATCTGTGGCTGCTGACTATAGTCAACGCTGGTACCGAAGTGGTTAAAAAGTCAAAAAACAGTAGATTTTGGTGTGATTATGGTGAAAAGGGAACATTTATTGACTATTGGTATATAATTGCTATGGAAAGTAATATGGAGATTCCTCGAAGAACTAAAAGTAGACCCATCATTCTAACCAGCAATCCCACTACTAGATATCTACTCAAAGGAAAATAACTCATTTTATGAAAAAGACATCTTTACTCGAATGTTTGTTGTAACATAATTCACAATAGCAACGACATGGAATCAACCTAAGTGCCCACAGATTTATAGGTGGATAAAGAAAATGAAGAAAATATGATACACACACACACACACACACCATGGAATACTACTCAGCCATAAAAAGGGATGACGTAATGTCTTTTGCAGTAACTTTGACAGAACTGGAGACCATTATCCTAAGTGACATATCTCAGGAATGGAAAAACAGGTACCACAAGTTCTCATTTGTAAGTGGGAGCTAAACAGAGGAGATATACATAAATATAGCCATAAAGGGCAGTAATGAACATTGGAAACTAATAAAGGGGAAAGGTTGGGAGTGGGGGGTAAAGGATTAAAATCTACCTATTGAGTATAATGTACACTGTTCTGGTGACTGGTACACTGAAAGCCCCAACTTCAGCATGATACAATATACCCATATAACAAAAACCATTCATACCTCCTAAATTGCTTTCTGAAATTAAAAAAGAGGAAAATTTAGAAACATTTGAATGAGAGAATTACTTTAGCCTGACACATTTTCGTGGTATCAATGAATACTTAATTTTCTTCTTTGTTTATGTCCCTTCTCCTGTGATTTATTTTTCAGATTTGCAAGTCAGCTGGAAGTACAATCTTTCCATTTGGTCAGGAATCTCAAATAATTTATCTTACTTTTGCTTCTCAACCTACAATAATTTTCCTTAAATCTTTTTGTCCATTGAAACTTCCCTTCTAAGGACATCAATAATTTCTATTGTGCTAAGTCAGAAAAACTTTCTATATGGTCACTTGCATTGGCTATTAGGCAACATTCGACATTTTATAACACATTGCCCTTCCTGAAGCATTTCTTTTAGTTTATTTTCTTCTGATCTTTCTCTTACTTAGTGGCTGCTCATTTCTAGAATTAAATTTTTTTGGTGATCACTTCTTTATTTATGTGGACCAAAATATTGACATTCTTTGTTTTCTGAATTTGGTCACCTTGTGTTCTCATTTTTTCATGCTATCACTGTGCTGTGTGGTTCTATTTTATCCCAAGATTTCAATTATAATTAACATATGTTCAACACAGACACCATGGATACTACATCTGTATTTGCATGGCATTCCTGGATAACTTAGATTTCTCACAGACCCCAAATCTTAATGTTTCTCCCTGCCAAACTGGCTCCTCTTTCACTGTTCCTTTCTTATGTGAATCATAGCTACATCACTTATTTACATAAGTTTTGAAGCTGTGTTGCCTATATTAGCAAACCAACTTTCTTTGAAGGTCATCCTATTTAATTGGTCCCCACTAGGCAGCCAGAAAGACCTTTTTAAAGGGAAAATCTGATATTATTACTCCTCTGGTTATCTCTTTATTAATTTTGCCAAATCTAGCCCAAGGCTTATAAAAACCACGTGTAATAGTCATGCTATAGGCTATAATGCTGCATTAAATAGATCCAAAAAACAAACAATCAAGAAAGAAACAAACAGCAATCGGTAAATAAGCAAGCAGTGGTTGAAATAATACAGGCGTATATTTCACTTGGCTCTGGTTTAGTCTCCTTTTTAGGGAACTTGGTCCCTTTCATCATTCTATGTGAATGTTTCTCAAAGGTTTCTCTTTATTTGCAGGATTTAAATGAGTTTCCAAGAGACATTCTAGATTATAAAAAGTGAAGGAAATTAATTCTAGGGTCGACAACTTTGTGATGAAGGAAATCATCTGGAAATTGCCTATCGCATCCTGTCACATCCCATTGTTCCACATTTGGTCTCCAATCCATAGCTAAATAAAATAAAAGGAAGGAAATGAAGTGTGGAAATGGGAAGGCTAGGTAAAAATTGGGAAACTCTGTATCTTCAGAAAAAACAGATTATGGATATTGGGGAGTGGTGAGACATTACACCGCACCATCACATTGAGTTCATCCCTGTTATTCTCACCATCTATGTTCCATCCATTGAGATTCTATTAATTCTCCACAGTTATCTTTACCTTCTTGACTCCTTATGTTGGTCATGCTGGTCTTTTCCTCAGAACTTTCTTGTTTACTAACATCAGTTTCTGTTACTCGTAACCGGGAGCACTATCTAAATAATAATATTTCAGAAGGAAACACTAAGGTTTTCTTGATTTGTTATTTATGAATTTTGGTCTATATTTTTTAATCTGGAATAAGGGCTGAAACATTTTACTCACGTTTTTTGATGAGCTCTATTGCAGTTATTCTGGTATCTACTTCTAAGATTGGATCTCTATTTTCTGTCTTTTATATATGCTGCAACATGTATCCTTTTACTTTCTATTCTTTCCATTTGATTGTCATGAATTTTCTTTTTGATTTTATCTTTGATTATCCAGTTTTATTATTATATTATCATAAATTTTTCTCAAAAAATTGTCTTCTTATTTCTGTAAGAAAATATTTCAAGAGTTCTGATTTTACTTTGAAAACTTTAAATGACGTTCTTTTTTTGCGGTTGTTCTTCAAGAGGATTTTGTTCCATAGGTTTCAATTCAAAATTTCTCCTCCTCATTAGTAATATTCAGTTGAGGCTATATCTGTACCATCCCAGTGTTTGCCAATATATGGGCAAGGGATTAACATTGGAAACTCTTTCTATCAAACTGCTGTTCAAATAACCTTCTAAAATGCACAGGGGGGACTAAGAGAATTATGTCCATAATTTGTAGCTCAATATATAGTGGGTAGAAAACATTTGTTACTATAGCCTCCCTTTCCATCTATTGTCTCTTATCCCCTACCATCTATTAATCTATTTCTTCTTATAGCAAGAAGAAATGGATTGCTTAAAACATTAAAATCTACAATCTTCACTTCACCACAATTCCTTCTTTCTTCTCTGCACTTTAATACATTTATTTTTTGTGAGGAATATCTTCTGTGTACAATATGCCACTGCTGATATCTCTCTTCCTATCCTCCAGCCTACTCCCCTAACACATGTGCACACACAGGCACACACACTCTCATACACATGCACATACACTTACACATACATCAGCTTTTTTTGAGTGCTGAAGATTCTCCTTAGATGTTTGAGAAAACATTCATAAATTACAGCAAGTATTGTTGATTGCATACTATTCACTAGGCATTGTTTAAGGTGATTTGAATACAGCAATGAAGACAAGATCCTTTACCTACATTTGGTGTATCTCACATTGTAGAGGTCTATTCAGAAAATAAACATAGGAAAGAAAATTATAAATTACAGTAGTCCTCATTTAATATCATTAATAGGTTCTTGGATACTGTGATTTTAAGTGAAATGAGACATAACAAAACCATTTTTTCTGTTGGATAATTGATATAAACCAGAGTTAAGTTCCTATGACACGTTTCTGATCACAGACATCACCAAACTTTTAAATAAAGAGCAAAACACTTCTAATATTAAACAGTGAAATAAATGTGAGCTATACATACATTTAAGACAGATTAATAAAAACCAATGAGATGATAATTTTCCCACTTATTCCAGTTCAGGGTTGTGGGTGGACAGCTCAGGGCTCAAGGTGGGAATGAGGCCTGGACAGGACACCATCCCATCACAGGGCACACACCCACACCCACACTCACCCACACTGGCACAATGTACACACACCAATTCACTTATTGTGCACATCTTTGGGATGTGGGAGGAAACTGGAGTGCCCAGAAAAAACCCAGACAGACACATAGATAGATAAGGTACACCCCACACAGACTGTGATTCCAGAAAGGAATTAATTTTTTTTTCCTCAACACTATAATAAAACGACATTGAATGAAATGACATTATTCTAGGCCCTGCTGTACGTGGAAGGTAATACACACTACAGAAACTATAGACTAGAGAAAGCATAAGAATTCTGAGGCTTAGTAGTTAGTAAAGAGGCTGGTCTAGTGTATCTTGAGAAAACTTGTATACAAACTGAAAGAAATTGAGAAGGCATATACCCAGATATAGGGTGGGAAACTTTCCAGATACAGGGAAAAGCCCTTGCAAAGACTTGGTGTATAAGAAAACAGCAAAAAAGTCAGTGAGGCTGAAATGACCAGAAGCAGAGATAGAAAAGATGATGTCAGAAAGGGAATGGGAAGCCAAATGGTCTAGAAACCTTGAAGGTGTCTATAAAGACTTTGGCTTGGTTTTTGAGTTCAAGCTCTGTGCAGTGGAGAGACACTATTTGACCTTATTGAGCTTAGACAGCAAGGAACAAGGATTAGAGTAGTTGTATTATTCCAAGGTCCACTCCACTGACCCACACCAAAGATTGTAAAAGCTCTAATTTCATACAAGGATGGGGTAAAATAAATGAGAAATAGTTTGATTTTTAATATACTTTGAAAGTAGAGATAACATGATGTCTTAAAATGATGGATCAGATGTTATGAGAGAAGGAGGACAGTTAAAGATGTCTCTAAGATGTGATCAAATGGCTGGAAGGTTGAAGGAGCTGCTATCAACTGAAATGGGAAAGGATGTGGGAGATACTGATTTGGAGGAAATATTAGGAGCTCAAACTTTAACAGATTGAGCTTAAAATATTTATAAGACATCCATTGTAAGTAAATAGCTGGATATGTGAGTACAGAGTTTAGGAGTAAGGGAAAGAGATAAAAAAAATATTTAAATTGTGGTCACTAATCTCCCAAAATATCCACCATTCTACGAACTACAACTCCCTGTATTCATGGTCTTCGATATTGAATCTAGGTTTATTTGATGACTTATTTGTATCTGACAGAATATTCATTGGAGCTAATCAATCAACACTTACCTGCACATATGAAAGTAAAATTCAAGGAAATAAAGTAGGTAGGACATGAGAAGAAGGGGTGGGTAAATTCACACCTAATGGATAGAGTGCACACTAAATAACTGAATGGTACACTTATAACTTTGACTCAAAACTGTACAAGAGCAAATTATGTAACCAATACATACATAGCCCCATAAAATTCTGAAATTAAAAAAAGAATGTATCTAACTGATGTTGCATTACTTTAATGCCTAGGTCTTGGTCTGTTTTACTGCTGGCTCTAGAGAAAGCCAGCTGCTCTGTAAAGAAGTAATGACCAACCTGAGCTTGTCATGTTGTGGAGAAGCCCACGGTAGCCACATGGAAAGGACACAAGGAGACAAGGAGCTGCTTGCACAGCCCTCAGTTGTTCTAGATATGCCAGTCCAAACACCAAACCTATGAGTGAAAATGCCATTTTAAATGGACAGCTTAAGTAAGCCTTCAGATGGCATCAGCCAGTCCTGCTGACAGCTACCTGAAATTACATGAAAAATCCCAAATGACAATGACAACTATCTAGGTTAGTCTAGTCAGCCAGTCTGAATCATGAGATATAATGATAAATTACTTTTTACTACAATGTTTTGAAGTAATTTGTGATATCACAAAGTCAGCACACAGATAATACATAAATCCATATGTTCAGATGCAATCTCCAAGGCAGTGAACACAGGAAAAGACAGGAGATGAGCCAGGTATAGAGCCCCAAGCAATCTGTCTCTTAATTGTCAGGAAAAGATACCAAACGGCAATAAATGAGGGAGTGAGGTTTATTTTTTTTAAGTTGAAACAAAAGTAAGAGAATCATCAACTATATTTTATTCTGCTAAAATAAAGGCTTAGAATTACCCATTGGATTATTATCTGGGGATTGGGTAATTGCTATCTTTGATGGAATGGCAAAAGACTAATGGAATAGGTTTAAAAGAAAGTAAGAGAAAATGATTTGGAGATAAAAAATTAAGAAAAACTATTGTAAGTTTTATGATGAAGGGACAAAAAGTAAAGAGACTTTAATGAGAGTTCTACTAACAAGGTTTTGATCAGAGTAGAGTAAGCAAACAAAGAATGCTGAAATATTCAGAGATCAGCAGTAATAAAAAGGTGTTAGTATCTTTATGGCTGAAAGAGTTTGGGGAGGCCAGAATTAGGTGGAATGGTTAAGGAAGAGTAAGCAAAACAGTACCAAAGTAGAGAAGTGGGAAGAGAGAAATACTCAAGCTCTCCTGCAACCTCTAATGTCTCCTTTTACCATTAGGTCCCATTGGCCATGCCAAATGAGGAATTAGAAAGTCAAATAGCCTGGGAGATACAGTAGCCTGAGAGAGGCTATCCTCCAAGATGCAGAGTAGGCCAGGCTGGGCAGATCTTGCAGTGGCAAAGGATGCAGATAAGGAAAAACAAGCACAATAATACACAAAGCAAGAAAAAAGTTTATTTAAAGAGAATAAGGCATGAGAATTAATGACAACAAACAAGACTGAGATTTATATAATTTTCAAGAAGAGTAATTGATGCTGACTTATGTTACATATGACTTATTTCCAAAACTCTGACTGTTTAATGTCTATTTTACAGGTTTAGTGAGAAAACATTCTTTGAAATCTTTTTCTGTAATTTCTTACATTGATATTACCCAAAATATCAAAGTTCCTAAGGGGAACAGGAAATTGTGCCTTTGCTACCACACATTAGATTCAGAATAGAAGACAAAGAAGAAAAGAAAAAATCTACCCAGGGAATTGGACTGGAAGCCAGGCAGAGGGTAAGGAGAAGACTGTCAATTACTAAAGGACTATGTATGCACATAATGAAGGTGCTGCAAACAAATTGTCGCCTTTCATATGGACAAAGCATATTGGCTATGTAGGGGATGCATATTTATGTGAGATTTTTCCATTAATAAATTCAAATCATAATTTAGGTTATTCAGCAGAAGTATGCTAAATGCTCAAGAAGTTGGTGAGCCCTATTGAATGGCCCCACGGGACACCAACTTCTTCAATAAACCTACCCATTCGTACACACTCCTAGCCAAACACAGAATGTGGCACATAACAGTTATGATGAATTCCATCTCTATTAGTTGTCCTCATGTGCTTAACTCTTATGTTTAAAGTAGCTTGGGTTTGTTATTAGAGAAGCAAGGTAGTAGTTTAAAAGAATGTGTGTGCATGTGCTTACAAGAAAGATTTCTTGAATTGAAATTGATTCATATGTACAGCTTGAAAGCCCCACCATCATCCCTCCAAAAAAGAGAAAGAAAAATATTTACTGAGCTTCCATAGAAAAAAGAAAGTTCTGTGTAGGCATACTTATACAGAATCTGAGCAAACAACGATGAGATTAGTAGGAAGAAGTAAACATGTTTAGGTATATTTTATAACTAATTTTAATTCTGAATTGATTCCATTTTTTTTCATAGTTCACATAAGGCAAAGATTTAAAGAAAATAGTAAAGTAGGCTTCTTTTAAAAGGATTACCATTAAAGAGAACTTTTCTAATATTTATGGATTCCACAATGTAAAATGTCATAGCACACAACTCCCCTTTATCATCTGTCTCCACCAATGGTTTCCTAAACTCCAAAGAGTTAACATTACAAATGTTCAGTCACCTTGCTTGAACTCAGACCCTTGCAAGTATGTTGTTTAAAGGTGTTGGTATTAAATATGAGAACAGCTGTTTTTACTTGAGTGAATATTTTGTGTTTTATGAAAGAAAAATGTATGACATAAAAATAGAAGCTACAGCAAAGAATTTATTTCATTAGTAGAGAAACAGTATGCAGCTCCTCAGTGTTGCATTTTCTAACAAATCACCATAATTTCATTTCTCTTTATTATAATAAAATGCAAAATAAGTTTTTATGGATAATCTACTTTATGCAAACTTCTTTAATTTGCAAAATTCTTAGATATAGTTATATTTAGATGTTACATGCTAATTACTTACTTTAAATAAAAGGTTGTCAAAAACCCCCATAATGAGACCAAATCTCTATTACATAATAGCAGTGAAAAACATTACTAGTGAAGAAAAAACTTCTTGATTTTTCTTATCTATAAATAACATTTTTATTTATAATGAGTACATTACTTTTAAAGAAAGCATTTTTAAAACAAATTCCCTGTACAGGTGATTGATATTATAATTTTGCTTCCTTTTATAAATGAAAAAGGAAAATATCAGGGGATTGAGAAATGTTATTATGCCAGATAGGACAATAAAGAACAAGGGGTGCACCAGGGGTGCACTGGTAATAACATGGAAATGAATTACTGCAACTGAAAAAAATATTTTAGCCAAGTTTGAAACTTATTTAACAAAGGTAAATTTTTGAACTAGATATTTTTAACTAGAAATTTATTTAATACCTGGACTAAACTTGGCAATACTAAAAACAGAGAGGAAAATAGAAAAAAAAATGTGAAGCATATCAAAAGTCAAAGATAATCTTTGTTTTCAAAGAAGGCAATTTTTATTAATATATTCACACATCAATTCTTTTTGCTATTCTCAAGGCTAGTTATTTCAGAACTGTCAGTAATCTTGCAAAAGCCACTTAGCTGATAAAATTGATCAAATAACAATGGTACTATACCTTTTATTTGACACACCAAAATTTATTTGTAGACTTTTACAAATCCCAACTATTTACCTTTATATTCCACATACAAGTGTGTCTGAACAGAATATGGTTTAGAAGTACTGTATTCAAAAAGTTTAAATAATTATAATGTTTGAGAATCTAGAATTTTAGCATAAACTGCAATAAAAATATGCAAATATTTTAACGTAATGAAAATTTCATAAGGGATATACCTTATTTATGCATTTTGTTCTTCTTACATTCTTTGGGGAAGTATAAGTTTTCTTTTAGATATTTTATCTACTTCAACTCTCCATAGATTGCAATTCTTTTACCACAAGTGCATAAATTCTAGTGGGTAAAATAATTTAGATTGTTAGTTTCCCAAGAGTAAAGTTAATCACTTCTTGAAAATTGCCACATATCATTTTTTACTTGATTTGATTTAATTGTTTAATTGATGATTTTAATTGTTCTGTCAATGTTATCAATTCATGTTTTTTTTAATTTCCAGTTTCTTCATTTACTTAACTTTCTGACATAAATATCAACACAGTAACTTTTAGTTACAAATATAATGATACAAAGATAATTTTGATATACACAGACTAAAAATATATATTCAGTAGCAGAATCATTGATCTACTGAAAGTGATTTGAAATAAATATTTGAAATTATAAAGAAAAATTTTCAAAAACAAGAAATCTATCTTAAAAATAATATAAAGTATAGGATATGAGGGATATGCAATGCATAATAAAGATGGAAATACCCAGTAAATCAGGGAGAATGATGATTATGATAATGATGATGATGATGATTCAGGATAGCTCAGATGTAGCTCAGAAAGAAAAGTACCAGATCCTGCCAGAGACTTCATGGAAAGAAATTGTGGAGCAACACAGGAAGGAAAAAAGATATCAGCAAAGTTCAACCCTTGTGAAGCTCAGAGCCAAGTGAAGAGGATAGATGGGGATTTCATTTCTCCTTCCCACACATCCCCAGTAGTCAGTGGGCTGCTGAGCTGCTTGGGGGATTTTCCACCCTCAGGAGTTCAAGCACTGCTGCAGCCACTGAACTGGGACCTTCTTGAAAATAAAGCTTTGGGCTTCCAGCCCCTTTGGTGTCTTCCCCCTGTAGCCACAGCCTGGAGCCCAGAAGGTGGTGGATGCCACATTGCTTGTCCACACTTAGCATCCCTTTAACTGCCCCAGTGTTAGGGACAGGTGTAGGTTGGTAGTGCTAACCACAGGAAAAGAGTAGGGGGGCAACAATTAGGAAGCCAATGAGCATTTAGAACCAAACTTGCAACAGCAGGAACTTGCTGTTAGGGACTTTTCCTGGCCAGGACCTTGTCCAAAGGTAACCTTCTATCCATTAACATACATTAGCATAGTAAAAATCACACCCACCAGCACCATGACAGTTTACAAATGTCATGGCAACTCCAGGAAGCTACCCTATAAGGATAAAAATGGGGAGTGCCCTTAGCTCTAAGAACTCTCCATTCTTTTCCCAGGAAAATAATGAATATTTCACTCACCATTTAGCATATCATAAGATGTAGATATAAAAGAAGAGTGGTAAGACCCCAGTGTCTTATCCACTCATGGAGGTAGACCTGTCTCCCTTCAGGAACCGTACTTTTGCTTTCTATTCTATGCTGACAAGCCTGCAACAAAAGTTGCTTGTGTGGAAATGCTAAGTGTTTGTCATCTCTCCATCACACTGGCCCAGCTTGTAATTCTTTCAAGCCAAAGAACTAGGGCAACACACCTCTAAAAAAATCAACCCTGACACCAGGAAGCTACAGCTCTTCAGTTTTCACATCACCTGTTCCCATACAGACAGTTCCCAACTCCTGCCCAGACTGTGGTGAGCCGTGGAGAACTTGTATGATCTCAGAGCTTGGACTTTCCATGTGGGCTTCCTTCCATGGAGAGAGACCAGAGAAGCTGGAGTGCCAGCTCTCTTCCATTCAGCCTCTTTTCTTCCCGCACCCCTCCCCTGCCCATTGCAGCCAAGAGGGCTGATTGGGACAAGACTTTCAAAAGCAACTGCTTCACCTCTGATCATGTGCCTTCCAGTCTGAGGTTTTCATAGAGAGGGAAGCCCACACCTTTCTCATTGAAGACCTGCAGTAGACCTAGAGGCACTGAGTCTGGGTGTTCCATGCCCTCCGGCACTCCTTGGAGACTCCTGCTAGTGAGACAGACATGCAGGCCAGATCCTATACCTCCAGGACTCAATTAGGTAGCTTGGGGGCACAGAGGGGAGATTTGAGAACTGGACTTGGGAGGCAAGGGAGCCCACATGGGAAAAACTGAAAGGAGAGGGCAGTGTGGGTCTGAGCTGCAGTGAACTGGTAGAGCACCCATCCCCACACAGGAAAGCTGGAATTTTGGACCGGGGTGTGTGCTTGCATGGGAAAGTTCCCAACTCACAGCACCATTGCTGCCAAGCTTAGTGAGTTTGGGTGCCCATTTACAACCAGACACTGGAAGGAGACTCTCAGGGCAGGGGAAGAGCAAGAAGGGTAGAACCCACTCCTGATAGTTGATGAATTCCAGACAGCCCCAACTTTCCAGCTTGGTGAGGATGCTTTGGCCCCTTTCCTGGTGGCTTTCCTCAGCAGCCTAGGAGCTGATCTTTGATCCCTGCTGAGACAGTTCTGGACTTACTTCTATGGGGTCTGAAGACAGGATAGCCCAACTTAGCCCTGCCCAGTCTTGTCCACCCCTGCTATGGTGGAACACAAGCAATCCCTAGGGAGCTACAGGGCTCCTCCTGCTGCCTGGGACATTCAAGTGCTTCTCCTAAAGGACTAGAGCCAATTACAAGCATCAAAACACATCACGGTAGTTGGCTCTTTATTGCAAGCACCAACTGTTGACAGGGAGAACAATTATACATTAAAGCATCTACTGACTCAGTCAAACAGGGCATGACTGTTTCTTACTCTCAAGCACCACTCAACATCTCAGAGATTAAGCTGGGGGTCCCAATATAATTCACACTGCTAGAGGGAGGAGAAGATAGCAGAATAAAAGCAACTCAAGGTGGCACCACTTTTTAGGAGAGGAATAAAAGTTTCAGTCAGCTCGAGCTGTGAGGAGTCTCCCTCCTCTACTGCAGACCTCTGGGCTGATTGGGGAGCTGCTTAGATCTGTGCAGAGATATTGCACTGGAGAGCAGGTGCAGCAGAGATCTGGTGGCTGCCAATATTAGTTTCTCCAGCCAACACCATCCTGATTACTTTGGTGCATTGCGCCAGGTCCACACCAGACTCAACTTTCCAGCAGTAGCCTTCACATCACCCCTGCCAGGCTGGGAAAGAAGCAGACAGAACAGACGCTCCCCCATGTTATGCTCTGTAACTGGGGACCAATCATACCTCCCCCAAGCATGGAATCTGAGTAGAGAAGGAGCCTTAGATGACACAGGTACTATGTGGGAAGTCTTGGGTGACTGGTTAATGGATCCTAGTGGGGGTGGGGAGAAACCTTGGCCGATCAGCAGCTCTGGCCCACATACATGGTCCCTGGGCCACAGTGGGACTCAAAACCCTGGCTGAGTGACTGTGCATCAGCAGTCTTCATGCTGATCAACCCTCTCTCTGTGCAGCTGTGCCCCCATAACCTCAGATCCAGCCTTGAAGCTTTTGCAGTGTCCCAGCCCGAGGCTCTGCTCTTGTAGCTCCAGGGCCCCTGCCAGGTCTGGGACATCACCTCTGAGATTACAGACTTGTGCCTGGGATCTGAGACCCCACCGTTGATTCCCCACCATTGCCACTGGGCCAGCAGAACCTCCCCAATGTCCAACATTTCATCTGGGACCCCAGCACAGAGCAGCCATTACTCCTGAACCAGGAGTAATGGTCCAAATTGTGCAAATGCCCATAGCCCAGTCATCTACAACAACCACTGCCTAAATAGACTCACTCAGCTGTCATTGCCACCTCCACTGTGTGACCCTGGCCAGAGCAATCCCCAATAACAATAGCCTCCATGGAGAGGATTGCATCCAGGCTCCAACTCAAACTTCCAATAATGAGTTGGAACACAACCCTCCACCCCACACAAAAATCATCCAGCACTGTCTCAAACTGTGGCAATCACAGGGGAATAGGTCAAAACAGAATAGCTGTTCTAAAGGCTCTCAATGCACCTACTCCTCCCCTGAAGGGTCAACATTCCAGAGTAAGACACACAAGCTCCATCTTGTGTCCTCATCCTCCCCTAACTAAACAGGAGAGTTCCCAGCAAAGGAGAACAGATGCCCTGCAATTCTATTAACCCAGAGCCAAGAGAAGATGAGCCAGATGAGAAGGAACTGGCAAAAGAACCCTGGCAACATGAACAAACAAAATAGTTTGGCACCCTCATGGGATCATAATGAGGCTACGGTAGTTGACCCACCAGGAAATTGCCATAATGACAGAAATGGAATTCAGAATACAGATGAATGGAATTAAGAGAAAATTGAAAACCAAAAACAACAACAACAAGTCAAACAAATTTGGGGGAAATCGATGAAAAAGCCATAAAAGAGCTAGACAACATAAAAAGGATATAATAGACCTTAAAAACATAAAAGTATCATTTAGGGAATTTAGAAATATAGTAGAAAGCTTCAGAAACAGACTAAACCAAGAAGAAGAGAGAATCTCAGAGCTTGAAGACAAGGCTCTTGAGCTAACCCAGCCATTTAATGAGTCACAAAAGAGAATAAAAATGGTGGAGCAATCACTCAGAGAGATATGGGACCATGCAAAGTAAATGAACATATGAATTATTGATATCCTTGAGGGAGAAGAAAGGACTAAAAGCATGGAAAACTTATGTGAGGGAATTATTGAGGAAAATTTCCCTAGTATCACCAGAGATTCAGATCTACAGATACAACGTGGTCATCGAACACCGTGAAGCTTCACAGCAAATAGGACAGGCCCAAGACACATAGTAATCAACCTGGCCAAAGTCAAAATGAAGAAGAAAATTGTGCAAGCAACAAGATAAAAGCAACAACTAACCTACAAAGGAAAACTCATCAGGCTAACTGCAGACTTATCAGTAGAAACGTCAGAAGCTAGAAAAATTTGGGACCCCATTTTCAATTTTCTTAAACAGAACAACTACTAGTTTAGAATTTTGTATCCCACAAAACTAATTTTCACAATTGAAGAGAAATTAAGTCTTTTCCAGGCAAGCAAACACTGAGGGAAATCGCCATGACCAGACCCAATCTTTAGGAAATGCTCAGAACTGTGTTATACATGAATCAGCACAACAGATACCCACCAGTGTAAAATCACCCCAAAACCCCTAATACTCACAATTTTTATAAAAAATAGCAAAAGAGGGAAAATATAGCAATAAGGTACTACCCAACATGATAAACGGATCAATATCCCATATATCATCCCAAATATCAATTCTATCACTCAACGTTAATGGTCTGTATGCTCCTCTCCAAACACATAGGCTGGCTGAATGGATGCAAAAAACAAAAGCCAAGTATCTCTGTCTCCAGGAAACACAAATAAGCTACAAGGATGCACACAGACTCAATGTGAAAGGATGAAAACAAAAATTCCACTCAAATGGAAAGAAAAAGAGAGAACATGTACCCATTCTCATATCAGATAAAATTGACTTTAAGCCAACAAAGGAAAGAAAAGAGAAAGAAGGTCATTATATAATGGTAAAGGGATTAATTCAACAAGAAGATATAACAATCCTAAATATATATGCAATTAACACAGGAGGACCCATATATAAAAAGCAAATTTTACTAGAGCTAAGCAAAGAAATTAATAGCACCATCATGATTGCCAGAGACCTCAACACCCCAGTGTCACAGCTACACAAATTATCAAAGCAGAAAGTAAATAAAGAACCAATGGAGTTAAAACAGACTGTAAATCAAATGGACCTAACACACCTTTATAGAACATTCTACACAAAAAATGCTGAATATACATTTTTCTCAATAGCTCATGGGACATTCAACATATCTTAGGCCACAAAACAGGTCTTGACAAATTTAACAAAAAAGAAATCATACCATGTATCTTCTCAAACCACAGTGGAATAAAACTAGAAATCAATCACAAGAGAAGCACCCAAACCTACATGAAGTCATAAAAACTAAACAACATTCTCCTGAAAAAACTGAGATTGAAGCAGTAATAAAAAATCCTCTTCTACCTAGATTAGGTAGAATGTATTTCAGTGGGTATATAATAATTTTAATAAATGTAATTTTAAGGATATATAACAAATATTACTACTTTTGCCAGATTCAGTTCTATCTAACATGGTACTCATGACAATTATTTGAACATAAAGATAAAGGGGTACAAGTATTTTTTGTTATGTGGATTATTGTATCATGCTGAAGCCGTGGCTTTCAGTGTACCATCACCAAAATAGTATACATTGTACTCAGTAGATAAATCTTTATCCCTCACCCACCTCCCACCCTCCCCCCCTTTTAGTTTCCTATTTCTGTCTTTCAAAAGAGTTTCACTAGATCTCATTTTAAAGTCATGGGGAAAAAGTATATAGCTGTATGTTGGATTTCCTTCCTCCTAATGTTCGCCAGGGTTAAAAAGTCTTTTCAAACCTTGTTGAAAAGTATAAACCATACAATGAGTTTATTTTAATATAATTCTTTCTCTACTTTTCACTGCCACCTAAAATGTATTTAATTTGCAGTGCTATTGAGTATGTGAGGGGAAGTCAAGAAAAGGGCCACCAGCATTTTGTGTGCAATGCTCACCCTTAATCACCAGAGGAAAGGGGAGGTTAAAATGGTCACAGACGAACACACAAAATGGATGGATTTCTGAAAACTCAATTTCTAAGAAAGAACTATTACAGGGAGGTAGAGCAAGAGACTTTCTTCACTTAGAGAAAAATCTGACACTTGCCCTAGTAATTCAGTGTTGTGTCAGTTTCCTTAGGATGGTACAATTGTTTCATGAATCTCCTCTTCCTTAGCACAGTGGGGCTAAATGAAAACATAAGAAGAGGAATTCTTTGGGGTTTTTTGACGTTGATTTGTTTTGTTTTTAGGAATGCTCTTAGACCAATTTTGACCTTAGGGGGTCTTTTCATATTCAGGAAAGTAGCCAAGCCCAATTATACTAATCTCCTAAATATTTTGGCAAAGTTAGGCTTGTTATTTTGTTTGTTTTTTATTTTTGTAATTAAAGGTATTTATCTGCAGCTAGCTTTGTGTTAGTAATGGCACAGATCATGGCCATTAGCCAATTAAATAAATATATTACAATAAAAAACTCTGGGAATAAATGGAATGTACACATAATAAGATGATCATTGGAGAACTAAGGATTTTTATCTGTCAATGGGGATTACTGACTAGGCATACAAATGTATAAAATAAATAATCTCAGATAGCTATAAAAGGAAAATAATAAAAGATAATAAAATAAATATATAAAAATATTAAAAGGAATGAAATAAACATGTAATAAAAATAAAAGGGAATAAATATAAAGGGGAAGAAAATGAATATGTAATAAAAATAGTGAATATAAAAGGGAATAAAATAGTCTCAGATACTAGAAAAGGGAAATATCTCTTTGCCAAATAATTTATATCCTATTAGAAAATTCGAGAGGAACAATCATATATAGGATACACAAAATCATATCTGTGTAATTATATGAATCTGATTTAATTATGAAATAAATCATCTTCTCTTCCAGGAACAAAAAATCACAATAGTGTTTATTTTCTTCCTGGAATGCAGCAGACAACTTTTCAATGTATAGTTATCCATTGTTATCCAATACTGTTCACAGTAGAAAATAAAAGAATTAGCAGTTAAAACAAAGTGACTCCAATTAATACAGTGAATGACTGGACAGATTTTCAGCATCATCCCAGACCCAATGGTGTCCTCCATGAAGCATTGTCATCATTAGCTCCAAGTGACATTGCTTAAGGCTCACATTATCAAGTGCCTTTAATGTTAACTTCTTACAATGCAACTTGTGTTAATATAGCATTTAACAATCAGCTTAGTATATTTTTTAAAGTGCTGAACCTGGTTAATATACCACTTAAATTCATGGATTAGGATACTATGCATATCTTTGCCTGGGCACAAGAAATACCACAGGGAGAAAATGAACATACATATTATAGGTGAGCTCTGAGATAGCTACAGGGAAATAAAATTGTTACTATATGAATGAGTTAATTCAATAAAACAAAAAGATCAATACATTAAATGTTTCTCCCTATTTCTCAATTTAACTCATCTTAGTTATATCACATTTTTGTTCTAATTTTTTTAATTTATTCAACATGTGTTTAAATAACTCCATGTAGTACTATTTACAACAGACTCAATTGTATTCTCCTTGCTAGATAAAACAAATTTTCCCAGTATTTTGTGCATCCTTCTAGGCAATATGCATTTGCATACATATGTTCCCATGATAATATATTATTATGTTTTGTAAACTTTAAAAAACACCATATTGCTTATCTTATGAAATTTTCTACTGTGCTCATTTACTATCATATTTCAAAGTAGCTAAAGTTCAATTTATTTTATTGTTCACATATTGATGAACATTTATTTATTTCTAATTATTTACTATTATAATCAAAATTATAGTGGGTATTTTTCTACTTTCTCCCTATTCCTTATGCATATGATTATGATATGAATAAGTAATGGAATTGCCTGTTAATAGGAAATATAATTTAAATATTAACAAATGATTCCATTATTTTTCTCCAAAATGAGTATAGTAATTTATACTTCCAAGAATGGAGATGATCACTTATTTACCATACACTTTTGCAAACATGTAACGCTTTCAAATTTTTATTCTTTTAACAAATATAAAGGTATAAATTAATGTCTCATTGTTTTTATTTCCGTTGCTCCAATGAATAGCGATTTTGAGAATTTCTTAATGCATTCCTTGGCATTATGATTTCTTTATTTGTGATTATCCTGTTTATATTAATTGCATATTTCTCTATTCTATTGTGTATTTGCTATTTTCTTCTTTTTTTAAACATTTATTTTGTGGAAAATCTATAGTGAAGATCATTAATAATTCTTCCAGTTCATGGCATATTATTATCACACATCATTGCAAGAATTCTTTTCTGGTTTGTTTGTGCCCCTAGGCTTTCATGCTACTGTGTTTGAGATATGTTTGGATATGTATGCATCCTCATAAAATAGATAGTTGTGCATTTTGAGTGTTTATTTGTTCTAATCAACTATATAGTTTTATAGATTTTATTTTCTCTTGTATTTCATTGAGCACTACATTTTTAAAGATGAGTGCACATTACCGAATATATCTCTAATTTATTATTTCTAGGTGCTCTATAACTCCAGGATATACATGTACCACATCTTATGTTTGCAAGGCAATTTTCTCTGCCATTACTGTACATGATACATATGGCCAGGAGTGTGTGTTTCTCCATAGCAAGTATTCAAGAATAGAACTGTTGTATTGTAAGTGGACACAGACTTAATTTCATTCAGTACTGTCATACTACTCTCAAAAGAGGTTATTATCATTGATGCTTCGTTCAGCAGTCATTAGTTGGTTCCATTTTCCCACATTTTCAATGACAATTTATATCATTTAACTATCTTTTGCCAAAATATCATGTTTACTATATGTACTCTTGTATTTTTAGTCCATTGATATTATAATATTAACTTATGGTCTCCCTCTTTCTGTCTTTGGTTTGTGTTTACATGTTTTTTTTTTTTTTTGCTGTTTTATTTTCTATTCTTGATTTCTCTGAAGAAGGGGTTACTTCCTCAAACATATCATATCAAACATATCAGTTTTATTTGTTTCTGTTTTACCCTTAATATTAGAGTGAACCTATAGTCTTGGAATATAGTAATTATTTCAAAGGTATAATAGTACTGGGGTTCTAAAGGAATGACTAAAGTATATACCATGTTTTTATAATTTAGCATTCTTCAATCTCCAAACTTTTGTTTCCGTGATGATGAATAGTTGCTGAGATCTCTGCTCACTTTTTATCAGACTTCCAACCATTGCTTTCTATGTAGAGCCACAAGTCTTCCCTGATAATGTCTCTTTCCATATGATTTATATCAAACCTTCACCACACCTGCTGGTTATTCCTGGGGGACAAAAAGCTGCATAGATTTTGCCCAATGATGTTCTTTAGTTTGATGGTTAAATTCCTTCTAGCTTTTATCCAGTTTTGATAGTATTTATAGCTTTTGATTTTCTTTCTTTAGTAATACTTTCTCCAGCATATATATATATATATATAAATAAATGTCTTGAATAGTGCACCCAGTATATTGAATTTTGTCATTACCAAGACCAGAATTCACTGGATGTAACCTGTAACACAGTCAGGAATCTGACCTGGGTGGATACATGAATATTGGATTTTTGATGTTTCAGTAACTTCTAATTCTATTTTGAGGGAGGATATATCTTATTGGCAGAAACTAGCAGCAATAACCCTAGGCAATTGAAAAGTGACATTTTAAGATTAAGAGGTAGGATTTAGCAATTTTTTCCTTATAAGATTATAAGGGAGATTTCTTTCAATATGTTTGGAATTCTTTTGGCTATTAAGACAGGAAAATAAGGAACAACAACAACAAAACCAATAACAACAAACAAACCCAATTACCTAGTCAGATATTAAACTTATTGAAAGCTGTAATTTCACAATTCACAAATTTAAAGTTTCTATATAGTTTCATCTGTTCCAGTCTAGTTGCTACAAACAATAAGTGGTTCTTTCATCTAGTTGTAAAATACCCCTAGGTTTCAGCCACTGCCTTGAGGAAGATATTTAGGAAATGTACCTTTTATTCTTGTTGCAAGAAGTTCAACACTATTAGGAGAATTCTCTTACCCCATAGTCCTTAAATATTTTATGGCCTTCATCCTGTTCTGTGAGAGTGGTCATTCAATCTTGTAAACGTTTGCTTTTATTGTATATTTTTCCAAGTGATCACAGATTAAAATTTAATTTTTTTTTCATTGCAGGCCAAGATGCCTGAGCACCAACCAGTAAGACTAGCAGAATTTAAAAAACAGCTTCAGGTTTAACATGGCCAATCAATAATGGGTTGTTTCCATTTCTCTGAATGATTGCCCACAACCACTTCTATTGACTGTTACTGAAATAGTTGGTGTTGGTTTGAAAGGAACAGAAATGATTTGGTGATTTAAGCACAGACATTGTTGGTTAGCCCACAGATGTGTCTTGGATGTTAGAGCTGGAAGAACAGAAGCCAGATGGAAACTGGAGCTGCATCCAAAACCATCCTACAGAAACTGCAGAGATGTTGTTTCCAGTAAATAATTTACAGGGCAGCTTGCACTGTTGCTTCTGTTGCCATAGTCAAACAACAGATACTATTTGCTTCTAGAGAAAGTACATGGCTAATCCAGCTGCCACTGACCATTGAACACGTTCTCCACTCTTTGCTTCTTTATCACTAGTTCCTAGCTCATGAGTGCATCAGATGGGTTGAGGTGATATGAGATGCCCATGCCTTAGGTAGGACAGGAAGTGTATTGTTCAGCTTTCTTTAGATTATGTTGTAGCAAATACGTGTTCTTATTTCAGGGCCTAGGGTGAAAGAGCAGAATGATGTAATGTCTATGGAAGCTTTGACTTTGACATTGCATACAATCGTTTCTGCTCACATTTCATTGATGAAACCAATTTATAAAGCCAAATGTGATGTTAATGGGTCAGGAAATTAAACTCCTCCCATAGAGAGGCACTTAAAATAACTCGGTAATAGACAGAAACATACAATTATTTTATAGTGAAGACAGTGGATAATTGAAAACACTAATACAATCTACTAAATTTTTGTATTTTCTTCAATAGTCTTATATGAGCTACATCAATTCTTTTATGGTGAAAATTCACTGAATGTAAGAAAAAAAAGTGTTTCTGATACTTGGCAGCTACATTATGATAATTGTTCACTATAGATTTGGTGACTCAGTCCTTGAAAGATATATAGTGTTTAAATTTCTTTGGGCTCTTTTGAGTACAAGGATTATTAGTTACAAAGGCAGCATCTCCAGAGAACAGCAAGATACAGTTTCTAACTGCTCAGATAATACATTAGTATGCATGAAAAAGGTTACTTACTAAGGGATCTATCCTATTCCCCTTTGAAGTATTTCATTTTTATGAAAGTACTCTTATGGATTTGGGTAGGAGTTCTATGGTACTACCAAAGACATCCAACTAGAGGCAAATGAGATGATCTGATTAAGTAAAATTCTCTACATATAGCCCATTTTTGTGCTTGAAATTAGGATAATACACTATTTGAAAAACTGGCAGAATTTTTTGAACACACTTTCCAAATAACTGTGATATGTCTATTGCTATTAATTATTTGAGGAATAATTATATAATGTATTGAAATTTAGCAATGCTTCCCAAAAGGAAATGCCCAAGATACTAAATGAATGCCCTTTAGAGAAAAGAATAAAATTAAATCAAACTCAGGTCTACCAAAGAAAGTGTCTTATGCCTGTACAGATGACACAAGTTAACTTTCACAATTCCCCCCATTGATGTTATATAGAAAGAGAGTAATTACAGAAAACTTACCAGCCAGGAAACCTCTTGCCTGGATTGAGAAACTGGGAAATGAGTAATATAGGCAATTTTTAGGAGTAAAATGAATATTTTAAAAATTTTGTTGATGAAGTACTAAAAGTATATTTTTCCAGTTTGTGTTTGCAATTAAATAACAAAAATAAAATATTCAGTATACTGGCAAAAGTATAGATTAAGAACATTTGTTCAACAAGAAGTTAATGAAGGAAGATAGAAATTATTTTTAAAACGCTAAAAGATAGGAAAATAATTACCCTGCAAAATCTCAAGTTCAATTTTTTAAGGAAGAGAAAGATAGTATGGGTATTTTTGCTTCAAAATACATTAACATGTAAAGTAAAAAGAAGGTACTTTAAGCAGCATTGAACTAAAGGCAATTTAGTAGAACAAAAAAAAGCAAGTACTAAATACTTAGATATTTAACTGAAAAAAAAGTTCTTTCAAATCAATGGGAAAATACTTACCAATAAATAATTGCTGTTGAATATTTTTTTCACTTCTTAATGCAAAAAAAACATTCAAAACAGGAAAAAAATGTAGATGGTCAAAAGGAAAACAACACAACACAACACAAACTAAACTAATCAGTCAGGATCCTGTCAGGCAACAGAAACCATACCAGTAAAGTAAACAGAAAATTTTTCTTTTCTTTTTTTTTTTCTTTTTGCGTGTAAATCTTAGAATATGCTTATAGAAAATTTTTATTTTCAAGAATTTTGTTTTTCTAGTAATAGGTTGACAGAGAGCTCTAAGAAGAGAAATTTCAGTTTCAGAAGATAGCTACTACTTCTAAGTCTGAGGGGGCATGAACAAGGATCAAATTAGAAATTCAAGGAGGAGCATCAACTCAAAGCTGAGCAGCAGACATCTGCAGAGAAGAATGGTAGCCAAGGAAACCAGCAGCCTTCCTGTGACAGTGAAACTTGCTAGAGAAGGTGAACCACAGCTGGTCTGTAAGAAGTTTCCTGATGACAGTGACAGGTTTAAAGGAGCTGCCCAGTGCTGACTGATGGAGAAACTTGCCTGGCACAGTTCATCTGTCAGGGTCACTACAGAGAATACAACCAGTGACCTCACCTCTCCCAGCTGACATCCTGGCCATTGGGCAGAAAAACAGCCCACCTGAAGAAGGAAGTAAAAACTAAAGTGCTTTCACCTGCTCTGGTTTTGCAGTGTCCTTCTAGCACCCTCTATTGGCAAAGGCTGTTATCAAGTCAAATGGCTAAGGAGAAAATGTCTACAGAGACCGTCTTTTAAGTTTCTGTATTGTTTTTACAAATCTGTGTATGTTTGAAATTATTTTTTAAAAAATTGGAATTTTTTTTTACAAATTGATGATGAGAAATAGTTGATAAACTTTACAAAGCAATATGCAAATCTAGAAGCAATAAAAGAAAAAATAGACTGTATAATTAAAGTAATACAGACAAATCAGAGGCATTCATATACGCCAATAACAGTCAAACTGAGAACCAAATCAATGACTCAATACCCTTCATAATAGAAACGAAGAAAATAAAGTACCTAGGAATATATTTATCTAAAGAGGTAAAAGACCTCTACAGGAAGTATTATGAAACACTGAGGAAGGAAATAGCAGAGGACATAAACAGGTGGAAAACCATACCATGCTCATGAGTCGGCAGAATCAAACATTTTTAAAATGTCTATACTACCCAAAGTGATCTACAGATTCAATGCAATCCCTATTAAAATACCAACATCATTTTTCACAGATACAGAAAAAATAATTTTACGCTTTGTATGGAACCAGAGAAGACCCAGTATAGCAAAAGAAATCCTAGGCAATAAAAACAAAATTGGAAGTATCAATTTGCAGACTTCAAACTATACTACAAGGCTATAATAATTAAATCAGCTTGTAAATGGCACAAGAACAGGGACACTGACCAGTGGAACAGAAGTGAGTACCTAGATATAAAATCATCCTCATATAGCCGTCTAATCTTTGACAAAGCAAACAAAAACATACACTGGGGAAAAGAATACTTATTCAATAAATGGTGCTAGGAAAACTGGATAGCCACATGTAGAAGACTGAAACAGGATCCACACCTTTCACCTCTCACAAAAGTAATAGAACTCTTTTTAAAAAGGTCTGCATAAAAACAAGTACGATAAAAGACTGACTCAGAATAGTGTGTGTGTGGGTGGGGGTGTGCATGTGTGTACGTATTTCTATGACAGATGGATATACATACAAGTTTTTATGCAAAGAGTCCCCCCAAATCTATAAAAAAACAGAAAGCCCAATTGGTTAATGAAGATATAAACAGATGTTCAATCACTATAATAATAAGAAAAACAACGAAAATCTATAATATGTGACTCCCCAATATTTTTACTTCTAATATAGAGTTTTCTGAAAACATAGGGATAAGTGAGGTTGAACATAATCTATTTAGAATTAAAATTTTTTAAATTATAAATTTGAGAAGACAATTTAAAGCATGACTATTATTTGATTCAGTCATTCAACTTTTAACAATATATTTCAAAGAATCACAAATGTAGGCAAGAATACAGGTACAAAAATTTCAAATATCAAAGCTCTGTCATATCTAAAAATTTAAAAATATCTAGAAATGTATCAAGTGGGGATTGATTAAATAGAATATGATGTATACATTCTCTGAAATACTATAAATGTAGTCATTTAGGTAAATGTATCAACAAACAAGGAAAAAAGTCAATGAAGAAGACAATTCAAATGGCCTGTTTCATAATAAGATAAAGTGTGTTGATGCAATAAAAAGTATGTATATATACATTTATTGAATAAGGCTTGGGAGAATCCATACCGACCTATTAAAATGGTTAGCTGCTGAAAGAGAAACTGGAGCTATAACTTTTTACTTTATAAATGGTTATTTTATTTTCTGATTATCATTTCTTATTTTAAAAATATTACTAAGCTACAACTAAAGCAATGAAAAATAAATATATATATGGATATATATATATATACACACACCCCTGATATTGACAAATATACCATATACACCCACACACAAACACACACACACACCATCAAAGCTACATTAATATTTATTTATACATAATATATAATTTACACATAATATTAACATATAATACCAACACATAGAAATCATACGTGTTTTATTTACCTGATTTTTAGTTGCCTTTTTATATGTTTTAGGCATTTGCATATCCTTTTTTGCTTATTTGTATATATTCAATAACTCTTTTTCAGGTATATTGTTAATAATTCTTATCTTGGAAAAGTGAGGGGAAAATCAGTTATGAAATTGAATTACAATAAAATCTTCAAGAGTAGTTAAAATTCTACAATTGTATGGCATTTTTCTCCTTTACACCTATGTGAAATAGAACAAAAGAATCCTTTTTCCAAAAATACCTTCCCTGACACCCATTGCATCCCAAAATTTCACTCTGAAAATTAAAAGCATATAAAATAGAAGGATTGCCATAATAGTCATTATAAGCTAGAAACATATTTGAAGGTATTAAGTTATTGCCTTCTCTAGTTACACTTGGGTGACAACAGGTTTGATTAGAAAGACAGAAGTAGACACAAAATATAGACACTGGTTTTAACAATACAAATTTTAATTGTGTCATAGATCAGCCAGAGGGCAGAGAAATGCAATAATCCTTTAAAACTTGTATTTATTTACCTTTTATTCTTGCCATTTTGGGTTCGGTACATTGCTATAAAACAGACACCAAAGTGTTGTAAATAATTATAAATACATTTATAATTTGAAAGTAAGTATCAAGATAATATACTAACATTAATAGGAATAAATAACATGTCTGGACTAAGCCTAATTTTCTTCATTGTCTTCTCCTATTCTCAGTAGAAATTTCTACAGCTATTTATACACTAAAAATTATTTCATACAGTTAATCTTTTTTTAATATGCCTCAAGTATGGTAAGAATGGCATAATTGTGTCTGTCTTTTTTATATTCTGAAGCAAATGCTCAGTAAACTGTGCAATATGGTGAAGATCACAAAATTTATAAATGACAAGACTTTATTAAATAAAGTTAAATAAAGGTACTCTGACTCTAAATGTCGTACTGTGTTCTTACTGCTCCTGGGTCCAGGAGGGAGGGTGCTCTAGCCCCAGGGGAGCACAGGGACACCCAAAAACCAAAAAGAACTTGGACATAGTGATATCGCAAAGTACTGTGAAACATGTTTTCCAAGTGGTTCTTTTGACCAAATATCGATTGCTTTTCCATTATCTCTTCTTCCTCCACTTCCACTGTCGTGGTCTTCATTCAAACCTATCACCAAGTAACACTGCGACTTTAGCAGTAGTTGAGTAATGTCTTCCCAATCTCACACCTATGATATTATCCCTTGTTTATTCACAATGACTGACTTCTCAATGTCACCAAAGCCACCTCTCTAGAGCAAATATCTGATCTTTCCCTCCATTTCTTACCAAATTCCAGAATCTATACAGTACTGCCATGCCCAGTGTCAATTCATGCTTACCTTTTCTCAAATTCTACGATTCCACCAGTTTTGTTAGTTACTGCATGAATATTGTGCCATTCACATTCCTTTGTTTATGACAGACCATTTTGTGGATCTCCTTTATCACCCCTTCAGCCTGGTAAAATTACCACAGGCACTGCACATTTCATCTACTGTTTTAAAGCACTTGCAGAAAATATTAAGAAGGTGATACAGAAAGACAGGCACTTACAGGTTTGCTGATGCAAATGTTTACTGCTTCCTGGCTGAGCAAAGCTTCCATTATCAATGGACTATAAGAAATATGAGGATCAAAATTTTTGTTTGTTTTGTTGTGTTCACTGTATTCCAGCACCCAACATGGTATCTGCCACATAATCTACATTGGAATATACATTAAATTCATGAACAAAGGAATGGCCAATTATAAAATGGCCCAAAAAAGCTAATAAATGAAAATCTGCCTCACAGAATGATAACATGATTGACAAAATACAGATGACTGGATGAAAAACAAATAACTGCATAGTGCAATGATTTGTTTATTTGTTCACAAATAGTTATTTTTATATATAAATTTTTACATTTAAAGATTCCATTAAACATTTCCTCCTCTGTATTAGTTCTGACACTTCTGGTAAAAGTTACTCTAACATCCTTTGCATCTCTTTGTATCTTTTACTTATTCTTTTTTATTACATATTATAAATGATATTTCATCTGTCTTTAAAATGTAAGTTGTCCAAGAGCTTTTTAGACCCTTAAAAGTGTTTATTCTCTTTGACTTAATCTTTAAAATATCCTGAACAAATAAGCAGATATCTAAGTATCACTAACTTGCAATGTTAGTGATTCTCCCATTCGTCAAAACAGAAAACTCCCTTAAGTAAGTTTCAATAAGATGATATTTACTGTGTACAATAATATCATGTAATTACTATGCATCAATTCAGCAATATTTTATGAGGGTCATTAATGCTATAAAATCTTATGGTATAATATTAAGTAAAAAGTTTGACATACAATGTAACAGACTGTGTGTGTGTAAATCTGATTTTAACAAAATGAGTTGAAAATAAACACTAAAAGAAAGAAAGAAGTTGTTGAGATTATGTATATTTTGTTTTTTGCTTAATTTGTGCTATTCCACATTTTTCAGATATTTCCGTAATGAATATGTGTTACTTTCATACTAAAACCCCAAACAAACAGAAGCCAAAGGCTTTTTTTGGCCAAATATTTCAAGGATGAAGTATAAGAAGCAAAATGTTATAACAATTAGAACTCAGAATGTGCAATGGTATAAATCTATCTGTAGTGATGCAAATCTGTTTTTCATTAATATGGCAAAGTTCTAGCTCTATGGCCTTAACCAAGCCACTGGAGACTTTCTAACCCCTTTTATAATTAAAAAATTGTAATGATGTCTACTATTATTGAGTCATAGTATGGGTTAAATCAGAAAATGCATACACCTAACATACTACTTGGATCAAAATAATCATTTTATAGGTATTAGCTAACAGCCACATTATAGTCTTTTATGTGACTTCATAATCAAATGGTTATTATGTATAAGTTTATCTTTCCTATAATTTGTGTGTCATTGGTGCTCAAAACATATTAATAATAAATAATAAATGCACAACTGATCCAGGAAAAGTTCAATTGATTCATAGTCATGATTTCAAAATTGTAATAAGGGCAATTCAGAATTTCAGCTGGCATTTGACATTACTGGATCAATTGTATCCGTAAAGTTACTTTCACATTGATTATAAACATTTAAATAAGTGCTCCCTTGTAAATCAATTATTTATTCGAGTTATTGAATTTTAAATTTAATGAACATGATAAAAAAACAAAATTACCAAAAGCAAATCCCTTTACTTGAGAAGCTAGAAATCTTTTCTTTATAAAAAGACCATAAACGCAGTTAAGATGATGAGTTTAGAGATCAGTGAAACCAACATGCTTGTGAAAATGAGTAAATGCTATAAAATTTTTAGTCACTACATATCAACATTTCATACACAGTAATATGTTAATGTGTAGGACAAACTTGAACCAAATACTTAACTTGACCATCATCTAGGGCCCATGACAGATACTTAGAACTAATAGGATCACTCATGAGGCTCTAATGATCTACTTAGAGTGAATAGATACATATTAATTTTAAAAAGTAAATTATAGAATAAGAGATGATATGACACTTGGAACTACCAACTGTACCTAAATTAGAGGCTCTTCAATTTCAGTGGACATGTGAGACCACTTCAGTTTCAAATAGATGAAGTGTCATGAAGAGAGAGAATTGGAATATAGTGGTAGAGCTGGGCTAGGAAAATGTCATTATTGTGACTTTATAGAAGTTACTTTTTTCCTTTTGTGTTCCCACATGTTATGTGAGCAATTCAGTTAAACCACTGTAAAAATAGTTTTGACTATTCAAAACCCTCGATTGAAAATTATTTTCATTCTAAGCCATACAAAATGTTTTCTTATATTTTTAGAGGTATAAAAAATGAATACAACCTTCAAAATAAGGTATTTATCAATTTTCTTGTTTATTACTGTTTTTGTTGCCTGGGGAGAGAGTAGCATGTATAGGAGGCAGGAGCAGAGTTATAAGATTAGACAATTATCTCATTTTCTCAAATGAATAAATCTCATGAGTATTTGAAAACCCACACCTTCAAAAGTCAGTCGTTATTGTTTATTCCCCAATAAAACTTGGGAAAATATGTCCATCTCTTCTGGTCTCAGCGCAGTGAGAATTTTTTTATATCTTTAAACTCTAAAGTTTGATCATCTCTCATATCATCATTTCTTGGAGTTTAAAAATAATAACAGTAGTAATAACAATAGAAATTATTTGAGCACGGCTACATACCTAACATATTTCGAACTGCTTTCCCTGAATCTTACTCACAATAAACATATGAAATAGCTGCTACTATTATTCAGCTTTTGATAGGTTATCTACAAATTCTACACTACCCCTAGTACCTTAGTAGCTAGCAAAAAAGTAAGTTTTATGTTTTGCTCATGCTGTGTGCTGCCTCAGAAGTGGCTATGGCTGTATTTATCAGAGCTTCTTAAGCCTGGGATCCAAGCATAAGGGTGAGCATCTATCTGGGACATGCAGTTCCTGTGCAAGAGTAGTGTATATGAAGGTGAGACCTCAGGATACTTTATACAGCTTCTGCTGTAACAGAGCAGTGCCTGCCACTTCCACTCACATTTTATGGACAAAGGCAAGTTACAGGGCTAATCCTGGTGTCAACGGTGTAGTGGTGTGTATTCTTTCACATGAAGAGGGGCACTGCAAGTACTCTGGCACAGGTATTGCATACGCCTCTTGTGTAAAGGAGAAAATAATCAGAAACAATAAGAAAATTGACCACAGGAATCTTTCCCATTTTACTAAAAGTAAAATAAATACTAATAGCATGATCAGTGTCACACAGCTAGTCAAGCAATGTGGTTTCAAAGTCCACTTTATTATGCCCTACATTAAATTGTACTATGACATTTTTTTATTTGAATACACATAATCTTATATCCCAGAGACAAAACCCTAATTAGTTTCTGCGTTTGTATTTAACTACTGAGAAAGCAGAAAAGATCTTGCTTTCTGCTAATACAGATTTCCTAGGTAATTTACACTGAATGTTTGATTAGGATACGCAGCACTGTGGCCAGGCAGGTCTAAGAGAGGAAGTATCTGCATTTCAAAGTACAAGTATTTTGTACTTTTGGAAATATCATTCCAAAAATCAAATTGCAACAGTTTCACTCCCCAGGAGTGAGTAATGGAGACTGATTGGTCCTTTGAAGAAGCTTGTTGTATAATGAAGTGAAATACAAGGGACTAGTAATTCCTTCAGCATGGTACATCTATAATTGCTACATTTTTTGTGTTGGCCTATTGCTTCAAATCAGCAGGTTGTCTTGTAAGAAAGTGTTACTTAATAGAGAGAATTAAATATATGCATTAATGTTCTAACTAGTGGCTTTTGCCAGAAAGCAATGAAGTGCCATGTGTGATAAAATATTAATATAAATAGAAACTTGTTTCATTTTAAAGGTAATAATGTAGATCTTTAATGATAATCACATGATAAACCACTTACTGAATGTCTGAAGATAAATTCTAAATAAGTTCACTAGTTAGTCCACTGGGAAAGCACCATTAGTCTAATGGCTACATGTTATGTACGAATAGGAAAATCAAACTTAATGAAATGGTACATGTTCTAATATTAGCATAGATTAGCATAATCTATTTTTTAGAATGCTCAAGTTAAATATTATTTAAGGGTATTAGAACATGTACTATTTTATTAAGTTTTAGTGAATTCAATGTTAAAGAATTTGCTTTAATAGAAAGTGTAAACTTTTGAAATCTGCAAGATAATAATAGCAAAACTTTCATGAAATTATGTAAAATGAAACTTTTAAAAAAAGTAATGCTATCTCTATATTTGTGGTAGATTGAAAAATGCTCCTCAAAGATACCAAGTCCTAATGCCTGAAACCTCTAAACATCAATTTATTTTGATACATGTCTTTTTACACATATGGCTAAGTTGGATCTTCAGTGGATGTGTCCTAAATACAATCACATTTATCATTATAAGAAGAAGGCAAGGGGAGATTTAAAACACATACAGCAAAGAAGACAACATGAAAAATGGAAGCAGAGATTAGAGTGGTGCAACACCAGCCAAAGAATGCTGGCTGCCACCCAAAGCTGGAAGCAAGAAACAAATTTTCCCCTAGAGCCTCTAGAGAGAATGTGGCCTTTCAGACCCCTTGTTTTGGGGGCATTAATACTGATTCTGGACTTCTAGTCTCCAAAGCCGCGACAGAATAAATTTATGTTGTTTTATGCCACAAAGTTTGCAGTGATTGGTTACACCAGCTGTAGGAAACTAACACAGATTTGGGGATATGGACAAGGGATGTTGCTCTAATAAATACCTGAAAATGTGTAAGGGGCTTTGGAATTGGATCATGGGGGTGGCTGGGAAAATTTTGAGGGAAATGACAGAGAGACCTAACTCTGCATAAACAAGTCACAGGTAAAAGTGCTGTTACCAAGCAGTTAGTGGATTCACTGCCTGATTTGCATAGAAGCCAATAACATGTCACCAGACTTTGAGAAAAGAAAAGCTGTATTGTAAGTTGACTGGCAAGAAACCAAGAGGAAATGCTCAAATCTGTCTCCCAGAGCTAAAGACTGGGTCAGGTTTTAAAAGAATAGGGTAATGAGGTGTGATCTGATTGGATCTTATAATGGAGTGATGCCAAGAGGCATGCTGTGACTGTACCATGCTATAGAGTGATGCCAAGGCTCAACCTGATTGGATCCTGAATCCTTCCATGTGGTGTCCTCTTCTCAATTCAGTCCTCACTCCTCAGTCTGGACCCAGCACTTAGGTTCCACCCATGGTTACATGCTTAGCTCATCTAGGCATGCTCAGGTTATGAGACGTTCTACCTGTGGGGCCATGGCAACTGAAAAACAACTTAGGACTTTGTTACATAAAAGTTGAACTAGATAGGTCTGGTGTGATTACAGTACTAATACGAAAAGGCACTTCTGGCAAGGGCTCAGAAGAAAATAAGCAACATATTGGAAACTGGTAGAAAGGCAATCCTTTTTATATAGTGAAAGAAAACTTAGCTAAAATGTATCCTACAGTTATTTGGATAAACAGAAATTGTAAGCAATGAACTTATATATTTACCTTAGGATATTTGTGAACAAAGCATTAAAGGTGTAGTCTGCTTATAGCAGAATGCAAGAGGACAGAAATGAATTGCAGAAGCAAAAAGAAACTAAAACTTGATGATCTGAGTAACTCTCAGCCTATCCAGTTTTCAAAAAAATAATAAAATTAGAAGAGTAACTGTTAGGAAAGCATACTTTGAAAAGGACCATGGTGTAGCTGGACAAGTTTAGTGCTGAAGAGATTACATACATGACATGGATTCACTCAACCATCTTGCAAAAGGCAAGAATAGAGATTGGTTTACATAAGACAGATAGTGGAGGAAGTGTTGTCTAAAGCTGTGAATTCCTGTGAACATATATGGGGTGCCCACAAGGTTTTTGATAACATTATATCAGCATAAACACCGCCAGATTAAATTGAAATATTCAGATAGAATAAAATAAATAAAGGCCTTTTAACTATCAAAATACTACAGGCAGAGAATAAGCTGACAAAACTAATGAGAAGCACATACATGTTACCCTTCAAGAAGAAGGAAGGATGACTCTGAGGGCAGAGACTTGGACCAAGAAGCTATAGACTGGGCTCAGAAGAAGAGGCCTGGTCCATAGGCAAAGGGGCAGAAGTTGGAGTTGCACTGAAGAAAGCACAATCTTGAACTACAGAGAATTATTTCCAGGCCTTGAAACCTAGTAGAATCTTCCATGCTTGATCACGAAATTGCTTGAAACTTGTGACCCCTTTCTTCTTTTCATTTTCTTAATTTTGTAATGAGAATGTCTAAAAGGTTATATTATACCTGTTCCACCACTGGGATCTTGACAACATATAACTTTTCTGGTTTCATGGGTGTGTAGATGGAGAGAAAATATTCCCCAGAATTCGCCATACCCAGAGGACCATATATATCTGATTTAGATTATTTGGATAATAAGATTTAAAATTTTTTTGTCTGATGGTGTTTAAAGGACATTTTGAGTTTGAGCTGATGTTTTAATATGTTGAGATTATGAGGTTATTGGAAGAGAGTGAATACATTTTGCATCTGGGATGGACATGAATTTTTCAAGGTCAGAAGAAGACTACAATAAGCTGAATAATGTCCTTCCAACATATCAAGTTCTAATCTCCTGAGCTTGTATATGTTACATTATTTGGGGGGAAAATGCCTTTGCAAATCTGATTAAGTTAAGAATGTCAAGATGAGGAGATTATCCAGGATTTTCTGGGTAGCCTCTAAATGTAATCACAGGTATCCATATAAAAGGAGGCAGAAGGAGATTAAACACACACACAAAGAAGAAGGCAATGTGACCATCGAGGTAGAGATTGGTATGATGTGACACAAGCCTAGGAATGCTGGCAACCATCAGAGGCTATGAGAGTCGAGGAACAGATTCTCCCTTGAGCCTCCAAATGAATTTGGTCCTGCCAAGACATTTTGACTTTAGTCCAGTGATATTGGTAACAGACTTTTGTCCTTCTAAACTGTGAGAGAATGAATATCTGCTGTTTAAGCAACCAAGTTTGTGACAATTTGTTACAGCACTCATAGGAAACCCATAAAATGTATAAGATGCTATCTGCTCTCTGAACAATATAATATTTTCTTAATAATTTTAAGATATTCTATAATTTGTGCCAATTTAACCTAATCATATGAAAGATTATTTTTATGATTATTTATACCTGTTTTATTAGTAAAATCAAGAGTCTATCTGAACATAATACTTCATATTAGAGGATAGACTTCAAAATCAATTTTAGAAAAGCAAAGAAATAAAAAAAAAGAGTAGATAAAGCTTATAAATGCTTTCTAGTTTTACAATTTGGACAAATTGCATCTACTTACATGAATTTTGTTTAATTTCAAGTCTATTTTTCACTGTCTACCTCAGGACAATTGTAAGGATAAAATGACTTAAAAATACATATTGAAGTGATTTCAGCTGTAAGGTAACATGTTAATACAAAGGGATCATTAATTTTTTTCACCACATTATTGTTTAATTAGAAGACTCCAATGTAGACCACCACACAGTCTGGTAAACTACATTTCTCACCTTATCATTTTTACTTCTCCAGTCCTGGAGATTGTATTGAGAAGTTTCCACAACTCTATTTTCACCTGTTTATCAAACAGAAAGTTGTGGTCTCTCTTATGGAGTAGATCTAGTGCCTTACTACCAGAATATATCTTTATTTTCTTCTCTGCTAATTATATTTAATGATAATCATGTGGTTTAATGATTATGATGTGTGTATGTATTTGTCTGTACTATAGCACAGCACATAGTGCATATCTATCTATTGGGATAGAATGACACAATGCAAAGATTTTTAGAAAACTCATACTCACATGTTAGCTTTAAGCTAATATCTAACTCAGGTTATATGTATTCAACTTATCTATTACATAGGCATAACTCAAATAATATAAACCATTTTTGGTTTGCATTGTTCCACAGTTATTTATTTAAAGCCTAGTCCATATCTAATGATTTCATTCTTATCACAAATAAGACTTCCCAGTGTTAATCTCCTAAGCAAAACATCCAAAGCCCCCAGTTCCATGCTGTCTTACGAGCTTCATTTCCCACTCAAGTCACATAGAATATTGTGCCATTTCCTGGAGAAATAGGTCTTTTATAGTCCCATGCTTTAGACTATTTTCTCTCTATCTCTCTATTCCTAAAATAAATTTAAACCCTTATATAAGACTTCACCTACTTCAAGTTGGAAAATTAACATTCTATATACAAATCCCTATCTCATAAGAAAAATGTAGCTGTTCTGAATGCTGTTTGTCCACTGCCCTTCATATATTTTCATTATTGAATTCCCTGTGTCATACTGGCATATATTTCAGCACCTGCTTCAGTAGACAAAAATCTGCTCAAAGTAAACTATTTTTGATAAAACAGTTGTGTTGCTAAAGTTTTACAATCAAATATTTTTGAACAATCAAACATATAACTTTACATACACCAAAATATAAGGTGAAAGGTAGTATTTTGTGCAGAAAAAAATTATTTCTCAATTAAAATGAAGACACTATTATAGACTTACAATTAAAACTTGATTTAAAAATTTTTTACAACCAGTTTTTCCCTTCAAAAAACCCTGGCATCAATCTATTATTTATCATTATACATAATTTTAAGTTGAATAACACCGAGTAAAGTTCACAAATTCAACTGCAACTCTAATTTTTTACATACAATAAAATTATATTCTCTATATAAGACACATATTTTCATTGTATTTTCACAAGAATGTTAGAAATGATGAAATTATTTATTTTTATAGAGAGGAAAGCTGAGGTACAGCAAAATCGTCAACATATACACCACAGATCATTGTAAATCAAAAAATAAAGAAATACACCCTCTATAGTCTACCTCAAGTATGCTTTACTATCTAGTATAATTTGCGTTGGTATTGAATGTTCCTTTGAAGTAGTTTGACAGCTTTTGAAAGCATTTTTTTTAAATGATTTAAAGCATTTCTACTAGATTTTGGTTTAGATATGTTATTATTTTATAGGATTTTGGTGTGGGATATTCCTCTATTAATTAACTTTATGGTGATGATGCCCTAAAGATTATCAGTGCAGTTGTGAGGAATGATATTTTTAGGGTTAAATTACAATGTACCTGTAAAGTCAGTATTTGGGTTTGTTGTATGAAGTACCAAAGTCATTGTCCATGTTTACTTGACAGATACAGAGATTTTAAAGATCATTTTCAATACAAAAAAGGAGTATTAGATATAGTAATTCTAAAGGGGCAAATACAGTAAAAAACATAACTAGTATACATATGTATGCATCCAAATATAGATTTGCAAAATTTATGAAGTAAACATTGACAGAATAAAGGGAGAAAAAGAATACTTTAAGTCTTAAATGAAGATTTAAATATTTCTCAATATTTGATAAATCGACTAGAAAACAATAATACAAATGTGGTTGACACTGGCAACCACACTGGTCTACTGACATTTAAACAACATACATAAGCAAACTGCAGAATACACATTCATTTCACACATAGAATGTTGTCCACGTTAAACTACATACTAGATCTTAAAACTTCTTTCAATAAATATCAAATCTCAAAAAGTTGAAATGTACATAGTATATTCTTGACCATATTGAAATTAAATTAGACATTATAACAAAGAGGAATATAGAAAAATTTCAAATAGTTGAAAAAATCAATAAATAACCTACTTATCAAAAAATGAGGGATTTTGCAAAAGATGAAATGACCGTTAATGAAAATATACCATATCAAGGTTAGTTAATGTTATCTGAAGCTCTGCTACAAGAAAGGTAAATATCTCTATATGCTTCTATTTAAAAAGGAGAATCATTAAAATTAATAACATGTTTTTTATTTTAAGAACTATAAAGAGATGAAAATATTATACAGGATTAAGTACAATGAAGGAAATAAATATTAAAGCAAAATTCAATGTATTGAATAAAAGAAAAAATTTTAAAAATACCATAGGGCCAAAGTTATTTTTTGATTTGTTAGTAAAACTGATAGCCCTCACAAAAACCTGTGGATTTTATACCATTAAATCATGCAAAAATTAAGATAATGTTACACTGAAGTAACTTTGAGTTTTCTCAAGGATAAGTATGAATTAAAAATTGAGGATTAAATGTATAAACAGAATTAAAAATTTGGAATAATTTATTTCTATTCTTTTTTCATTTACATTTTATTAAATTTTAAATAATACACTATATAATTACTACTTGATTAGTGCCCATCAAATGATTTCAAGGCAAATGGTTCATCCTATTTTCTATGCATTTTATCATAAGTTTAGCTCCGATTTGACTCAAAAAAGAAAGACCAAAAATAATGACTGGACACTAACTATTGCAGCATAAGGGTAAATAATTGGAATTCAGTGAAGCCAAATATCCCTGCATATAAAGTTATGTCTTACGTGTAAATTAAACTAATTAGCCTGAAAGAGTTAATGCACCTTCCAAAGGCACTGTTCTTAATAGTGAAGAACAGTTTATGAACAGGGTAAATCTGGTTCATAAAGCCTAAAAGCCTTAAGATTCTCTAGTCCACACCTTTTCTTTCTTCTTCTTTTTCTTTTCTTTCAAACAGTTTAGGATCCTCAGGCATGGAAAATTTGTAAGAGTTGTCAAAGTCTACACCAATAGTTATTAGAATAATCCACCTGAAGCATTGCCCATTCTATAGCCAAACATTATAAAACCAGTTTAATAACATTTATTTATTATATATCAAACATAACTTCTTGATATATAGCATATGTAATTTTCCAGTGTTAAAAACTGATTGTCCCAAGTCCCCAGATTTGATCATTACTTATTGTTTGTTTGCGTCAAAATATCACTTGTTCCCCATAAATATGTACAACTATTATGTATCCATAAAAATTAAAAATAAACAGTTCCATCCAGGTTGTTAAAAAAGATATACTAGATCAATACTAAATTAGAACTAATTAATCAACATTTATGTGCACATATGGAAGTAAAACTCTACGGAAATCAAGCAGGTAGATGGGTGGGGGGATGGGTCAATTCACACCTAACAGGTACAAAGCACACTATTTGGGTGAAGGGCACACTTATAACTGACTCAAATTGTACAAAAGCAACTTATGTAACCAAAATGTGTATATCACCATAATATTCTGAAATTTCAAAAAAATTCAAAATAAATAATCATTGTCTTTTACATAGTTAATTGTGTTTCATTTATTTCTTCCATGTTTCTTTCTCTTCTTTGATATCTGGGAGAAAATACACATTTTTACTTGTGTTTATATTTACCTTTATATACATAAATAGAAATAGTGGAGAAATTTGATTTTTTCCTGAACTCCACATGAAAGTTATAACTAAATAATATCATTTTTTTCTAAGCTATATGTATAATTTATGGATACATTTTTAAAAAGATATTTAAAAGCAGTTAGTTTAATGGAATTTTAAACTTTCCTATCATGAAAACCTGACTAAATCTGAACTTAATTATAAATTAAATAACCACTACAGTCTAGACAGTCTCTACTTATAGTTAGTTACCATGTGTTCCTGGAAGCTATTTTCTGAAGTGGATCTGTATAAATAAAGAAAAATTATGATTGCACAAATGATGCTGTTCTACGTACTTCCTAGGCTTTTATTAATACATAAAATAAGACCAATCTTTGCCCTATTGTCTCACTATTATTCCAATAATATTATCATGAATTTATGATATGCCTAAGTATACATGATATTATGCTAAGCCCTGAGCTTATAATGAAGGCAATATAGCCCTATTCCTCAAGGAATTTACATCTAATGGATTTTTTAAAAATTTCCTGAATTTCTATATAAACCATACATTTGACATAAATCACCTTGTATATCCTATTGCATTTGTCATATATCTACCAATATATTGTGAGCTTTCTCAACATAGTACTGATATTGTTATGTGCTTATCACCTACAAAAGAACCTAGTATATTACTGGGAATAATATATATTTATTCATGGAATATAATATTATATATTTGTGTGCATAAAATAGAATATATGATAATGATATTATAAAAAGAAACATTGGTTTATGAATCTCATTATTGGGGATTTATGGTTTCCAGGCTAGTACATAACAAGCTTGGAAGTCATTATTCTAACAAGTACAAAGCTGAACAAACTGAAAAATCAATAACTCTTCTTAGATCTTTCAAAGAAATGAAGTCACAGGGCAAACCACTGCCCCTAAAGTTAGAAAGACTAACAGGAGAATATGGAGAGTCACAAATTACTGGAGCAGAAACTCAAAAACACAAACCTCTGTGGGCACCAGGTACCTGAGTAGGAAAACCTGATGTGTAATTGACAAATTGTTGGAGGCTAAATATAAACAGTCTGAGAGATAAAGATTCCAGGGGGACTCAAAGGAAGCATACTTTTGCGAGTTTTATCTTCTGGAGTTTGACCAGGTCTCACAGTCCCTTGTAACAATTCTCACTGCAGGCTCAGATATGAAAGGGAAGTTAAAACGATCAGGTCAGAAATTTAAAACAATTATGATTAATATGTTAAGCCTTCTAATGGACAACGTAAACAGTATGCAAGAACAGATGGATAATGTAGGCATAGCGATGGGAATTCTAAGAAAGAACCAAAGAGAAATGCCAGTGACCCAAAACACCGTAACAGAAAAGAAAAATGCTTTAATGGGCTTATTAATAGATTGGACACACCTGAGGAAAGAATCTCTGAACTTGAGGGTATCTCACTAGAAACTCACTCACCCAGAGGCGAGGGAGGGCATTAATCTATTCATAAGGTTCTACCCCACCCCCATGACACAAACACATCCCATTAGGTCCCATCTTGAACACTGGGGATCAAATTTCAACATGAGATTTGGTGGGGACAAACATTCCATATCCAAACTATAGCAATTACCATATGGTCCAATAATCTTGCTCCTTGGTATTTGCCCAAAGGAGTTGAAAACTTAACACCCACACAAAAACCGGCACATGGATGTTTATAACTGCTTTATTCATAATAGCCAAAATAATGGAGGCAACCAAGATGTCTTTCAGTAGATGAATGGATAAATAAACTATGGGACATCCAAACCATGGACTATTATACAGAGCTCTAAAGAAATAAGCTACCAAGCTATGAAAAGACATGGAAGAATCTTAAACTCATATTACTAAGTAAAAGAAGCCAATCTAAAAGGACAACCCGTTTTAGGATCCCAACAATATGACATTCTGGGAAAGGCAATACAATGGGGACAATAAAAAGATGAGTGCTTGCCAGGAGTTAGGGGGAGGAAGAGATGAACAGACAAAGCACAGAGGATTTTTAGGGTTATGAAACTACTCTGTATGATACTGAAATGATGTTCAAATCCATAGAATGTGCAACACAAAGAGTGAACCCTTTTGTAAGCTATGGAATGTACATAATGATATATCAATGTAGGTTCATAAATTGTAACAAATTGTACCACTTTGGTGGGGGATGTTGACAATGAACAAGGCTGTGCATGGGAGTATAGGCATAGTCTCTATGTCTTTGGCTCAATTTGCTGTGAATTAAAACCATTCTAAAATAAAATCTGTTAATAAAACCAGTCAACTGACTTTTAAAAATCATTGATCAGATACTATTAATTAATTTATTATTATTATAAATGAATAAAATATTAAATCTTGAAAATGAATTAGATAAAAATAGCATTTATAATATATATTCACATAATGATTATGATGTTTATTATCAAAGGAGCTACTTGTGTATACTCTTCTAATATAAATAATAAACTAGGTAAAGAATGAGAATAATAATTTTGTATTAGAAATCATAGTTTTTTTTACTTCATAATAGATTATGCTGCCCATTTCTTATTTAACTTCAAACTTCTTAAAGTAAAATTTTCTTTTGAGAATAACAGATATGTTATTTATAAAACATGGTTAGAATTCTTCAGTTTTTATTCACTGCTGGATATTGTTATAATTATTATTTATTTTAAGATAAATATTTTAAACACATTTTCCCAGTTACTTCTGTATAGTGATTAATTTAGAATCATAATCAATTTAAATTTGAGTTGTTAACCTGGAAAACTGTAATAGCTTGTTTTTTCTCTTTGTACAATGGGGAATACACACATAATTAGTAGGGTACATTGTCAGTAACACTTACTATGAAAAATGTATGAATTTATATCATGGTTTAAATTAAGGATATTTTGGCCTCAAACTCAGGCAGTCTGACTTTGAAATATTCCCCTACTTGAAAAGTACTATAAAGGACCAAAAAAAAAAAAAAAAAAAAAAAAAAAAAAAAAAAAAAAAAAAGGAATGTAAGGAATGTAACCAAACTCATATTAAAAGGATACTGTATTCCTGGTGAAAAATTAAAACAAGAGAAAGAGAGAAGAATCAAAAGGAAAGTCCACGGTACTCAATTTTTTTTTCAATATTCATAGGTATAAAAATTCTTTTAAGAAAGTATAAAATCAAACTGTGCATTAAAGGAATAATTCATCATGACTTAAGAAGGTTCACTGTAAGGATACAAGAATAATTAAAAAGTAGAAAACAGATCCATGTGCTAACATTATAATTAGAGGAAAATTATAGTCATATGCATAAACTTTTCATATAATAGTTTCATCATAAATATGAGGGGAGATTATAAATTATGCAATAAATTATTTTGGAGAAATGAAAATATTAGTTATTTTATACATTAGCTTAAATATTCATTAATGAAATATAATACATAAAATGTTGTGATCTAAAAAGTAATATAAAACAACCAAAAGAATAGAGTGATGTATATATTTATCGTTATGGATTGATCTCAGTCATGCTGTGTACTGCACTCCTATTTTATGTCCATACCTATTTTTGTCTGCTTAATTTATCAAGGCAAATGAATCAATATTTATTTTATTTCTGAACATGTCTTTTCACAATTTTCAAGAACTCTTTATAAAATTGAATGCCTTTTTATTTTGCACATAAATATTCAAGACAATTATATCATTATTTGAAGTGATTATGAAAGTAACTCGTTGGAATTGTTCAATTACTTATTGTGTTCTTCATAATTCATACCATGACTTTATTTGGATTGAAATTGCCTCCTCTAATTAACTTTACCTTATCATTTTACCTACTATAACCTAGAATAATTTCATTTTGAATTGTTTCACTTTAAATTAATATGGTGCAACTTTATTTTGACTAATTCTACAACTCTTCATTTTATTTAGAGTGACTAGGTTAACAGGAACAAAATGGTATTGCAAAACAATCAGCATCACCCATTTTTCCCTTTGCAGTGATTATCCCTGAACATGCTCACAGTATTCTATACCACACCTCTGCAACTCTTGACTGTGGACTTTCTTTCAGGCTCTCCATAAAGAAAATAAAAATTGCCAGGAATTTAAAAACCCTAGAGCAGTACTCAGCAAATGACAGAAGAGAGATTCTCTTTCTCTTCCTCGGATAACTGTGAGACATAGTTTCAAAAGCCTATATCAGAATTTCCACCAGTATTGGGTGGGTAGAAAATCTAAACCTCAGACTATTGATTTAACAAAGATCAGTACAGAGATATATATAGATATAAAAACATAAAAGAGACTTAAGAGCTATAGGTGATAGGAAGACCTGGTATCTGCCTACATAGGAACATAGACATAGAGCAGAGAAATAACAGAAGAGAAGTAAATTTGAAATAGTACCTAAGAAATTTTCAAAGTTGAAGAAAGACATGAATCTGTATACTAAGGACTCATTATATATTCCAAATGAAAACAAACCCATTTCTCACAATAAAACTGTAAAAACTCCAGAAATGAACATTTAAAATAAGCCAAAGAGAATATAATGAATATATAAAAAGGAAGAACAATGAGACTAAGAGATGATTTTTCAAAAGAAAAAAACTATTAAAATAATATCTTAAAAGGACTGACAGAAAATTATCATACTAGAAATATGTGCCCACAAAAAACTTATTTAATAACACTGATAAAATAATGATTTTCTTTGTAAAGTTTAGAGAATTCAGTATGATCAAATTTCATTAAAAGAAAGTATAAAGGATGTCTTTCACAAAAAATAGAATTAATCACTAAAATAATAGCAAGAGCAAAAATTAAGTGTGCATAAATAAAATGCTAAAAATTGTTAAGAGTCATGGGACTTTATCAGAAGCATGAAATATAAATGACAGCAGAAAATTAGAAAAATTTGCAACAATCTTGATGGTACTGGAGACCATTCTCCTAAGTGAAATACCTCAAGAATGGAGAAACAAACACTACATATGCTCACTATTAAATTTAAACTAACTGACAAGCATATATGTGCCCAGAAGGGGGTAAAAGTCAGAGGCAATCAACCAGTGGGGAGGAGGAAGCAGGGGATGGACAAAAACCTACCTAGTGGGTACAATGAACACTATTTGGGTGATGGGCACACCTATAGCTGGGACTCAAACATTACAAAAGTGATCCATGTAACCTAAAACATTTGTACCCCCCCCTTGATATTTTGAAATTAAAGAAAAGAAAAAATTATTCTAATCATGTTCTGATGAATGTGTGTACATATACACACCTAGGCATATACCATATAAGTATCATATATGTTTATAGTATGTACTATACATGTATATATATAATGCATGTGTATATTATATGTGCATATATTATATATATTCTTAATACTTGCATTTAAGGCTATAATATTTCTTATAGCTTTACTTCTTAAGTGGCATTCCAAAATTTTAAAAAAATCTTTTACTTATAATTTTTCATATTTTATTTGATTAGCCAATTATCTGTAATGCACTGCTCAATTTTCAAGCAGTTTTTCCTTTTCCAGTTATCTTTTATAATTGAGCTAAATCCTTTAGCTCAATACCACTTATGTCAAAAACATACTGTGCATAACACAAACTTTTGAAATTTAGAAAATTTTTCATAGATAACCAAGTGGGATAAAATCATAAATTATTCACAAATAATTTTAGTTGTATATTCACACTTTCTATATTAATACTGCATTTGGGCTTTTTAGGCTGCTTGTTTTATCAGCTCTTTTTTTTTTTT
>VBSM01003039.1:16398438-16485554 GCA_008086735.1 Cheirogaleus medius
TCCTAGGCAATAAAAACAAAATAGGAGGCATCAGTTTACCAGACTTCAAACTATCAGCTCTTGATAGAGGTATACTAATATCCTCTATTTATGATGGATTTGCTTATTGCTCCTTTTACGTTTTATAATAATTTATATATTATGTTGTACTGGGTTATTACTAAGTTTATATTTAAATATAAAACATCTTTTTGTTGGATAATTGGTAACCATAGATATATTTTGCTATCTATAGTAATTATTTTGCCTTTAAGTCCATTGTGTCTAATTTTGGTACAGCTACACCAGTTTTGCCAAGTTTTATGGCTGCAGAGCAATACATCTGCAGCTTAATAATACAAATAAGAAAATTACCAACTTTTAGAATAAAAGGAAGATATTTTCTCAATATGCATTGGGTTAAATAGAAAAATAAGGACCAATTATCAATGATAAAAATATGTATATTTATAAAATTATTATAAATCAAAACTTTTGTTATGTATATAAGATGATCTTAAAACAATTCTCAATAGCCTTAATCACAAAGCAAAATAAACTATTTGAAAACTGAAAGAAGTAAATAATCAAGTTAGTACAGGAATTAATAAAATATCATATAGAATATCTATAGCAAATTTAAACAAAAATATCTAGTCAATAAAAACATAAATCATCGTCTAAGAAATTGAAAATAGAAGGAAGAGTAAAAGAATATTGATAGCATATGTAACAATCTATGTAAACTATTTGAAGATATACAACCCCAGGGGAGAACTTTAATAGTATGCTATTCATGCAGTAAAATAAAACACAAAATATTAGTTGTTTATTAATTTCGTTGCATTATGTTTATAAAATACAGTTGGGATAATTGGTACTTGTTTTATGGAATTGAAGGGTTTAAGGTTTCAAGCAGTTTGTGATTAATTTTTCAACACATTTTATGAGCAGTTGAATAGGACATGTTCTCTTTTAATCATGGCAAAATTCAAAACATCTTTGCTTAGAGACATTAAAGATATTATTCACATTGTTTTTTACTCCTCTCATTATTTTATTTTTGTTGTTCTGGCTTATAGATACAGATCACCTACTGAGTCTTGTCTTTATTCTGTATTGTTTTCCATTGTCTTGTACATATTTAATTTGCTTAACATATTTTGCTGTTATTTAAGTACTTAGTTTGTAAATATTCATGGCAGTTATATCTGCATTACAAAATCCATTATAGAATATTAGAAAGTGTAAGTTTTTTAATATTCAGATGTTTTATCTTTTAATTAAGTTACAAAATTAATTATTTGGCTCTCCTCTCTTCTATCATTTTTCTGACCTATTTTACTCATCCCTTTACTCTATTCATCATATACATATGAAATATCAGAATATAGGATTTATTTTTCTTTCTACCTAAATGGATGTATCTCATGAAAATTAATTTTATAATAAGAATATTTAGTATTATTACTATGATCTCATTTTATTCGAGGTATTTTTATTGGATTGTTCCCTTTGATATCCTTTATATTCTATCTTCAGGCATATGTTCCCAGTTTCCTCCCTGTCTTTCTTATCTCACATCTGACTCACTATGGCCCTCTGTTTCTTCCCTTCAGTTCTTCATTTTCTAGTAGAGTTCCTGGTACCTGTTTTTCTGCTTTTCTCTTTCCTAATGGCTTTCAGAAGTGTGGTTCAGCTGGCTGTTGGTAATATATATAAATTGTTGGATTCACTCTCTACATTTTTTCAGTCATTGAATTGAAAGTGCAAGGATTTATTCTATTTTGTAAAAGGGTACTGGGTAATTCCTCAATGCAGGATGGACTCCTGAGCCTATGCCACTGCTAGAGGAAATTTGATATTTAGATCCTCCTGTTGCCAACGTGTAACCAGAAACTACTCTTCTATTCTCACTCACCAAAGCAGGGGCAACAGATAGGGGAAAAAATATATATATATATATATATATATATATATATTGTTTTGGTTACAGTGACAGAGGAGGACAATTACATGGAGATTTTTGTACACTTTTCTTTTAATGCCATATTCTCATTAATTTCTTGGAAAAGGTCGGAGTAGACTATGTTATTATAAGAAACATGCTTCAGTTGATTAACAGAGCAAATTTTATTTCATGTTCATATCACAGTGTGATGCAGTTCAGCTTCTTCCCCGCTGGTGACTTGGGCATCAGACCCATTTAATTCTGTAAATGTAGGTCAGGAACACTTGGACTCCAAGTTCCCTGCTCAAGGGCAAAAAGAGGCTGAGAGATGGTGTCTAATGGGTCAATGTTTGTGGGCTGAACCTGGAAGTGTTTTATGTCACATATACGTGTATTCTACTAGGCAGAATTCAGTCATGTAGTCCTCAATCTAATTGTGAGAAAATTTAGAAAGTCAGATTTCTTTGTGCTCAAGAAAAAAGTCAGTGTTTTAAATACATCTTATTATCTTTAATATAGCCTTTTGATCACCAAACCATTTTATTCTACTTTTAAACATAGAACATTCTCAACCTTCCCTGAGAAACACAATGTAAAGCCCCATCTGGTCACTGATTATTGCACAGAGCCCCAGTTTGTAGGTGCCATCAGATCCAGATGTGACTCCTTCAGTGAGAGACCTACAAACTTAAAAGGCAAATTTTCTGCCTCTCTCTGGCACAAACACTTGACATGCAATGATGGAGCAGGCATAGAGTACACACAATAACCACTCCCATTTGGAAAGAGAAAGAATAAGACATGTAATACTGATTTGACAACAATTTAAATCTCAATGGGAAGAGATTTTAATAAGGTTTCCAGGCGAATATACTAGAATGAAGGAAGTACGTTGATCAGACTGAATCTGCCCACTGGACGGAGCCCTTGTCCATGGTTTTTTGGAAACTCTGGCTCTGCCCTCTGAGAACTCCTTGTTCATTATTCTCCTTGACCATTTATGTATTGAAGAATGAAGACCATATACTCCTTGAGGGGTCTACAATGATCCTATCCTCTCCTAATAGAAATAAGGCCCAAGGCTTTTTTGAGGTCTTGAATATTTAAAGGCTTTTGAGGAAAAGTTAATGGTGCAGGCCTTGAACTGACTCAGCTCTTTCCCTTTTCTTGCTTATAGTTCTCAAAACATGCACATAATAGTCATCCAGTGCCAGGCAGGTGGGAGGAAGTAGAGGGGATGGGTAAAGTCACAACTAATGGGTGCGGAGCACACTGTCTGGGGGACGGGCATGCTTGTAGCTCTGACTTGGGGGATGCAGAGGCAATATATGTAACCAAAATGTTTGTACCTCCATAATATTCTGAAATTAAAAAAAAAAAAAAGAATAACTAGAGACTATACTGGGAATGCAACATCCTGAGATAGAGAGGAACTGGATAGAACAGCTCTGTTCCAGTCCACCTCTAGAAACAGGATGTACTTCAATGTCTTATCCCAGCAAGTCACCTTGCTCCAGGGTATAAAACTCATGGCAGGCTGCTTTCCTTGATCCCTCAGCTGCAGAGCAAGTGAGCCACACACAAACACTTCATCTGCTCCAAGCAGCTTCCCTGAGCTTTGGGGAAAAGTTCACAAGGAATCCTAGGTTTCTTTGACACTTCTTCCTATCTGTAAGTGATAAATCCACTTCATGAAACTTGTATGTGTGCGTGTTCTATTTCACCAGGTGGTAAGCAGGGCACAGAGAACTTGCTTCACAAATAATTTATTTGGTAATCCTGCAAAAACATAATATACTTCTGATTCATTTGCTTCTGCCTCCTAAAATTCCTTTCTGAACACAGAAGTCAAGTGTATTTTACTTCCCTGATTTCTGACTCCATTGCTCTCATTGAGTTGCTCCTTTGAAGCTCTCTGGGAAAAGTAAATAGGAGAGCCACTTTTAACTTATCTTTTTCCTCAGTCACTTTGCTCAACCAGGATTCTTTTACTGGCCTATTTTCTATAAAACTTTTATAAAATTCCATTTTTAGAAACACTCTCTCCCTCTCTTGCTTGGCCTTGAATTTCTGCTGTCTCTCTAACCTTTCTTCTCATATCTTTAAAAATCTGCTAAGGGCTACCAACATGTACTGCCATGTTCCCTAATTCTCTACTTGGTAAGCATGCTGTCTGCCTCTCAATTTATAGTAGGTGGCTTTTATATCTGTTGACTTTATATCTATCTTATAATTATAATTACCTTGCTGCATGAGACATGAGAAATAATGCTTTCAGATATAATTTAGAGTTTTAGTAGTATAGTATCTCAACTTCTGTATCAATTTATTTCATGGTCAGAATATACTAGACTATCCTATAGTAGTAAATTGCCAAATCCCTGTCACCTAATTTGTTAATATTTTGTTTATCAATCATGTTACAGCTTTCCACAGCTTTTCTCCATTAAATGATGATGCTGTGACTTTTTCCTTTTTGTAGCTATGCCATCTAACCCAGTGTTTCCAAGGAAACATGGAAGGGGAAAAGGGAGTAGAAGTAGCACACAGAAATTTTAAAGTCCCACCTAGATGTGGTTTGCTTCACTTTTCTTTATATTCCATAGCCCAGAACTTAGCTGCATTGCTTGGGAATGTGGTCTTTCCATGTTCCTAAGACGAAAAAAGAGTGTGAGGAATCTTCTGCCATACCTGCTTATGGATGCAATCAATTAGCATTGGGTGATTATAATAATTGTTATTCTCTTTTCTTCTTTATCTCATCAAGAAAAAAATCATGTGCATTTTTCAACTTCCTGTTGGTCACCATTCATGTATTAGAAAGTGAGTTTATTTATTTATTTAATTTCAGCATATTACAGGGATACAAATGTTTAGGTTACATATATTGCCTTTGCCCCCACCCAAGTCAGAGCTTCAAGTGTGTCCATCCCCTAGACAATGCCCACTGCACCCATTAGGTGTGTATATACCCATCCCTTCCTCCCCTCTCCCATCTGCCCGACACCAGATACATGTTATTATTGAAGTAAATATGCATAGTTCCTATTTCCTCATCTCTCATTTTCTCACCTCCTATTTACCTGACAAGCAATTGCAATATATAAGCTCTGTGCCCACTGTTTCATTCTTTTGGAAACTCCTCTTTCCAAAAGAATGAATAACTTTTTAATTGGAACATAATGTCTCTATGAATATACTGGGCTTTTTTTTGTTGACCTCTTTGATGCAAATAAAAATAATGATCACTTTCACTTAGAAATTCGCAACATCTTGTCATTTGGATTTTGGTTCTGCTGTGCTCCAACCCCTAAGTATCATGTGTCTCAGGTCCCCTATTGTACTTCTTCTGCCTCTAGATAGTTAAAATTTGCATTTTTGATCTAGTCTCATATGCCAACTACAATCAGTATCCACATTCATAAGCCTTAGACACTTGAATCTTAATATGTCGAAAACCAAACTGCCCTACTTCTGCACATTCTTTTTTCTCCCACTTGTCTTTATATAAAGTTGTAAAATTCCATATACCTTGACTCCTAAGCTACAAATAGCAAGCTAAACTATGATCTCACCTATCTAGATGGATTTATTTCCTGATTTCATGTATATTTTTGTTGATTAACTGTTCATATCTATTTTAGCATCTTATCTTGGAAAACTATATTTACCAAACTATATTTAATATCTATGATTTAAAACATAGTCAATGTTTTATTATCCCATATGCATTTTTAGTATCACATAGGTGTTTATTACTCATTAATGAAATATTTTCAAAATATTCAGGACTTTTATTATCTGTTATATTATTTTAAAGGGTTTATTTTCTTTCACTTAGTAAGTTGGATTACTTATTTTAGTGGGAATTGTCCTAATAATTTAAAAAGTACTGGTGTCCCATTTCACCTTATTTTTCTAATCTTTTACACTAAAACCTAAGATTTTAAGATCAATATGTTATTTTTCCTCACTTTAGAATCATTACTTTCATAAAAAATATAAAAGCAAAGAAAACTAGATTAATAAAGGTACTACAAGACTGCTGCTATTTTAAACCACTTGTGAAATATTTATAATCCTTTTGTCTTAAGAAATGAACTAACCTCTCAGACTTCCGAGTAAACCTGTCAAAAAAGGAGACACTTCCAAAGAATATAAGAACTGCTGCTTATCCACCTTTAACCTTACCAAGTCATGGGTCTTAGCAGTCACATGTGAATGTTAAAAATCACCCGTCAAAGATTCATAAATGTAGATAAATTTGAAATCAGACAGCCTTGCCAATAGCCTATAGGTTGATGCCTGACTTTGAAATAAAATAAACTCCTTACAGTATTTTCATTGAAAACCAATTCTGTATAACAGAAAAATGACAACATTCATTGCTTCACTGCTTATGTGGCATTTCTAAAATGGAAAATGAAGCTCTGTGTTTCAAAACCTCATTTCCGTGTTCCTTACACTGCAAGTGAGGAACTCTGTGTATCACACATTCACATAGTTGATGAAAAGATGTACAGAACTTGGAAGATATTTTTGTATGAAGTCACAGATAAGATCAAGCAGGGAATATATGGGTAAGCTAACATGTGCTTCGAAGAGAAGAACCATGAACTAGTTATAAAGCCTGAGTAGAGAATTATTACCATTTCTAGTTACACCGTATTATGACACCAAATGTGCTGAAGACTAAAAGGAAATCTGCACTTTTGGGCATCTCAAATTTTTTAATGTTTGGAAACATCACGAGACAATGGCCTACTTCAGGTTTATCCTGGATGTGTTTTGGTATAAGATTAGCAGAGATGCCCAGTGGATAACATTGAAAAGCCAGGGGACATGTTCTCGTGGAAAGGCTTTGTGGGTACACAGGTGGGGTGAATAATCTCTAGTTCATGTAAACTATGGCCTTGTTAGCAAAAACACAAGGTAACACCCTAAATTCAGCCAGAAATAAATGGATATATGATATTATCAGATCTCATACTTAATTTATGAAATAAAGAGAATAGACTAAGTCTGTTTTGCAAAAAGATTCATTGCTTTGTTTGTAATAGCAAAATCTTGGAGACTAAAATTGTCATCAAAAAAGGACCAGTTAGGTTGATGATGAGCTAATAAAGACAATATTCTCCTATGTAGCTATTAAAAGAATATGTACCCTGACATGAAACACTTTTTAACATGTATTTTAAGTAAAAAGAGTGGTTTACAAAAACTTTATATATATGCATATGTGTATATATATATAAAAGCATATGTATAAAAGAGATGAGTACCTAAAGGGCAGTGGTATATTCATAAAATGGAATACATTTCCGGTGTATGCAACAATGTAAACAAATCTCAAAAAATAAGTAATAAAAGATGCTATACATAAAAATGTATATTCTCCATTTATATAAAGTTTTATTATTGGTGAAATAACTTTTTTTGGAAAAGTAGTTTTCTGGTTGGGAGGAGGACATTCGGGATTCAGTGGGAAAAATATCAGGAAATTTTCTGAGGTGGTGGAAATGGTGAACATTCTAATAGTTGGGTTGAGTTGCAAGATGTGCACTTGTCAAAACAGATGAATGAAACTGTACAATTAAGAGCATGTGTTTCACATAAGTAAATCACACCTCAAGTATATCTGTGTTTGTGTGTGTGTTTGTATGTATATTTAAAAAGGATAATATACATAACAGATTTCTCTCAAAGCAAAATATTCAAATGACTACTGAATGGCAAATGGTACAATTAATAGTTTCACATCTAATTATTGTACAATTTCTTCAAATTTTCTGCATGTTTCAATAATTTCATAATGATATCTTTGGGTAAACAAAGCTTATCATTAGTAGAACTCGGAGGGTTTGTTTCAGTGTTCCTTCCTTGCCCTCTGCCTTTCCTCCCTCCCCCAGTGGTAGACTTTTACTTCTTAGACCTAGACTACCTGGGTCTGAAGGGTTTGAGTTCTTCCTTCTTCAGAGGGAAGCATGACCCACCTACCTTTCCTTCATAGGGTGTCACTCTCAGCTCCCCTGGCCTTCTCCATCCAATAGCTGCCACTGTCTCATACTTGAGGAGAGAGTGGTATGCCTGAAAGATTTCTGTTAGAGTTCAGCAACAGAAAAGCAGAAATGAAAACCGTCATACTATATATTGTATATCAGCCATGGTCAATACAGGTAAGAGATTAGAGCATAATGTGCTATTTTGAGATTAGCAGAATATAACTGGGTGGTTTTGGAGTATCTCTTTTGTCCATTTAGGGATGGGGAACCTGTGGCCTTAAGGTGCAATGTGGCCTTCTAGGTCCTTAAATGCAGCCTTTTGCATGAATACCAATTTTACAGAGCAAATCCTTTTATTAAAAGGGGTGCAGCAGAGAAAGATGAAGCTTTTCTTGCCTCCTTTGGTGCTTAAAAAAGAACAATCTTGAAATCAGAAGGTCGTGGGTTTCCCACCTCTTTAATCTCAATAAAATACTGTTTTATTTTTCTTCTTTGAAAATACATGCTACTTTTGAGAAAAAGAAAATTTGAGTTATAATTACCAACCTCCATTCATATTTGACTCCCACCTTCTAAAAACAACTAAATTTTCATTCGAGACCAATATATCCCTACTTCTCAGAAGTGTGGGGTTATCTCATTTTCAGCTGTGATAAAACGGCTTTGTTTAATTGTGTTTAGCTTTATACATTTCAAGAAAAATATTGTCATTCATGCTATGATCTTTCTCTTAAAATAATTCAAAATTGACTGAGTGTGTTGGCAATCTTTTGATTATATTGGGCAATAAAGCACATGGGTTAACATTTTAAAATGTCAAACACTTTTGCTTAGTTGAATTGGCTTCTTCCAAGATGTTAGTATGTAATATCAATAAATGAAAAACATATTTTTGACCTTCCAAATGGTCAAATTAACATTTAAAATAAATCTATATATATTGAGACAGGACTTTTTTTGAAACATTATATTACTTACCAATTCAAAGAGGATTAAACAATGATATTGAAAGAACAAAACGAAAATAAAACAAATAATTTATTTTATACTTCAATATTGAAAAAGCATTTTCTAGATTACTTTTCAACATACAATCATAATGTTCAGTTGTATAAAAAGAATGTTTGTGAATATGTCATTTAAAAATACACACTGATTTGTTAATAACAAGCAGTCACATGTGATTTATTATTGTTAGTCACTAAGTTCTTTTTAAATCTGAATTCTTTTTCTACACTCAACGTTTCTATGACAGAGTTATTCAGGGAACTAACACCAAAATATGAGTAACTCATTCAAGATTTACAACTAGAAAATGGAAAAACTGAGTTATCTTCTTAAGTTTTGTCAATAAAAGATTGTCACATACGTATGAATTTTAACACAATTATTAAAGGATCTCTGATCTCTAACAGTATACACACATACAGCATGCAAAAAATTCAATATTTTATTTTGGCTTTTGTTCTATAAAATTTGGATTCAGTCAAAAACCTGCACTTAAGGACCCAGAAGGCCACATGTGACTTTAAGGCTGCAGGTTCCCTACCCATGGAAGAGAATAGCTTTTGCTAAGTACAATCTCCCTTTATCCATGTGGATAATATATATTTAATTATATACATTATTAAATTTAGCTTTTGCAAAGAAATTATGGAATAAAATATAAGAAACAAATAGATTCCTACTATGCTACATTTGAATATGGTTCTAAAATTTGTAGATATATATTTTTAGGAACTTATCTCCAGTGAGAATGGCCTTTATTGAAAAGTCCCAAAACAATAGATGTTAGTGTGGATGCGGAGAGATAGGAACACTCATACACTGCTGGTGGGACTGCAAACTAGTATAACCTCTTGAAAATTAATACGGAGATACCTCAAAGAGCTACAAGTAGAACTACCATTTGGTCCAGCAATCCAATTACTGGGCATCTACCCAAAGGATCAAAAGACATTCTATAAAAAAGAAACCTACATTAGAATGTTTGTAGCAGCACAATTCACAATTGCAAAGATGTGGAAACCACCCAAGTGTCCATCAATACATGAGTGGATTAATAAATGTGGTATATGTATGCCATGGAGTTCTACTCAGCCACAAAAACAAAGGTGATATAGCACCTCTTATATTATCCTGGATAGAGACGTTGAAGGAAACAGTAGCACACTATCACTATGTCTCCCTGTAACCCTAGTATTTCTGCTTCCTTGACTAAATGAATATTTAAATTTTTAGTAGTGTAAATGACCAGAGCAAACTATGATCTATAGCTGTCAGTATAAAATCCTTGCACATTGGACAATCACAACCTAGCCTCCACCTCCCTCTCTTTATGCGTATTTCTGTAGTCAAGATCAACAGTGACCAACAGGCAGCTAAATTCAATGGCACTTTTGAGTTTCTACATTACCTGAATTTTAAGCATCAATCAACAATATTAATAACTCCCTCTATCTCAAAACATCCTCTTTTCTGTTTCTTTGACAACCTAAATATCAGTTTTTCTCTCTGGATGTGAAAGATATTTCTCTGGATCAATTATTTCTCTAACTCCAATGCTTAGGACAGTGTCCAAACACTGGTCCAAACACCATCATTCTGTCAAAAAGATTTACAAAAAAGTAGTTTATGAATGAATATAAGTAACTATTGGACATCTACATTTAGATAAATAGCAAATATCCTTCTCAAAGTAAGTCCCAAAATATTCACTGATTATCCCTTTGTAAACCATGACTTGCCATTGCTAGAATATCACCACTGGCTGCCACAATACACTCAATTTCCTAATAAAGATACGAAGGGGTATTTTCTTTTTTTGTTCCTCATGCCCCCATACTTTCCTACTATATTAAATAGTATATATGCAATTTATTATACACTAGTTTTTCAACTTTTATTTTAAGGTATTTCTTTAACTTAACATGTTTTTAACTTTAAAATGATTTGTGTGTTATATTTTATTTGTAAAATCTATGTTATTTAAACTAAAACATTTTGGCTTCTGTTTTGTGTTAAAGGAAGAAACCCTGTCTAGCCAATTCCATAGTCCATAGTAAGTAAACTTAAAGCAAAACAGATATATGGAGAGTAATGTTTATAATATGTTCTTTGTTTTATAACTAACCATCTATACCTCAAATAAATATCTGTTTCAGTATTTACTCACGGACAACAATTATAATTTTTGAAACTAAAGAATGCTGCGTTAACTTAGTAGTTCTTTTAACAATAGTTATCATGTGTCAGATACTCTTGTCAAACACTAGGGACACAGCGGTAAACTAAAGAGATATAGTCTCTATCATCAAAGGCCTTTTTTTCTAGACATGAAAAGCAATAAGAGAGATAATGGATGCTGCTGTCCAATCTTCAACAAAAACTCCCATTGGATAACCTTAGCTGTCATGCTAGCCCTTAAACAGACTTGAAATGATGTGGTACAACAGTGACAGCTCAGATATGGTTCCAATTCACAAATTCATTATGTGATATGGCCTATGATTGCTGCCACAGGGCTTTATATGGAACAACAGAAGTCACTTTGTTCATGCTGTGATCCCAAATAATTAATATGCCCTCCAACCAAAGATTCTTGATCATTCTCCATGAAAAAAAATTAGAGGTTTTTGGCAGGGTATGCTGCCTACAATGTGCTTTATATTTTTCATAGTTTATGGCTGACTTCCACATTGCCAGGCTAGATATCTGGCCAAAAGTTTCAAGTGAAAAATTCCCTAATAGGTCTCATGTAGTGAAGCCAAAATTTTTCACAACTTTGCTGGCATAACAATGTGTTTGCTCCACAAAAACAACCCCATCTAGGAAAACTCTGACTGCTGATGATGTATGAATAGCTTAACTACATCAGACAGTTTCTCTCTTGACCATATCCCCAAATACCAGTTTGAGACCAAGTACTCATCTCTTTCATTTTTATTTAGTCATGGAATTTTATAATTGCAAACAATGCATCAGATAATTTTTGAATCAACATTTTCAGCAAATCAGCACCAATATAAAATTTTGTAAATATTTTGGACTTTTTACAAAAAGTTAACAGTGTCACAAACCATAAGAAAATGTATTATTCCCTTAATAGAAGGTCTAGAGACTGGTTACATCATTGATTCAACTACTCAACAATGACAAGGCACAATCACATCTCCATCATTCTTTTGACCCTTTCTTCAAAATATACTGGCCTTAAACCTTCGCTTTAGTGTATATAGTAATAAGGAAGGGCAGAGCATAAAGACATGCCCCTGCGAAGCTCTACCTTAAAAAGTATTTTTTTCAATAGGTAGGATTTTATGTTCTATAGATATTAGTTTTCATTCTCAGTTTCTGACTCCTAACTCTCATTGTTATGTCCTAAATGACTAAAACAATTAGCATATCTTTTGTTAAAATATTTGGGCATTTGTCTTTGGTTCCTGAAGCAGCTTTGGAACAGCTTCAGGACAATAAAGGGAAGACAATCTTTTGTTATAATGTTGGGGAGCCTTAGGCCTCAGAAGCAGGCTTCAGAAAACAGAATCTTTCTCTGAACCTCTCCTGCTCTCCTTTCACCTGCTCCTTTTTCTCCCCAAGGCAGGCCATAGAAACTGAAAATATACTTGACTCTCCCCCACCCCCACATTTCTGTCTCAGTGCTGACTATCTAGAAATCCTCTGACCTACCCCATCTAATTGTAGGTGGTAAGACCCCCATTTCAGAAAGGATCTGGCTCCTTTTGAAGAAAGAAATGTTTCTCAGAGAGGCCAAGAAGAATCTGGACAGGCTTTGTTGGGTTTTCCCACTAAGTCTATTAGTATTACATCATACCCTTTTCATCCAATCACATTTCCACACAGTTGTCGATCCTGCCTATCCAATGAGGTCTCTATTAAAGTCCCAAGATGGGGTATGGAGAGCTTCTGGACAGTTGAACACATGGAGGCTTTTGGGAAGGTGAACAAGAGCACATCCACGTGGCAGGAGGGTGACACACCCCAACTCCACAGGAACAGAAGCGTCTGTGCTCCAGACACTTCCAGACCTCTCCCAGTGTATTTCTTCATTGAGCTGTTTATCTGTGTCCTTTAAAATCTCTTTGATGATAAATCAATATACATAAAAGTTTTTCCGAGGTTTTTGAGCCTCTCTAGCAAATTAATCAAACATAAAGAAGGGACTATGGGAACTCTAACTTGAAGCAGGTCGGTAAGAAGTTCTGGAGTTCCAGGCTTGTGTCTGGAGTCACGGGGTCAGTTTTGTGGGACTGAGCCCTCAACCTGTGGGATCTGACATTTCTTCAGGTAGGTAGAGTCAGAATTGAATTGGATTAGAAGATGCCCAGCTGATGTCTACTGTTAAATCAATTGCTTGTTTGTTGGTAGGGAGATATCCTCAAACATTTGGTCACAGAAATCTTCTGTGCTGATAGTTGTGGTAAAAGAATGGAAGAAAAACAGTTTTCTATACAGTAGGTGATAAAGGTCCTTCAGCTGATTTCTCCTCGTAACTAGCACTAAATTATAAAAATGCCCTTACAGTAAGCACTGATGAAAAGGAATTGGGGTTATTACTACTGACTTAAACTAATTATGATTCATCCCCTGGGATTCTGGTGGGGCAATAACTCCCCTAAGATCTAGGTATCTATCGTATTTCCTGAATAAAATTGAATTCCATTGCCTGGTATCAAAGGTAGGGCAAATGAGAAAAACCAACATTAAAAGTATTTTCCCCAAGCATAAAATACAAGATGTGCTACAACTTTGGACATTTTTCCTCCAGATTTAGAAAAAGTAAGAGTGATCAAAATGAAAACAAAACATTAAACTCCAAGACTACTTAGGATATGCTATAATTAAGAGCATATTTTTCTCTATGAAGAGATTTGGAATTAGTATAAATGTCAAAGGTAAAGCAGAAAGCTGTGTAAATTTCTAATTCTTAAGAATAGTGAATAACATCATTTCACAATTCTGCAAAGTTTTGTTTCACAGATTGATAGATTAGAAGCAGTAAACAGTTAATTTCTATTGACACCTCTACATTTGTGCCTTAGCACAGATACAATAAGGCAAGGTATTCCTTTTTAATATACAGTTGTATGTACATTTTGATCTACTATGGTTTTTGCAGTTTATTTTTTCTACTTGTCCAATAGAAGACCATTAGTAATGTTTATGAATATGATTATTAACTAGACTTAAGTTTTTGTACTTCTTGTTTATACAAACTATATAATTTCCCATAAACTCAATGTATAAGAGGTATGAATGCTAACAATCTCTATCACCTGCTTACTGATGAATGTGATATGCCTCTTAAACTATTTTCCCTAATATATATTAAATATGATAAATCCACCTTGGAAGCAATACTAATAAGAAATTAGTTATTCTGTGAAATTTTGACATAATTGCTGGTTTTAAAATAAGTATGCATTATTTTGATTTGAACATGTATCATTTCCTATGATATAGCCTGTGGCATCTCATATTTTTATGCACAAAATTAAATGGGAAGATTGTTAGAAAGGCAGTATCTGAGCCTCTAATCTCAGAGATTAAGATTCAGTAGATCTAGAATTATACTGTGGAATTTTGCTTTTTTTTTTTTTATGTACTCTAGATTATTCTGATGTATGCCATCATGGATTGTTCTGGGAGGGGGGAGAGGAAACTGCAGTCAACTTAATTTGAGTTCTTAGTCAAGTCATTTTTGGGACTTCCTTGGTTTTATTTCATGTCCTATGCTATTGTAGGAAATGTCTAACAACCAGCTCTCCAGTAAAAGAAAAGTCCTGATTCGAACATTTTTCCAATTTCCATAATGTAAATACTTTCACAGTGGCTGATTTTCAGCTATAACATTGTCATTTTTCTCTTCTGCCAACTGTAACCAAAATACTTGAATGGAGTAGGGATTCTCAAAGTGTAGTCCCTGCGCCAGCAATATCAGTATCACCTGTGAACTTGTTAGAAATGCAATCTCCATCCTAAACCCAACCTACTAGAAATAAAAACAAAAAACAAACAAAATGCTCTGTGGTTGGCAATCTGTGCTTTAAGAAGCAATGACTGTGCTTTGTGAACCACGTTAATGGATGATACACCACACAATAAAATGATACACCACACAATAAAAAAAAAATCTGAATCAACACAAATAGGAAAACTGTCTGAACAGAACAAGGAACATCTGCATTGGATGGTTCTGTAAGGAAAAAATTTCTTTTTTCTTTTTTGTTACACAGTGTATCAGTCAGAATTCTTTAGGAAAACAGAACCAGTAAGAGGGGTGTGTTTGTTTATTTGTGATTTATTTTAAGGAATTGGCTCACACTCACGTGAGTGTGGGGTTGGCAAGTCCAAAATCGGTAAGGAAGCCCAGCAGGCTGGAAACTCAGGAAGCATTTTATAGTGCAGTCTTGAGGCTAAATGTTTTCTTCCCTGGGAGACATCAGCTATTGCTCTTAAGACCTTCAGCTCACTGGATGAGACCCACCCACATTAATAAGAGTAATGTCCTCTACTTGGAGTCAAGTGATTATAGATATTAACTGCATCTGCAAAATACCTCCTCAGCAACACATAACTTTGCTTTCTATTAAGTAACTGGGTACTATACAACTTAGCCAGATAAAATTAACTATCACAACCAACTAGCAGTATCTTAACCAATAGAGTCATTTTACTCTTGTTCTTCTCAACAATTTCCATTTTCCTACATGATAACCAGAGTGATATATGACCTCAAGTTTCTTCCCCCTGCATAAAAATCTTTAGTGGCTTTTCTTTTGTTAAATAAATTCTAAATTCAAATGGGGTGTCAAAGCTTGGTATTATTTGGCCCTTGTCTACCTCTGCAACATCATCCCGAGGCATTTTTTCTTTCTTTACTAGCCTCCTTGGATATACACATATCAGTTCTTAGAATGTGATAAACTCTTTTCTGCACTAAGATCTTCTTACATATGGTTCCTTTACTTGTAGTTGTTTCCTTAACTCTTTACCTAATTCCCATTCAACTCCTATTTCATCTTAAGTGTTATTTGCTCAGAGCAGTTTCCCTAACTCTCCACTTAATTAGACACTTCATTTTATTTTTATTAAGAATACTTTAATTATGTAGTTATATATATATATGTTTATGCATTTAATGTTTAATTTTACAATTACTCTGAAGGCTGAATGAGAGCAATAAACACGTCCCCTTTTATGGCGTACATTCATTATCACCTTTAACTCTTATTAACAGGGAGATAGCATCCTTTTATTTTTTTTTTTGAGTAAGAGAACTGGCTTGTCTAGTGTTACATTGCACAACCAGCCAAGGTGCTTGCTGAGGGCCAAAGGAATACAGACTAGAAAAGAGAACACAGTAGTGGAAGACAGTAGTTATAAATATCAGCTACAACCATGTGACCAGTTACAGAAACAAGGATTGCGATTGTCCTGAGTATTTCTTCCTCATTTTGTTAAGAATTGTTTAACCATTTCGGTACCAGCGTTGACTATAGTCGACAGCCACAGATGAACGCGCACAGCGACTTTAGTTGACAGCCGTGATATGACTTTTCTAATTTTTCATTTATCAAAATAAAATTGTGAACATTTAAAAATAACGTAATGAAAACATATATGTATATGTTACCTATTCTGATTTATATTACAAGTAAAACTGCCTGTAAAGTAAACAAGCTTTCAGTGCTTTAAAACTTTCCTCATCACACAAGAGCAAAACCGATTTGTTGTCAATACAGGGCACAAACTATCTATCGTGTGGACTATGAGTGCCGGCTGTGGGCAAGGTTTCACGGCCTGTGAGCGCGGTGCCGAAGTGGTTAAGTATCACAAGAATGGAAAAACAAGCACCACATGTACTCACCATCAAATGGGTTTGATATGTGCATGTAAGTGCACATATAGTAATAATATTCATCAGGTGTTGGGCAGATGGGAGGGGAGGATTAGTGGATGGGTATATTCACACTTAATGGGTGCGGTATGCACCGGCTCTGGGATGGACACGCTTGAAGCTCTGACTCGGGTAGGGCAAGGGCAGTATACATTACCTAAACATTTGTATCCCCGTAATATGCTGAAATAAAAAAAAAAGAATTGTTTATGTGTGTACATTAAGCAAGTAGCATTGTTTTTTTCCTGGTTATCCTCTTACCCTGTAAAACAAGATGTACTGATTTAAGTCATAGTCTGTAAGTATTGTTAACATATTTTCAGTTGTATGCAGGATAGCCACATTCTGTTAGTTGGAAGTATGCCTTTGTTATTATCTTTATTAAGAGATTAATAAAGAGATTAATAGTTTAAGGAGATGTATTTGGATACCAAATTGACAAAGGGTGGATTTGTGGTGGTTAATTATAATTATGTGTCAATTTGACTGGACCACAATGTCCAGATATTTGGACAAACAATGTTTTGATTGTTTCTGTAAGGGTGTTTTTAGATGAGATTAACATTTAAACCAGTATACTTAAGTAAAGCAGATTGCCCTCCATCATGCAGATGAGCCAATCAGTTGAAGGCCTGAAGAGAACAAAAAGATTGACCTGCCTTGAGCAGGAAGGGCTTTTGCAAGCAGTTGGACTTCAGAGTTCTACTGCAACATCAGCTCTCCTGGGTCTCCACAGTGTCTGCCTACCCTTCGGGATTCGGACTTGCTGGCCTCCATAATCATGTGAAGCAATTACTTAAAATCTTTTTCTTTCAGATGCATATCTTATTGTTTCTGTTTCTATTGAGAACTTTAATATAGATTTTTAAATGCAGAGTTTGTAAAACATCTGAAATTGTATATATGATCAGATGTATAAATAAGTGCATTTATTAGGAAGAAGGCTCAATGACCCATTCAGATATTCATAGTAGTCTGTGATCTGAATTATGTCTAAGGACCTTGGCTAAATTGCCTCTCCATTTAGCAACTTATTAATTATATTAGTAAATCTTGAAGGCAAGTTGTTAGGTGCTGAACTGATCCAGAAAGTACAATCTCCAATGTATCATTTATTTAGCTGAAGCAGCGGCTATGCCCAGGTAATGCTTTTCTAAGATGAATTTGTAGCATTTCTTCCTTATGATTCTAAAAAGAACATGAGACCACAGTTCCTTAAACCATAGTTCACTCTGATTCTCAATTTCCTGAGAGAAAATGCTTAGGAATATCTAATATACATACTTACACAGTTCTATTCACTACTTAAGTATTAAAAATAATTTTCCTGCATAGGTTGTTTGAAAGCTAGGATTATGAAAATAATCCTTTTTATAAAAGGATTATTGTTCCATAAAAAAACATAAAAGAAGAGAAACATAAATTTTACTGTTGTATAACTATTTCACATATCTAGTACCTAAAGTAACTAACTACAAAAAAGTAACTGCAGTATCCAAAAAGGCTGAACCTCTATCAACCTGGTAGCTGGAAAATGGTTTTCCTGTCAAGTCCACGCAGGTCTTTCAGAATATTTCTTTAGGCACTGCCTAAAGTGTGCTGCAGACTAAGCCTCGTGGCTTAGGTTCTTTCAGCCCCACTGCATCATAGCCCCTCTTGTATTGAACCACTTCATCTCCATCATATGCTGAAAAAAATACTGTAATCTGTGATCAGGTAGAAACAAGTATGTGTGATTTTGCTGTTCCCTGGAGACAATTTAGAGTTGTCAGACAGAAATGCTATTATCCTTTCTCACAATGAGGTTTCTATAAGTTTGCTCTCAAATTGTATTCCTTTAAAGAATTTCCAAATTGCAAGTGTGGTGTTCTTCTTTTCATACTGGAAACAGTGCATAAATGCAGGCAATAATGTATTCCACTTGTCTATGTAAAGCATAAGTAAAAGAAGTTGCAGGATATTTCATTCTATGTGATAAAAATAAATCATTTGTAAGAAATTCATCTTTCCTTTTTTATATACATAATTCAAAAAAAGCACAACTTTGCAAGTATCTTCATTTCCCTTGTTCATTTTGACAAGGTTATTATTCACCTCCACTAGTAATTTCTTTTTCTTTATCTTTCTGTCATAAAGAATCTAGGAAAAAAGTGACTATAATATTAAATTGTTCAGTGTTTTCTTGAATATAGTGTTTCATAAGATCAATCAAACTAAGGTTCATATTTTTTCCAAAGTCAAAAGTCAAAATTTGTATTGAATTAAAAGAATGGAAGCGAAAGAAATCAAGTATGATTACAAAAATGAATTTGATAATATATTGAAAAATTCTGAGTTTTTGCACCCATAAATAGACTTTCCTCTTGAACAACATAAACACCATTTCAATCAGAAATTGTTCTGTGGGAAAAAATTTATCAGTCTTGGTTCAATTCAAAGTGCCTATTATGCATTTCTTCAATGAGTAAATTTTTAGTAAAATATTTATTTAAATGGATTGTAGACCCAATAAATTTATTTCCTTTATTGTTCATGAGAAAAATATGGCATTAAGTTTGAAAATGTCTTTCTTTCACCTTGTTTTTATTTCTAAATGTTTCCTAAAGATTCAAAATAGGAATCATATTTATCAGAATACATTTCACAATTCTTGTTTGATTAAATGGCAATTCTTATCAATCATTAATTTATTTAGATGACAAGGTGATTATGATATAAATATTGATTATAGGAACCATTCAGATGGATTTTCCAATAATTTACATTTAAATTTCTGAAATGTATCATTAATAAAAATAAATTTCTATAGGAGCTATCAGTTGTAAAGAAAAATTTTTAATAAGTGGATATAGTATCTAAATCTAATAAAAAATAAGTATGAATGATAAGCTTTCAATTAAAACAAGTTTTTTTCTATATTGCCTATGTCAGACAATATAGAAAAAAGCTTATATATTTTCTGGTTTCACTGTCAGAATTTCCTTTAAAATGATAATAGTAGTTTTGATAAAATCTATAATGAACTACACTTACATTTCTATTTTATTCTCAATTTTTACATCTTTCATATTTTAATATTACTATATTATAAATAAAAACTTTAATCAGATACCTAAATATCCCCACTTCTTTTCATACTGGAAACAGTACATAAATGCAGGCAATAATGGATTCTACCTGTCTATATAAAGCATAAGTAAAATAAATTGCAGAATATTTCCCATATAAGTATTGCCTCATCAAATTTGAACATTATTTATACACGGATACAAGTTTTTTAAAAGGCTTTCTATTTCCATTTTTACTCACTTTATCCTTTATTTGAGTAAGTAGTAAATTCAATAAAAGGTCTATTTTCTCATATACAGTAATTTACTTGAATCTATATGTCATATTTTAGCAAATAGTGTTTATTTACTTCTTTTGTTCTTGTTGGGTAAAACATATTATTGAGTTTGAGGTATTAGGTATATTCCATATACCCAGGATATCTCCATGCTCCTCAAAACACATAACACTGCCATGACCCAAGATGTTTTCATGCTTCTTTTCAGTTACTAGCCTCAAGATCTATCACCATAGATTCATTTGCTTGTCTTTGAATTTGAATTTCACGTAAATTGTTTTATACAGTGTGTACTCTTTTGTATCTTATTCCTTTTGCTCAATACATTTTAAATGTTCTCAGTAGTTTATCCATAATTTAATTTTTCTTTTTTAGAGACAGAGTCTCACTCTATCACCCAGGCTGGAGGACTGTCACAATCGTATCTCACTACAGCCTCAAATTCCTAGGCTCAAGCAATCCTCCCACCTCAGCCTCCTGAGCAGCTGGGACTACAGGTGCATGCCACCATGCCTGGCTGTTTTCTGAGTAGCATGAGTAGTTTTCCTTCATATTAATACATAGCACAATTTGTTTATCCATTCACTTGTTGATGAACATTTAATGCAATTTATGGCTATTATGAACTAAGTTATAATCATGCCTGAAGTGTCTTCTGGTAGATAAAGACCTTCATCTCTCTTAATATACACTTCTTTTTGAAGTTTCTGGGCCATAATTACCCAATGCTTAGTTTTAGAAGATATTGAAAAAGAGTTTTCCAAAATAGTTGTACAAATTTTTACTGTCAGTAGAAACATATGAGAGTTTCTTTTGGTCTACATCTTTTATAATACCATGATTGTCTGCCAAAAAAATTTAGACATTTTGATGGGTGGGTGTATAGTAACATTGCGGTAGTAATTTGATTATTCCTAATGATTAATGATGTCAAGATATTTCATTGATTGGACATTTACATATTCTGTATTTTTTTGTTACATATGCTTCTTAAAATAAACTATTTGTTAGGTTGTCTATGTTTTCTGTCATGGCCCGTTTGCAGGACGGAGGATGGACACATAACACAAAGAAACACACAAAGAAAGACACTGACACACATAAAGACAGTACAAGACTGCAGCGCTGAACGCACCAGTCCTTTTATTCCTATACTCTAAAAATCAAAGTTACTTCCTTATACATTACCACCCAGGCATTGCAGCAATGGCCATAAATTCCGGAACACATAGCCTAAAGACAGAGATGTCCCATGACTCATGGTCTTAATGCAGTTGCTTAAGGTGACGGCCATAAGCCAGAGTTTGAGATAAGCACAGATAAGCAATGCAGCCACAAAGGGAACTTTCTGTCGCGCCCGCCTCGCCTGCAAGGAAGACACGGCAACCGGAGTTCTTCTGACAGTGCTTTAATGGGGTTCCCTTTCTTCTTACATGTTGTGGAAGACCCTGAGCATAGATGCTCACCCCCTTATATACTCTACTAAGCTGAGGAAGTTACAGCGATAGGTTGAAAGCATGTAATGGGCAGCAGCGATTGGACAAACTGAAATCCTTCATATGCATACTTATGCAACCTGCCAGGTCCCGCTTTGCGCCTGCGCTGGACTTGTTTACCACAGGCGGGCCACCGGAACTCTACGCCATCTTGTAATGGCGTTGTCACCGCACCTCACAACTTTCTGTTCCCATCCCTTTTGGCCTGGTCCCCTGCGGCTGTGCCTGTCTTAGGTTGTCCCTCCCTGAAAGATCTAACCCGTCACTGGCTAATCAGCCATCCCATGAGCTCAGGCAGTACCCATAAGGGCAAGATGTTTATCAAGTGGTCTCCAGACCCCCAGGGCTGTGGGGCTGGGCAACATTTGCTTACGCCGCTCTGGGCTGGGCACGTACTTCTTCTCCTAAGATTAATTCTTGAGCTGCACAATTATATGGCAAGTCTCCTACAGTTTTCCTTATTGATTTGTATGAATGGCTTACCTATTTTGTATGAATAAAAAGTTAATTTCAGATATAGATATTGAAATACCTTCCACCAGTCTGTGGCTTGTCTTATATACTCACATTCTTAATGCTATCTTTTGAGAAACAGGAATGTTTAAATTTAGTGTAAAGTAATTTATATTTTTTAAATTTGAGTGACTTTTAATAGATTTATTTAAGCATAATTTACATAAAATGAATTTAAACTGTTTTAAATGTACAGCTTGTTGAGTCCTGGCCAATTAATAAACTCAATAAAATTTTGTTAATAAAGACAAAAAAAAATTTTGAATACATGATTTTGTTCATGCAATCAAAATCACACTTAAGATCATTTTTATCACTCCATTAACTTCCCTTATTTTCCACTGCAGGCAACTCACTCTAAATATCTACAGTCCAGGCAAACACTAATCTGCTTTCGATCACTATAGTTTTACTTTGTTTAGAAATGTATATGCATAGAACCAAAAAATATATTGTCTTTTTCAGGTTTTATTCAATTAGTATCAATTAGATATTTTGAGATTCATCCACGTTTCTGTGTCATAATAGTTTGTTTCTTACTGTGGCTGAGTGGTAATCCATTGCACAAATAAACCACATTTTAATTGCCATTCATCTGTTAAAGTAAATTTGAATTATTTCTGGTTTCAGACTATATGAATAATGCTACTTAAATACATTCATCAAAGCTCATTTTATGGTCACATAACTTCATTAATTATTGAGATCTTAAGCAAGGATGCTTGATAGTTTCCCTTCAAACTCAACTCTGATAGTTTCATAAAAAGCCATTATCTTATAAATCACCCCTAAGTTTTTTGGATTACAAGATGCAACTTTGCAGCTTTCTGCCTCATAGAGGGAAATTAGAGGACCTATGTCTTTATATTTTAAATGCATCACCTGATAAAAAGTATAGATGAGTCTTTATTTTTGCTATTTGTTTTATATTTATCTCATATTTTTATTTTTATTTCTTCATTTCTCTTTCCCTATGTTATTTTTGTTTTGTAAATATTTTAGCATACCATTTGAATTCCACCAACTTTTTTATATTATTTATTTACATTAGATTTTAGTTATTGATCTAGGAATTGAAATATACATCTTTATATTATCAGAATCCAACTAAATTTAATGTTGAAGTACATTTGGTATAATGTAATAACTTTGCAAAAATATATTTCAATTAACATGGTCTTTTCTGCTATTTATGTAACTTGTATTTCATCACTGTGTACTATAATAATACAGTGTTATAATTTTTACTTTATGTTATCGTAGTCTTTATACAACTTAATATATGTATGTAACAGGATTATATATTTATAAAATATAGACTATTTATATAATACATAACTAAATAATTATATAAAATAATCTACTCATAAATATGTATGGGTACATGTGTGTATTATTTATTACATATTTATAATATCAACTGTTATGTATTTGTTTCTTTATACCAAATTTACCCTCTGGTATAACTTCCCTTTGACCTCAAACATTTTACCTATTTTTAAATTTGCAGCTATAGTAACAATGCATTTTGAAAATGTCTATATTCAATTTCTCTTTGGAATAATAGGTTTACTGAAAATAGAAGTGTCCATTGAAAGCACGTTTTGCTTCAGGATTTTGAATACAGGTTTTTCTTTCTCTTATTTCTGATGAGAAGTATGCTGTTAATCTATTTTTGTTTCATTCTGTATAAAATATGTCATTGTTGATTCAGTAATTCCTCTATAAATGCTTGTTTCTCTGCTGCTCTGAGCTCTATAACCTGCTTCCTCACATTGGTAATGTTGTTCTTTTCCTGCTACCTGAGCTGTGGGTGCTGTATGGGTACTGGGTAGGGAAGGCAGAAAGAGCTACCAACTTGCAGTTCTAACATGATGAAGATGTTTGAAAATGAACATAAGTCAAAAGGTTCTGGCAACTGAATTTTAAATACAAAACCCCAAACTAGATATATCTGTTGTTCAGGTTATTTCCAAGAATATAATAAATGAAAAATGTCCTAATTTTGACAAAGAAAAAATATACATGGAGTAGGTAAATAAATCAGACATTTCTAACAAGTCATTTGAATATAACTAAAATAGAACTGATGAGAAATCGAGTTGATTTTTCTAAGTTATTTTTTAAAATGTGATATTTTAAAATACATAAAAATGTTATTTGAATTATCTAGTTAGTTAGAATATTAAAAGCAAACTATACTCAAATAATTTAAGAATGACAAATATTAAATGTGTTTTACTCAGAACAGGAACTTCCAGTTTACATGACTGAAGTTATGTTGACAGAAAGTTTTATTTGTTTTCATTGGTACTACCCAGTCTTATTTAATTAACTTTTGATAAAATATTGGTAAATTACAATAAATTTTTGAAAAATAAAATATCTAATTAGTATGAGATAATTTATTTTAAAATGAGTAAAGTCAGGAGTCTCCAATTCAAATGTTCCTTATAAATTTGTTTATAGTATCTTAAATTATTTATTACAGTATCTTAAGTAATGCAATGCATTTTAGTTATTAATAATTTCTAATATGTGGGATAATAAATATCACTGAACTAATGGCTTAGAATGAATACAATAGTAAACTACCAATTATAACACTGTATAGGTTATATATTCAATGTATACAAATTGAAAACATTATATATTAGATATACTGTTAGGCAGAATAGTGAATAATGTATTTAAGAATTAACTAAATGAATACACACACACACACACACAGAGCCATACTATGTTGTGCCAAGATCATTAGAAATACCCTAATCTTTGTTCTAACTTCTATAATTAATTGATTCATTTTGAAATATAGAATTTGGACATTCAAAAATAAAATTTTAAAAATATAATTTTTCTCAATTTTTTAAACTCAATGCTAACATATATTGCCATATATTAGTTTTCCTGCTGCTGAGGTTTGTTCCTTTAAATGTCTATAGAGGTGAAACCACTTGATCTTGAACAATTCTTCCATGTTTCTGCTTAGTCTATTTAACCTAGAAATTCCTTCAAGGGAAAAGATTATGCATCCTGCCTCATATGCCATTATTAAAATATAGAAAATAGGGATTTTATACAGTCATGGTTTTGACATCTTTAAGGATTATTTGAATGGAAGGAACAAGAGATGGTAAATTAGTCAGAATTAGTAATGGCCCCGTAGTGACAAGGAAACCCTTACTATCTCAGTTCTAAAGGGACAAGGGGAAAGAGCTGCTAATGCAACCTAGAGAAAAAGGGAACTGAGAGAGATGACAGCAGAAAGGACTAGAAATATTCTATCATGGCCAAAACTTCACTCTGCAGGGCAGGGAGAGAGCAAGAAGGGTATGGACCCAATCTGTCTCACTTCCCAACCCTACTGAATGACAGAAGGCAAAGGGTTTAGATGATGCTGTTAATGTCAGTCTCCAAGACCAACCACAGGGAAGGGGGAAGAAAGTAGTAGTGAATAGAAAATAATCAGAGCAGATTTCCTGGATATCATTTTAAAATGTAAGATTTAGCAAAACATTATACGATATCACTTAATTACTTTGTTAGAAATATATGCTTTATTTTTTCCATGGAAACAGTAGGATGTTCCAGTAGCAAGCTAACAAATCATTAAAGTTTACTAATTCTATTTTTTTTTCCTGATGAAAAGGACAGTTGGTAACATAGCCAAGATCCAAAATAACCTTGACCTGTAAGTAAATCTATAAATTTTATTTTGGTAATAAAAATAATAATCATTCTAGAAGAATTCTGAGTTTCTGCAAATCAAAAATATCATATAATTATATTATTTCTATTGTATAACAATGTTTGATTTGGGTGCTATAGGAAATAGCATGTGTGTGTGTATGTGTGTGTGTGTGTGTCTATGTGTATATATATTCCCCCACAATCATATAGTATTTGAGGGGTAAATAGAAAAGAAATAAAATATTAATTATAAACCAAAATACGGTTTCAGAGTCTGTGGCTTTCCCTCTGGAACATAAAGAATGAAATTATTGAGAGACAATTACAACATAAAGGATGAGAACATTTCAAGGTAGGCCCAAGGGATATAGCAAAGAAAGGTCTCATTTGCATAAACAGAGTTGTATTAAGGAATGGATATAACAGAACGAGTTGCAATAAACAGGATTCATAAGTACTATGACAAAATGACTAATCAAACAAATGTACTAAAATGATGCAATAAAGGGGATTGCATATAATCTAGTTATAGAAAAAATAGATATTTAAATTTTATGGCTCTCTTATCTCTTCATATTTTCTGATTTCTAAAAAAGATTTGACAGATTATAAAACTAAAAATATGTATTATATAAAATTAAAAATTCCCTTTTTCTCTCTCACTTGCCATATATATTTATAATTATGTCTGTGTGATATATATATACACACACACATATGTGTATCAGATTCTTTTTGTCTACCTAGAATTGACCAAATAATTTAAAAAATTTAGTCAGCAAAGTAGCAGTGTCATTAGTCACTGTACCCAAGAAATTAGTTTAAATCATGGAAATATATTGATTTACTAACTGATAAAGGAAGCATTCTTCAAGAAGAAATTGGATATAGTATAAAAGACATCTGTGAATAACAAAAATAAAGTAATAAGCTCTATTAAGTTTAAGTAAGATTGAAAACATAAAAGCAATTAAACAGTTTGAAATGAAGCCAATAAAATATGCTATAAAGCAGGGACAGTAAAGATGGGCACCAAACCCCGATCTGTAACACTGAATATTGGGAGAGTGTTTCCAAAGGCAAAGTAAACAGATTTTAAAATAGACATCTGCATCCACCCAATTACAAATAAAATATGAATGTGCATTAACATCATTTTAAGACACCCGAACATTAGACTATATATCTCTAAGACCTTGTGTTTGGCAGATTACTTGAGATGGGGTAGCAGCAAAATGAAATTAGTGAACCAAGAAGGTGGAATATATGAGGCCCAGGCAGAAAACATTCAAACACTTGCCTGAGAATTTTATACCAGGGAGTCTAAATCATCCATATGCACAGAGAAGAGTTCATGAACAGCCTTGAATGTCAGATCAGAAGGCTCAGATTTACCATTCAGAATGCGGAGAAACTCAGAAAGAGTTCATCAGATAAGACATTACAGAAGTCATGTTGCTAATGTTGGTGCCACCAAAATACCCGAGTGAACTTTTTAGGTTATACTTACCCTTAAGTGTCACAGTCAGAAAGATTGGACCACATAGAGCCAGAACAACCCTCAGAGGCAAAAGGAAAGGTAGCTGACAGCATGTACATACTTAAGACAGGTAGAGATAGTGGAACTCCAGAAAGATGTTTTCATAAGTGCACAGAACATAGTCTGGGACTAAGGGGTAAAATTTACATCCTTGTGTGTGGAAATTAGCACTGAGAAAATTAAATTGCATTTACTATTTAAAAAAGGAAATGCTTTGTGTAAGACACTGCTTTCGATGCCTTGAAGAAACTCATATTAGAAGAGATAAATACTACCCACAAATTTTATTTCAATGAAGATTATATAACAAATATATAAAGGCATTTTTACCTTACCATAATCAGTGTTACTCCATGTGTTCTTTTTTAAAAAAAAATTAAGATAGTTACATTATTGGTATAGTTAAATATTTATCTCCACAATGAAATCTGTCAGTAGACAAAGAAAGATGCAGCTATAACATTATTTTTGTTTGAGACTGTAGTTTTTTGGCTAATTTTTGTTTTATACCACCTCCTCCAGAGAGTTCAATAGTCACAGAGTATATTCTTTTTTTTTTCTTTTTGTGAGTCACCTGATTTTGCCACAGATATTTTTTTTTACCATTGTATATGAATGCAAGGAGTCAAAACTCCAATTATTCATTTTCTGTCTTCTAACACCAGATCTGCCAAATTCTATTGGCAATATTTATAAAAACATAATTCGTTCGTGTATTCTCACCTCAGATGGACCTTCGTTGCTGCTCAGCAACACTTTATTAATTCGTATCATATCTCCTGGAGCAATGTTATTCTCTACATAGATTAAGTAGTTTCCCTTTTCTTTGCTATGATTCAAGATAGGTAAAAGAAATTCCTTAACCTCTCTGCTTGTCTCCCCCTTATTTTCCTTTTCTTCCAACTAAAGAGAGAGAACAAGAGAGTGAGAGTGTGTGAGAAAGAGAGAGAAGAGAGAATCTCCTCTTTTCAAGTTTAAATCTATATTTTCAGAGACAGTTTATAGCTATTAATACCTTCTGTGAGCCTAGTCTATATATTATTTCCTATTTCTTATAATGTCACTTACAGATGTACATACAATTGTCATTTAAAAACAAACAAATACAAACCACAATATTGCTCTACTATGATAACTTTTTTTTTCCTCTAGTATTTCATGGATGGCTGAGGGGCCAATTTGCCTAATTTGCCTAACCCTCCTTCACTCAACCTCACTTTAAACTTTTTTGACATCTGGATTTTTTCATGACATGCCCTCAGCACAACATTGATTTTTCTCCATCAATGGCTACTTATGACTATGATTTTCAAGTGCAAGGACCTGTTTCACCTTTTGCATTCTCCCCAAACTCTTTACAATATTTAATTGCAAGTCTCTCCTTCTAGAAAAATCTTTTCTGAAATTGCATGCTTTGCTGATACTCATTCATTTTAAATTGAAATTTAAACATTTTTCTCTTTTAGTAAACTTTCAATTTTCTCTATATTGATTATCTTCTTCCCATGATACAAATTTAACATCAATTACCTATTAAACTTCTAGTTTAATTCACTCAATGATGCACAAATTTACTGAGCAATTACTGTGCTTTAGACACTAGTCTATGAAAGGAGTTAAGGGAGTAGACAAAACAAGGAATAATTCCTGCCGTAATAGAGTTTACATTTTAGCTCTGCATAATCCAAGATGACAGCCACTGGCCATACATTGCTATGTAAATTAAAAATTGAAATAATTTAAATAGAATTAAAAATCAATTTCTCAGTCACTCTAACAACATTTCATGTGATCAGTATCCACATGTGATAGCAGCTTCTATATTGGAATGCCCAGATATAGAACATTTCCATCATGTAGAGAATCCCATGGGATAGTACTATTCTATCCAAAGGGTATAGATAAGTAATTAAACTAGTAAAAATAATACTCTACATTGTATGGTATACAACCATAGGGAAAATAAAGCACAAAAAGTTATGGAAAAGGTTGAAGTGAGACATAATATTTTTTATACTGGTATTCAGTTAAAGCTTTACTAAAAATGTGATGTTTGTGTAGAGGCTTAAAGATGAGAGAGCAAGCTATGCAGGTATGATGAAAAAGAGTATTCCAGGCTCAGAGATTAGGAGGTACAAAGGTTCTAAGGGAGGAGGATGTTCAGTGTGGACCACGATGAGAATAGAAGCCTCCTGTTTGAAGAAGAGCAAATGGGGGAGAAGTGAGAAAGGAATTTGTGCATAACAACAGGGAGAAGTGGTCAAATATAGAATATATTCTCAAGGAAAAGCAACAACCTATGCTGATGAATGGATATGAGGGGTGATAGAAAAAAAGTGATGAATGATGTGCTGAATGACTTCAAGATCATGGGCTGAAGAACAAGAGAGTGAGGTATTTATTAGCTTAAAGGAGAAAGACTGCACATTGAGCAACTACCTATTGGATGACTCCAATTAGGAGATCATGAGTCATGTTAATTCTAAGAATTTTATTTGATTTCTAATCTAAGAAGTTAAATTGTATAAAAGATCTATTTTTAGAGTTCAGGATTGAGATTAAAAAGTAGGACTTGCTAGCCTATGGATACTACATCAAGTTGTTTAATGGAAAATATCAAGCAGGAAATCAGCAAAATGGAGATGTTCAAGAACCAAGCCCTGAATATCTCCAACTTTTTCTCAAGAAATCAATAAAAATTACACTATCTTTGGGCAAAATCAGGGATGTATGACATCCCAAAGCCAGATGGAAAAAAGGTGTGAGAAGGCAAGACCGCGAGGAGATCAGCTACTTCTTCCCGCGAAGCCAGGTCCCTTAGATAGGGGTTGCCACACAGGATAAGAAAATTGATAGAATATAGAGAAAATAAAAGAATACACAGAGACTGAGGCATAGTTTATAGTTTTATATAAAGAAATCAAGATAAAGCATGGGTACTCAGGAGTCTGGACCACATCTCTGTAAGTGGTTTAGCATTATGGTTAGATTCACATAGGTTTTTATAATCACAGTTATCAATTACCAGTTGCCAGGGTAACAAATTTACATATCAGATAATCTTGGTTGCTATGGGTGACAGGTAGTGGGTTAGGGTCAAAAGTCCTTTCAAAGGCTTCTAACAATTTCTAATCTATCTAGGTGAACAAAAACATACAAAGTCTTTAAGGGGCTAACTTCTAAGTTCTTGGAGATAGTTATCAATTAACAGAGAGATAACAAAGATGTATACTGGCTCTATATTTCTTTGATCTAGTTATTGTGGACTTGAGGCAGACAGTCAGGAGAGAACAGAAAGCCCATCTCTACAAAACAAATCGTTCATAACCACAGGGGTGCGTCTCTTGCCTAGGGCACTCATTGTCTCTGGCTCCAATCCTGTGAGCAAGATATTTACCTGTCTTGTCTTTCAAAAACAGGAAGACTTCACAGATTCTGAGATAACCAGAAACCTCTTGGAAAACATCTCTACTGGAGCTTTGAGAGCCCTCCCAAGGTGAGACTGTTTCTGTCTTTAATATAGCAATATTGGGTGATGCAATAAAATAATGATCTTATGAGCCACATCTCATTAATTCCTCAATCATATTTCTCAACAAAAAGGTTTCAAGAAGGAAGTTATCATCTGTACTAAATGCTGCTAACAAGTCAAATAAAAGAAAGTTGGGAAGCTGATCATTGGATTCAGCAATGTGGTGATCATGGATAAACTTCATAAGAAAATGTTTGCTCGAGTGAGGGTGAAGATGAAATCTTAATTGCAGGTACTCATATCTGTGAGAAAATAACTCATTCTCCCTATAAATTGCTTCATCATTTACATTCAGAGACTAATGAGTATGTCTTTGACATTTGCCATTGCTTAACCATAAGCATTTTCAGTATTTAGGTAAAATCATCTACTATTTGCAATAGATTCTTTTTTCCCCAAAAACTATCACATCATTTCCCTTATTTTCCAATTTCCATCTCTCTATCAATGTACATGAGGTCCAGACATACACATCCACACATGATTACATCAGTCTTTGCATTTGTTCTTAATTCTTTCCATAGAAGCTTAGCTCTGGTCATAATTCTACCTTTGCTTTATTGATTTTGAAAATAGAGTTTCCTGTTTTGTCAATTTTTTGTTAGGAAAAATTAAGCTTATGCCATGTCCCAAATATAATCCTATTTCTCTTGAACTGTATTTTTCCATTTAATATATTCAGTAGTCCTCATTTTAAAAATCCTCAGTATCAATTATATGCTTTTCCATCTCCAATTGTAGCTGTCTTCTCCCTATTCAAACCACTTCTTGACATAGTTACCTATAAACCAGTGCTCTATCTCCTCACCTATCTCTCTCTCTCTCTTCCTAACCCAGAGCAATCTATTTTCTATCCCAACACTTCTCTGAAATAGCATTTCTATCATCTTCATTGATTTCTTCATCTCAAAAGCCAGTGGTCAATATCCTCTTATTTGATGTTTCAGCACCTCGTTGACTCTTGAAATAATTGTGTGACATCACTCTCTTGGCTTTCTCTTAATATTCTGATCTAACTTTCTTAATACCTTTTGTCCTTATCCTATACTACTTAGTCAACATTTGGGGATTCCTTTTTACTTTTTTTTTTATTGCTACCATAAGCAGACACCACGGGATAACCTTAGATAGTTCTGTTTCTCTAATTTTTAATTATCCAATATGTAATTTCACTTTTAAATCTTAAACTATTTCTTCAATGGTACACAGCTATCTATGTCCATATTGCTTATTTGGTGCAACTGTTAGTTTTCAACTGATCCACTCTGGAAGGATTATAATTTGCTTCCATCCAGTCCTCTTGTACAATTGACTCTTCTTCATTCAACAGAGTGTGCTTTATTTTTAAAATGAAGCTCCAATAATAATATTTCCTCTTATTATTCTCTTATATAATACCCCATTATGTTTAAGGTAAAGAACAGAATAATTTAAAAGATTCTGCAACACCTGAGATTGGCTTATTTCCCATGGCTTTTCTACAACAGGACAACCCTGTCACCTACATCTGATTTGCTTTTGTCCTCCTTTTAGTTCTATCCTTCTGAACTCAATTATTTTTTTCTTTGGGGAATTCTTCTTTAATCCAACTGATGGAATTAGATTTCCTATCAGATGTTCTCTTGCGTTGTACCTTCTGATAATTGTCTAATTATAGTTTTAGATACATTCATGTAATTATATCATTCATTTCTATCTTTCTTCTAGACAACACATTCCCAAGAGATAGTGTTTCTTGTAATGTGAAGTACAGATTATCAACACGTGATGTGGTATCTGGATTTTTAATCCAAAATAAATTCTTAGTTCAGTTCATCAATTAACTTCTAGCAATTAAATTTTTTCTACTATATGATTCTAAACTGCTTTTCTGGTTATATAAACTTATTCTTCTACATTTGCTCACTTTATAGGATGAAATTTTATGATTTGTTCTTTATGAACACGTATCTTCATTTTATACATATTCCTATACATTTCATGCCATTTTCTCTGACTACAGAGCCCTCCCACCCCACTCTCCATTTATATCTTTTGAAATTCTACTCAAATTTCAAAATCCATTTCAAATACTAGCTCATTGTTGTAAAATTCATTCTTTTTAGTTTCCTAATTTTCTATAATCTCTTCAAAGGCACTTACAGCTTATCTTCTATTATAGTAACTTGTACACATTTCTTATTTTCTTGCATACCCCAAGGGAATTGTAAATTTCTTGAATGCAAGGACAGTATTTCCTTTTGCTTTCTATTCTTGCAACATCTGGCTCAGTTTTTTGATGGCAAAATTAAATCATTTTTTGTTGTGGTTAAGTTGATACCATCAAGGTTACAGAGTAAAGACAAGCATCAGAATCCGGGTCACCTCACATTGTTATATGAGGCACTTAAATATTTCATGAAATTTGTTGCCAATATAATGAAGAGAGTATTATTTAAATACCAACCTCAAATCGAAGGAAAATTAGGGGTATGCTATGATGTGAATGTTTATGTCCTCCATAAATCCATGTGTTGAAATCTTAACCTCCAAGGTGAAGATATTAAGACATCGTATCTTTAGTGCTCTTATAGAAAAAGGGGCCCTAGAGAGCTGGCTAGCTTTTTCTACCATGTGAGCACACAGCAAGAACTATGAACCAGAAAGTGGGCCCTCACTAGACACCAAATCTGTGGCATGTTGATCTGGACTTTCCAGCCTGCAGAACTGTGAGAAATAAATTTCTTTTGCTTATGAGCAATTCAGTTTATGATATTTTGTTATAGAAGTCTGAGGACTAAGACAAGGTATATGACAATTATAATTTATTATTATTAAAATATACCTTTCAATTAACTGGAAAAAAGTTTACATTGGCACCTATTAGGTATGGATTTGTCCAGTTGTCTACTACTGGTCTTCATGGATATCTCAGGAGATTAAATAATACACACATTAGTTAGGCTAAATAATTTTAAGTGATGCTACTCTTTGGAATCAAAGACTGAAAGTAAATCCTTAAAATATCAAAGCAATTTATAAAGCAGAGGTATCAATACTTCTTACATTTTGCTTACAGTTCCTAGCTTACATAATGATGCATTTATTGATTTAAATTTTCTATAAATATCAAGATTAATTATATCTCAAGTTGCCTGAATAAAGATATGTATGGTAGTCAATAAGTTTTGATATTCATTTTGAAAAGTCAGTATCTATTTATAAATTATGTAACTTTCAAGATATTTATAACTGAGAAAGTAGTTCCTTACTTCAACTGATAGTACACTTTTAAAAATCTTTGTCTTGGAAAAGATAGCTATAAATTACTAAAATGAATATAAACTGTTTTATCAATATTTTCAACTCATTCACACTAATACTCTTTTGAATCAGTTAAATTTTTATTATTGAGAAAATATCTAGGTATAAGCAAAAGTGACTCAAATTTTTATACAGATTAATCAAATCAAATATCTAGCAGCTCACATATATAAGGTAATATATCATCATAAACACATTGAAAATGGGAGAAAAGGAAGATTCTCTGAGGCCAAAAAAGAAAAAAGAAAAGTGTATGAAATGTAAACATAAAATGACAGGAATCCTATTGCTATGAACTGAATTATACACCCCAAATTCATATATTGATGTCTTACCCTTAATTAGATGGTATTTGGAGTTGGGGCTTTTGGGAGATAATTAAATTTAGAGGCAGTCATGAGGGTGGGACTCTTATTATGAGATTAGTATACTTATAAGAGAAACCAGAGAGCTCACTTTTTCTCCCTGCCTGGAGACACAGTGAGAAAGGCAGCTTCCTGCAAGACAGGAAGACAGCCTTCACCAGAAACCAACCATGCTGGCAAATTATCTTGAACTTCTAGTCTCCAGAATTGTGAGAAAATAAATTCCTATCATTTAAGTCATTCAGACTATAGTATTTTTTTATGGCAACTTGAAATGGCTAATACAACTACCAAGAGTTACACACAAATCAAACATTACTTTATAAGTATATTACCAAAATAGGTTCAGTACCTGGGTACTGCTTGAATTTGACATTAAAGGATGTTTTCCCATGGAGAAATGACTTAAACTGCATAATCAATATTATCAGTGAATTTATTGCCTTTAAAAAATAACAAGGATGAGAAATATGAGAGCTAGTATTAATAATGCAAAAGAAGACATTAAGAAGATTAGAAAAAACCTCAGAGGAATAATAAAAACATCGATATTACTAATGACATTATAATGATGATTATGATGATGAAGATCATCATCAGGTGATAATGAATTATGAAACAATTATTTTAAAAGAATGATCACATCAGTAACTTTAGAATAGTAATACATGGTTTTGGAAATTAAAAAAAAGACTGATGGACTGACTAGTTAATTGAACACACCTCCACGGTGACACAGTGAATTATTGAGCTTTAAGGCCATACCAAGGTGTTTTTTCTAAGAACATAGCACAGCAAAAAATTTTAAAACAATAAAAATAACTAATTTAAAATCAATACATGGAGTTTAGCTCCTATAGAAGAGTAGCACTTTAATTAATATCAATGAAATAAAAATTCACATTATTTTTAATTGCTATCAAAATATAATTCATTGATATATAATGGCTTATTTGTTTACCTATTTCTAAAACACTATTAAATTAATTTATAATTAATGTTCAGGTAAAGAATAATTTTAAAAATTGGGAAAACAGCAAAGTACATTTTTGATATATTTTCTCATGTATTTTTAAAAAGGAGAATGCTATAGAATTTTTAAAATATTCTATATTCAAAGTATTCAGTATTCAAAGATAAATGGCAAACTTTAAAAGAACACACACAAAAATATTAACAAGCACACACACACACATTTCTCCTTTATTTAGTTGGCAACTGGAAGCAGAAGAAAACTTACACAACTAAGGAGGAAATTCCAGTGTTGTCCTCAGAGTTAGTGAATTTTCAGATCTCTCTTGTTTGGAGAGCAGGAGACCATGTCTGCATTTAGGCATGCTCTCCAGGTCCTGAGAAATAGCCATTGCCTTCACTACAGGGTAGGAGGAGTCTCTGGGAATGTACAGAGACTAATTGCCACTCTTTAGGACTATTTTTATTACACGTTAAAATAATTTTATTATCTATGCCTGTTATTTGGCTATGGTCTCTTATCCACAGTTTCACTCTCTAATACTGTATTTTTTGATGCTGGAGTTTGTAGTCTCCAAACTACATTTTCCTGATCCCTTTGTAGAGGTTCATAGGTTCTGAGAGAGAGAGAGAGAGTAGTGGGAAATCAACTGGGGGAAATATAGACGACAGAAACTTTCTTCTTATTTCTAGTTCCTATCACTGTCTACTCAGAGCAAGAAGAGCATGATAGTTCCACTATTACATATTTTTATGGCAATCTCCCACTCTGAGATGCCTCAAAGAAAGCAGCACCACCCATAAGAAATTTTCCATCCTCTACCTTCAGTGCACCAGTGTCCTCCTGGAGAGATCTGAGCCCTATCCACAGTTTACATCCCAGGAATGCTAGCATCAACTATTGATCACTCTCTCAGAGGAGTGGCACTGGGTGTGAAAAATTTCCTTCAGAGTTGAAGCACTAGCCAAAAATAATTTTTCCCAAAGGACAAATAATTTACAGGAGGTATTTTCTTCCTATAACATCATATTTTATAATTTATTCTCCCTGCTACACCTTAATGATAGTAATTGTTTCTTGTAATTACTATCTCTGTGTTGCTTTAGTAACCTGTCTCATCAATGCCTTATATACCCTCCGTTTGACATAAAAAGATCACTGTACTCATTTAGTCCAATGGAAACACGTGCATAGGTATCCTCAAAGCTGAGCCCTTACAAGCATGGTCTTATATATACACCAAGTTTCACAACTGAACTAAAAAAACTTACTTGTATTTATAGTATATTGTATTATTTTCATTGAGTTGTAATATATGTGCATATTATTGCTTTGTTTTGTATTATTTTTAACCAGAAGTCCCTAAATAGTGGATAATCTCTTTTTTAACATTTATAAAGCTCATTTTAATATGTATATTACCAAAGAGATCTAAAAACCAATGTAAATTTAATTAAATATGAATTTTAACATATATTTGAATATATAATTAAAAATATTTAATTATCAGTTCCTAAGACTATGTAGTGAGTAAACAAATTACAGCAGCCCTCTATGGAAGAATATATACACTCCCAAAAAGTGCCGAGAATAATTTATATTTTGAGCATTTCTTTATCTCCTTCAGTAAGATTGTTTCATACATCTTTAAAACAGATTATTTCATCACATACTTTATTTTTAATTGACATATAATAATTGTACATATTTATAGGGTGCAGTGTGTTGTTTGAATACAAATATACTTTGTGTATGATCAAATCATAATAATTAGCATTTATATCACTTCAAACATTTAATATTTCTTTGTGGTGGAAACATATAAAATCATCTGTTCTAGCTTTGAGTATACGATACCTTATTGTTGATTATAGTTAATCTACTGTGCAATAGGACACTAGAACTTATTTTTCCTTTCTGTCCCCAGCCTCTTCTTTGCTCTATAATTCTGGTAACTATTGTTCTATCCACTATATAATGAGATCAACTTATGTAGAGTCTGCATACAAGTAAGAACTTGCAGTATTTGTCTTTCAGTGTCTGGTTTATTCTGCATAACATAATGTCATTTGCCAGCCATTGTTCATGAGGATATTACTTCTGATTTTCTTTCCTCAATTCTTTATAGATTGATATTGTGTATAACAAAATTAAAGTGAAATACTGGAAAAATAGAATAAAAAATATTAAGCACAAGCCCAAATTTGTATTTGTAGAGTCATTAGAAAATAAATTACTTTCTCCAGTGATGTTAACATGTGTAAATGCTCACTCTTAGTCTCCGTGTTATGGAAGCACAGAGTGGTAACAGTTCTTGCACTAGCATTGGTCTGCAGACCACATTTTGCTAAACTTTGCTCAGAGCAAAAGACAATGGCTTATATTTCTCTTGCTGAAGTCCATTGTCTCTAGACAAAATTAGATGAATATTCATCACAATCTCAGTTGTTAGTCTTTTGTTTTTCCAATTTTTTAAATGAAACGTTATCACAAAGTTAGTACAGTAAGCTCATTTTAAGGTACTGAGTATTCTATGATACATTGCTATGCATAGTTATTAAAAACTAGTTTTGCCCAGAAATTACATTTTATCCCTATCATTCATGTATTAACCACAAGCTATTCTTTTTTTGTTGCTTTGTTTTTAAACTTAGGTTGATATCACTTATCTTGGCTCCCTCTGAACATGTTTTATTCACTTTGTGCCCATAGGTCAGCCAGCATTTCTCATAGCACAGAGTAGAAACACACGCACACACACACACAAAATTATTATACACAATTGTTAAGTAATTGGCCATTGCAACTTTAGTGATAGTGAATACATTTTTTAAAAAATCAAGTATAAAGAAATCAAACATTAAACTTCTACTTGGTATTCCCTCCTACCATTTATAATTATATTTGACCTTTGTAGTTACCATGACTGACTTGACTGATTGGCTAACTTCTCTTCTATTATTTTCTTCCTTTTGACCTTCAAAACTTCGACAGCCTGATTAGAGATAGCAGGGAAAAAGCATCCTCCACAATTATATTTTTTGTCAGATCTTGAGCAATATTTAATTTCTTCTTATGTTAATATCTGGTTCCTTATTGAAATTGAGTAATTATGTTATGAAATATGTTATTTTGTAGGCATAATTATTGTAAATTATCTGTATTGTGATAATACAAGAATGAGAAAGGCTAGATTAAAATGAAAATAAATTCATAAAATTAAATTATCTGAAAAATGTAGATTATTTTTGTTTTACATCATTTTTTGTAGTTTTAATGTAAATATTTGCTTCATTGTTTAAAATAAGAAATGCATAATATTGTTTTAAACAGTAATTAAAGAGTAGGAAAAGCTTTTACTGAAAAACTTCAAGGTCAATAAAATGGCCATAAAATGGTATCAATATCATAGTGGAGACAGATGGATTCAGAGAACTTCAAGGAAGCCAAGCATTTAACAAGTTGCACTGGGCACTTAACTTTTGTTTTCAAACCAGAAATTGAGTATGGTACTAGAAAAAATTTGAATTGTGCAGCCAAAAGAAAAGTAATTAACTATATATTTCCAACTTCTTGTAAAACCCTACAGTTCTAACATTTTTACTGTTGAATCGAAGGTTGGTACATAGACTCAGGATTACCTCGTATTTGACTCAGCCTGTTTTTAGTACAGCTCTAGGAATCTAAAATCTAGTTTGAAATCAGCAAGTCTGGAAAATTTGCAAATTATTTTTGCAGCCATGAGCTGTTTACCAGGACTGAGTGCTTCATTTTTGTCCTCTAAAATTATAATTATCTGTTAAATTACTGTCCATGGCTCTTAAATGGTTATTCAGGACCTTGAAGCATCTGCTTTGCACTCAAACAAGTCTTTAAATTTCCTTGAGACAGGGCCTAGCACTACCACCCTAGTTAGAGTTCAGTAGCATCCTCATAGATCACTGCAACCTCAAACTCCTTAGCTCCAGTGATCCTCCTGCCTCAGCCTCTCGAATAGCTATGACTACAGGTATGAGACACCACACCTGCTAATTGCTTAATTTTATATTTTGTAGAGATAGAATCTCACTATGTTTTCCAGGCTGATCTTAAACTCCTGGCCTCAAGTGATCCTCCTGCTTCAGCCTCCCAAAGTTCTGGAACTACAGGGGTGAGCACTGTGCCTAGCCTCATATTTGATATGACCTAAGCCAATGTACTTTTCAACAATTCTGCTCTAAATAGGAAAATCATAGCAGAAAATCAACGGGAAAGTAATTCCCTGATCTATAAACTTGAAAGAGTGATATTCTTTCAAAGAGAAGCAGCACATAAAAGTTCAGAGACACATATAGGCCGTAGAGAGAAGTCTTCAACTCTGACTACAACCCTCAATAACAAGAACAAGGAGACTGACTTACAAGGTCAAGTGGAAGCTCTTCATTCACAACTAGGTACTGAATACTTATAAAACCAATACTCTTCTTCAAGTACCAAACAAATATATATTTAATATTTATACATTCGTTGTTCTTTTCTGCCTACATTTTAGTTTTCAGTGGTACAACTACTTCTTATTGTGCCCAGATTTGTTTTCTTTAACATTTTTCTGTATTTCCCTAATATCTGTGTGTTGAAACTAACTTGTTTTATATTGTCTGTTATAAAATATGCATCCTGGCACTACTTCAAGCCAGACAATTATGTGACTTTACTCAGTGTTTATAAAGGGAATATTATTCAAGAATAATGCATTGATAATCCAATTGGCTAGTGAACTAATACAACAAGAAATAAAATCATGTGAAAATTAGCTTGTAATACATATAAAACTAAATGTATATTGTGAAATTAAACTTTTGAAATTCTCTCTTTTACCTAATATTCTGTGACTTTCTTCAACTTTTGTGTGTGAATATGTATGCAAATAGGCAAATAAGCATATATCAAAAATAGTCAATTGTTAATTCACTAAGTTGTAGAAAACCACAATATTAAGGTATTTTGTATGAGGAGATGCTCTTTTATGACTAAGAAAGCATGTAATAATATTAAAAGAAAATCATGTAATTAATCAAGATTTGGGAAATTAGCTTTGCATACAAGTCATAGAAACATTCTTCATTCACACTTCAATGAGAATTGCTTTAACGGTTTTCTCAAATTTTATCTTCATATTCATACCTATTATGCATATGACACTAGAAGATATGGAGAATTTTAACACATAAAATACTATTTTGTGCTGACAATAGACTATATAACAAAGGAGAGAATATATTCATAATGCTAATTTTTTTCTAAGAAGATTTTTTTTCTACATAGAAAGTTTTTATACACAGAGTGGTACCCAAATTGGTCCTTAAAGAAAAAGAGAAATAAAGGATGAAATCCTGAATCATAAAGGAAAGAGAAGAGAAGGAAGAGCAGGAACAAAGATAATCTTGTTGTAAAGGTATCTATGAAACCAATACAGCTTTTCCTGGTAGAGGCACGAAAGAGAGATTGGAGCACTGGACATGAACCCAGAGTCATATTATATTCTTGTGACCTTCCAAATTGCTTGATCATTTGCCTTAGTATAAAATTTTAAATTGAAACTTATTTTTCTGAGGACATTAAGATAATATGCTGTACTTGGAAATGAAAGCCAACTCCTTCCTCATGCTAGTAGTTTCCTTTTGCTATTGTTCCTTTCTTTTCCATCCAAATGTCCATCAATCGATGAATGGATAAAGAAAATAAAGTATATTCAATAAATGGAATATTAGTCAATTATTATTATTTTTCTCTTTCCTTGTCTTTTTGCTGTTTCTAATTGTTTTGATATCTCTGTTTATTATTTAAATCAATTGTTACAGATTACTGGCAACTGCAAAATCAGCACACGAGGAGGACTTGGCTAGCACAATTACATCAGCATTGGTGTTAATTTGAGGGCTTTTGTTACAAATTGACATATTATTAAGTGACAACACACCATAATGTGATAACACATAACAACTACTGAGTCGATAGTAATCAAAAAGATAGATAACAACTGTTGCCAAGAATGTAAGAGACTGGAAGCTTTATACTCTGCTTGGTAGTAATGTAAAATGGTACAGCCACTTTGTAAAAGTCTGTAAAAGTATGACAAGTTCTCAAAAAGATGCACATACAATTCCCATGTGATTCCACAATTCCACTCCTAGATATATACCTGAGAAATAAAAACATGTACACAAGTTCACAGCAGCATTATTCAAAATTATAGCCAAAAATGGGGGGAAAATCCACAAATGTCCACCAACTGATAAATGGATAAATAAAATGTGATATATATATATATATATATACACATACTGTGGGATATTAATTTCAATAAGAAGAAAAAGTACTGATGCATACTACAGCAAGAATGAACTTTAAAAATATTATGTTAAGGCCGGGCGCGGTGGCTCACGCCTGTAATCCTAGCACTCTGGGAGGCCGAGGCGGGTGGATAGCTCAAGGTCAGGAGTTCGAAACCAGCCTGACCAAGAGCGAGACCCCATCTCTAAAAAAAAAATATTATGTTAAGTGTAAGGAATCAGTCACAAAAGACCATGTTATATGATTTCATTTATGTGAAATGTCCAGATTGGTAAATCTATAAAGACAGAAAGTAGATTTGTTGTCCTCTAGGACTAAAGGTGAGGGTAAAGAATATGGGAGTGATTGTGTGGAATTTCTGTTTTGGGGTAATATAAATTTTCTAATAGTGATTATAGTGACAGTTACACATCTCAGAATATATAGTCATGCACCACATACTATTTTAGTCATCGATGGACCATGTATATGAAGGTGGTCCCATAAGATTATGATGGAGCTGAAAAATTTTATAGCCTATCATAGTCATTATAACATCATAACACAGACAATACCATTTCTATGTTTAGATATGTTTAGATACCCAAATTATTATCATTGTGTCACAATTACCTATGGCATATGGATAATATTTCATATACATAATACATATATGAACCATATCTCAATTGTCATATATATATTTACACATATGTAAATATACCACTAGACGGACATGGTATTTTCAGAAATTATTTAAATGTAAAAATGGTTGCATAGTGGTTCATATGAGTCTATTTTATCACAATGTTCACAGTAAGAAGATACTATGACAGATTATTTCTAGGTAGAATAAAGATAAGAAGTGTGGTCCAATTACTGCAAAGAATTCCAGTAATAAAATAATTGTTTTCATATACATATGAGACAATTAGGATAGGGTTTAATTCCTGAAATACATCTGAAAGGCTTTATTCATATTAGATATACCTAATTTACTTGAAAATAACAGCTTCATATAATCTTGTGTCCCTTTTTCTGAATTTAATAAATTATCTTACCTTGAATAAAAATCAGTAAGTGTACCAGAAAAGAACTATTTGTTATATTCATGTATAATAAGCCAAATTAATAGGCTCACTTTTATACTCAAAGATATACCAGACCTGAACTTTTCTTTTGAGTTGCCAATTTAAGCAAAAAAAAAACCCCATCATTTTATTACTAGAATTCCTTGCAGTAATTGGACCACACTTTTCATCTTGATTCTACCTAGAAATGATCTGTCACTGTATCTTCACACTGTGAACACTGTCTGCGATTAAAGAAACTCATCTGAACCTCCAAACTGCAATTTTTACATTTAAATTATTTATAAAAATGCCAGTGGCCCTCTAGTCCATAGTGTAGTTGGCAGCACCACAAAATAATTACAAGTCACTGAAAATAGTGAGCAATGGGAGCATCTAATAAACTTTTAGATTAGCATAATTAAAACAATTTTATTCAAGGCTTACTTAGAATTTAAGAACATGGCTCAGCTAACTTAATTGTGCTGATTAGAGTGTTTTCACCATTCAATGTAGATTAACATAATTCTGATATTTTACCTTAATGCATGTGAGATATAGTGTTTCATAAATTACAGAAACACTCATTTCCTTATTCTTCTGTAAATAAGGAAAATTAATTAATTTAAACCTAGTAAAAACCATAAATTTCTGTTTCTCATAAGTTCAGAAACTGGATTTTTTCTGAGTGTGAATTATACATTGAGAATAATTAAGGTCATGATAAATAAATTTGCAACAAATCTAATAATTCTCAATGTAAAAAGACTTCCTCTCTTCTGAGTATCCTTAATGCTGTGTGTAAATAACTAAGCTTAGATATTTTGTATAAGTTTGGGTGAATACAGATACAGGCATACCTCAGACATAAGCAGGTTTGGTTCCAGACCACCTCAGTAAAGCAAATATTCCAAAAAAGTGAGTGCTATAGTTTGGATGTTTGACCCCCTCCAAACCTAATGTTAAAATTTGATCCCCACTGTTGGAGGTGGGGCCTAGTGGGAGATGTTTATCTCATGGGGGCAGATCTCTCACAAAGATTTGGTGACACTATTAGTTCCTATATGAGCTGGTTGTTAAAAAGAGACTTGCACCTCCCCCCCACAACTCTCTTGTGCCCTCTCACCATATGATCTCTGTGCCACATAGGGACACTGCTCTCCTTTGTGTTCCACAAGAAGTGGAAGTAGCCTGAGGCCTTCACCAGAAGCTGAGCAGATAGCTGTCAGAACCATGCCTCTAGTACAACCTGCAAAACCATAAGCCAAATAAACCTCTTTTCTTTTTCAATCACCTAGCCTCAGGTAGTCCTTTATAGCAACATAAAATGGACTAAGACCGAAAATTGGTACCAGGAATGAGGTGTTCCTATAAAGATGCCTGAAAATGTGGAAGTGGTTTTGGAACTGGGTAATGGGAAGAAGTTGGGTGAGTGTGGAGGACTCAGAAAAAGACATAAAAAATCAGGGAAAGTTTGAAACTTTTGAGAGATTGGTCAAGTGTTTATGATCAAAATAAATGATTGATGAGGTAAGTTGACTTAGATGAGTTCTCGATAATCAATGCAGAAAAAGAAATGGAATTTGAAAATCACCAATTTATTTAACCAAGGGAAATAATTGAAGTCTATAATCATCAACAGAAACTAATTTCAATAAAAGAAAGGTCTATGGGAGCTTTGTAAGGGAGAATCAGACAGATACCACCTGAGTTTATTGATTATAATTAGCATTACTACAAATGGGACAAGACGTTATGCACCTTATGATTAAATTCAATAATAATTATAGTGTGCAACTCATAAAGTGCTCTTACAAAAAAATCAAAATCAAATCCAGCTTTTAAATTCAATTATGAGCTTATAGGATAGAAAGGGAACAGAGCAGGAGTGGCCATGACGACTCCAGGATCAGTTTTGTACAAGCAAAAGTCAGAACTTTACATTTTTAAATGGTTGAAAAATATTAAAAGTAGACTAATATTCCATGAAATGTGAAAATTATGTGAAATTCAAATGTTAGTGCCTAAAAATAAAGCTTATTGGAATACAGTCTTACTCATTCAAGTATCATCTACAGCTGTCTCACACTACGAGGGCAGAGTTAAGTTTGCAACACCTAAAATGTTCACTATCAGATATCTTTCCCGAAAGAAGCAATCAGCAATATTTAAAATGAGGGCTATGCTACCAGACAAATGACATGGTTTCTCAAACAGACAAAAAATGAATATGTAATAAGATAAATGAACAGAAAAATAGAATGACGTTGTTATAGATTACAAAATAATTACAAGGCAATAGCAGTTGCAATGTGTGACTTATGTACACCTTGATTTAAACCAATAAAGTATAAACAATAATTTTGAGACAAATAGGCACATTTATTTTGGGTAATAGATGGTATTAAGGAAATCTTACAAATTTTACTGTGTGATATGACAATGTGAAATTTAAAACAAAAAACAAAACCGCAATTTTTTGAGATGTATAGTAAAATCTTTAGGATGGAGAGACATGATGTCTGGGATTTCCTTTACATGCCTAATCTAAGCTGTAAATAAGTAAATAAATAAAAGTGGAAGTGAGAAAGAATGTGAGACAAATTTGGAAAAAAAGTTGATTATTCCTGAAGCTAGGAGCTGTGTACATTAAACTATTTAGTCTCTTCTTTTTTATATATTTTAAATTTTCCATGATAATATTTTATATATGTTTTCAACTGAAGGTGTGTAAGTATTAAAGAAGCAGAATTCTTCCTTAGCTTATAATATCTAAAAAGCTCTTTCACCCACAGGTGCATGGTATTACTATTCTTCTCTATGTGTGACTATGATTTTTTATGAATGATTTACTTTTTTTCCTAGGTATTTGAGATTATTAATGTCAATAGATATCAGCAAGGCAATATTGTTTATTCTGACAAACACATGTGGAGGATTACTCTGTGCTGTAAACTGCCAGACACCTGAAATTAATGGTTGTATAAAATATAAACTCTTCTTTGGCTTTATTTCTTTTGGTACTTCTACTTGTGAATGTTAGCAACAGCCAATAAAGTTGAATTCCTAGTAGTTTTTGCTTTATTTACAGATCTTTTAAATTCACTTGAAATTCCATTTTAAGACCTTTCTCATTTTTAATGTCTTGCCTTTTATGTTTTGGTTGATGATTTTATATGCCGCTCTCCAAAAAAACTGCAGCTTTATATCGTTTCTCCAACACTAACGAGGAATTCTTGTAACCAATACAATTGATTTAACATAAAATCAGTTGATTTTCTTGGTCGTTGGTACTACTCCCTAGGTTTGCTTAACTCCCATAAACAGAAATCAGAGAGACTTCTTATACATAAATAATGATTTAATTCTATATAGCCTTTGTCTATTTGCAGAAAGTCAACAAATGCAAATTCCTATAAGGCTCGGTAGCATCATTTGTTATACTTTTGATAGGTAATAGTATGACCATGTTGTATTTGTTTAACGAACCCAACTCTTTTTATGAGAGGATGATCTATAATACAATATAAGAAATGAGCTACTAATAATTACAAAAAATACTGTTATCAAATTTGTGATTTACAGAGTACAACATTATATTTGAAAAGGTTGAACTTCTCTTGGCAATGTAGGTACACTCTATGTCATAAAATAACAAATAAATTCTCAATTATTTGGTTGTTTATGGATATACATGCCCAACATCCCACACCCAAACACATAATTTAAGTCATAGGTAAAATTTAATCATCTGCAAATGTACTTGGTTCACCTCTGCCTCAGGTTGGAAATGCAATAAACATCACCTGCGTCTACAGCAACAAACTCCATTAACCTTTCCATTACTTGGAGCCGTCACTCATTACAAATCTACTTCTTATAATTCATCCAGTCTATAATTTATCACAAAACTCAGCCAAACTCCATAATTGCTTACTTGCCACTTGAGAAAGCTTCGATTAAATTCCAGAAAAATACTAATAGTTTCCATCTATCTATATTTCAATTCAGATTTCTGCTCAAATGCCAAACTTGATAAAGGACTTCAGTGATAACTTTATCTGAGATTGCACATTTTTTAGATTATTTTTTATTTTTATAAATATTAAAAAAATATTCACTTTTCTTGATTTTGTTTTCAGAAGATCTCTTGCAAGGAATTGTGTTATATATCTAACATTTATTTTTTATGATCTATATTCTCCACCGGATTGCAAGATCATTGAAAACAAGGGATGTATCCCTTTGTCACAAAAATGATCTGATGCATAATAAGGATTCCACAAACATTTGTGGAATGAACAAATTAACAAACCACTACAGACAGAAAAAAATCTGTCCACTAACTTTGGATAACTCTCTAAGATATAAAATTCTCCTTGTATTTTGTTATGTCACAGTTTAAAATACTGAGATTATTCTTTTTTTTTTTTTTGAGACAGAGACTCACTCTGTTGCCTGGGGCAGAGTGCCGTGGCATCAGCCTAGCTCACAGCAACCTCAAACTCCTGGGCTCCAGCAATCCTACTGCCTCAGCCTCCCAAGTAGCTGGGACTACAGGCATGCACCACCATGCCCAACTAATAATTTTATATATATTTTTAGTTGTCCAATTAATTTCTTTCTATTTTTTAGTAGATACAGGGTCTCACTCTTGCTCAGGCTGGTTTCAAACTCCTGACCTTGAGTGATCCGCCCTCCTCGGCCTCGCAGAATGCTAGGATTACAGGTGTGAGCTACCGTGCCCGGTCCTGAGATTACTCTTTGGAAGATAAGGAATACTCCCACAAAAAGGGCAAAGATTCATTAAGTTGAGAAATAAAACAAAACCAAATCTTAAACTAAATAAAGTAATAAAACAAGAATTTGAAAAGTGAAAGGTTATATTATTGGCAGATATTAATATAGATATAATAAGTGAGGTAGAATAGGTGCATATTCACAATTAAGAATTTTATGAAGAATTCATTCAAACATTATATTTCTGTTTTTAGGAATAATAATCCAAATATTCAAATAACAATAATTTATTAAAGAATATTAAAAAAACAAACAACAGAGTTATCATGTATTAGAAAGGCCCAGGTCTCGGCTCTATGAGTATATAATTTGGTCAAGTCATGTAATTTCTTCAAGTTTCAATTTATTCTTAACAAATCAGGAGTATAACAGTGTTGTCAAATGGATGAATTAACAGAAAGCATTTGTGAAAGAGACTGGTGACTACTATCCCAAATTAATATTCTCTTACTACTGAATACACAGCTAGCCTACATTCCCAGCTTCTCTTTTACTTAGGTGTGACCATGTAACTAAATATTAACCAATTGAATATCAACCCAAATGATGAACTCTACTTTCAGATCTTATTCATAACATCCCCCTTGCACTCATTTCTTCTTCCATCTTGGAGTGAAAAATGGCATGTGGCCCAGGCTACTTAGAAAGTCATGTGTTGAAGATGCCAGGTCATCCTTGTCAGCCTGGATCTCTGAATCGCTACATGGAGGAGAGAAGTCCTGTGGACCTATTCACCCATTTACTCTTATAATCAGAACAATAAATAAACTTAACATGTTTTTATAGACTTTTTCTTATGGGATATATTTTTTTCCCCAGAAAAGAGTAAATCTTTTTAAAACAAAACTTATAAAAATAGGATATATTGAATGTAGTAAATACCTGGACACACTTTGCACTTTTTATTAGGTTGTCTAAATAATTAGTCATTACTTATTTTGTGGGAAGAGATTATTCCATGAAAACCTTTGCAAATTGCTATATCAATTTTCAGATATCTTCAAAAATTCTTATGTTATTGAATATAGCATTATATACTACATAAAGTTTATATTGAAAATGAAAATTACCATTGATATGAGAATACTTTGCGATTAACTAGAACTAGGTGATTAGGTTTATTCGTTAGTTAAGTGATTGAAAGAGAAAATCGGGATCAGGCAGCATGAAAGTATTATTAAGAGAATTTCTGTTTTCTGAAAATAATCTCAGTCCTTAATGCCTAAGGAAATTGAAACGCTGTAAACAATTTATTTTGTGCTAGAATGCTGCATTCATTCAGATAAAAGTCACCCTCAATCTTTTGCAAGACTGTCGTCAGATGGTATTCTGCCCTTCAAATAACTGCAGAGGCTGAAAGTCATAGGCTGATAACAAATTTTTCAATAAACATTAGTTATAGTAAATATATTTAGAGCAAAATGAAATTGTGGATATTCAATTATATGCAATCAACGTTGTTGATTTGTTTTAATACTTGAAAGACAGCCCCAACTTTCACAGATTAACAATGCACCATCTGTATCCAAGCTTGACACTAATTGCCAGAAAACAAACATTAAAGTTCATTTTCCAAACCTGCAAGTTATACAAATTGTAATGAAATTGAAAGGGGTCATTTTCCTGAATCTTTAACCCTACCCTAAAAGTAAGATAAACTGAAGGCTTCTTAATTTCTTTCTTGATTTTACCGCCTTAGGATGTTGGATTACAGCTGATAATAACCTTATTATATTGCATGTTTTCAAACTATCTAATTTCTTTTTTTTATGGGTATGTATGTACCAGCACTATTCTAAGTATGTAAAAAAATAATTAATATATGGTTCTCCCATTAATACTATTTATTTATTGTACCCTCATTTCCATATATAATCTTGGATTTCTTCATGACTACTATGATGGCAAAATGAATGATTTCTCTATTATGTTGCTGTTCGGAGGAGGCTGCATCTTACCAGAAAGTGAAAAATATACTTTACAATGTACAACCATCAAGAAAGAGTAGGCATAATATTTTTAAAACAAGTTTAAATAATGAATTAAGGGAGTCAGGGTGATAAAACAAGTTTTATCATTCTAGTTCCCAGGCAGAACTGAGATGGTAGAAATCATCTTCAGCAAGGGCTGTTATCTATAGTAAAAATGACCCCCTTGAGTTTGATTACAATTTGTATAACTTGCAGGTTTGGAAAATGAGCTTTAATGTTTGTTTTCTGACAATTAGTGTCAAGCTTGGATACAGATGGTGCATTGTTAATCTATGAAAGTTGGGGCTGTCTTTCAAGTATTAAAACAAAATCAAACCTAAAAGAGTCATGATAGAGAAAGTCTTGGGCAATGTGGGCCATATTGCAGTTTTAGAGTCTTCACTTAAAAAAAAAAGTAGAAGGACACTAAACTGAAAGCGAATAAATACCCCAAAATAAATGTGTTCCCTTGAAATTTTGCCGAGAATGTAAACTAAAATGTCTCGTGCTCACAGAAGTTGTGTGTTATTGTTTTTTTATTTATTTTTTATTTCATGAAATTATGGAAGTACAAATATTTTGGTTACATGTTATGACTTTGCCACATTCCAACCATGATTTGAGCCATGACCTTTTCCCCCCTAAAACGCTCATCGTGTTCATTAGTTGTGAGTTTACCTACACCCAACACCCCTACCCCCAAAGAATATTACTACTGTGTGAGCACTTTAGTTTTGATCAGTCAGTGCCAGTTTGATGCTGAGTATATGTGTTGCCTATTCTTCCATTCTTGTGATACATCACTTCGGAGATGGGCTCAAGCTCTATAAAGGAAAATATAAGAGGTGCTAGATCACCATCGTTCTTTATAATTGAATAGTATTCCATTTTATAAATATGCCATATTTTATTAACCCACTCATGGATTGATGGACATTTGGGTTGTTTCCACATCCTTGCTATAGTGAATTGTGCTGCCATAAACATTTGAGTGCAGATGTCTTTATTGTAGAATGACTTTTGTTTCTTTGGGTAGATGCCTAATAGTTCTATTGCTGGATCAAATGGTAGTTCTACGTGTAGCTTTTTGAGGTATCTCCAAATTCTTTTCCACAGAGGTTGCACTAATTTGCAGTCCCACCAGCAGTGTAAGAGTGTTCCTATTGTTCTACATCCTCACCAGCATTTGTTGCTTTGGGTTTTTTTGATAAAGTCCAATCTTACTGGAGTTAGGTGATATCTCATTGTGGTTTTTTTTCCCAGCATATTATGGGGGTACAAATGTTAATGTTACGTATATTACCCATGCTCCCCTCCCCTCTCGAATCAGAGCTTTAAGCGTGACCATCACTCAAACGTTGCACATCTCACTCATTATACTTGTATATAGCCATCCCCTCCTCCCCCCTCCCACCCGCCCAACACCCGATAACTGTTATTCCTATATGTCCACTTAGGTGTTGATCCATTAATACCAATTTGCTGGTGAGTACATGTGGTGCTTGTTTTTCCATTCTTGAGATATTTCACTTAGTAGAATGGGTTCCAGCTCTATACAAGAAAATACAAGAGGTGCTATATCACCAATTTTCCTTAAAGTACTCCATGGTATACATATACCACATTTTATTAATCCACTCATGCACTGATGGGCACTTGGGTTGTTTCCACAACTTTGCAATTGTGAATTGTGCTGCTATAAACATTCGAGTGAAGGTGTCTTTTATGTAGAGTGTCATTTGATCTTTTGGGAAAATGCCCAGTAGTGGAATTACTGGATCAAATGGTAGATCTACTTGTATGGCTTTAAGGTATCTCCATATTGCTTTCCACAGAGGTTGAACTAGTTTGCAGTCCCACCAGCAGTGTAGGAGTGTTCCTAACTCTCCGCATCCATGCCAACATTTATTGTTTGGGGACTTTTTGATAAAGGCCATTCTTACTGGATTTAAGTGATATCTCATTGCAGTTTTGATTTGCATTTCCCTGATGATTAGAGATGTTGAGCATTTTTTCAAATGTTTGTTGGCCATTATTCTGTCTTCTTTTGAAAAATTTATGTTCATGTCCTTTGCCTACTTTTTGATAGGGTTGTTTGATTTTTCCTTGCTGATTGTCCTGAGTCCTAAATAGATGCTAGTTATCAGCCCTTTATCGGATGTGTAGCTTGTGAAAATTTTCTCCCATTCTGTGGGTTGTCTATTTGCTCTCTTGACAGTTTCTTGGCCATGCAGAAGCTTTTTAGTTTGATCAGGTCCCATTTATTTATTTTTGTTGCTGCTGAGATTTCTCATTTTGGTTTTGATTTGCATTTCCCTAATGATTAGAGATGTTGAGTATTTTTTTATATGTTTTCTGGCCATTATTCTGTCTTCTTTGAAAAGTTTCTGTTCATGTCCTTTGCCAATTTATTGACGGGGTTGTCTGATTTTTTCTTGTTGAATTTTTTGAGTTCTAGATAAATTCTTATCTGCCCTTTATCAGATGTGTAGAGAGCAAATATTTTCTCCCATTTTGTAGGTTGTCAGTTCACTCTAATGATAGTTTCCTTTGCTGTACAAATTTTCTTAATTTGATCAAGTCCCATTTATTTATTTTTGTAGCTGCTGTGATTGCTTTCATGGTCTTCTTCATAAATTCTTTGCCTAGGCCAATGTCTTAAACAGTCTTCCCTACATTTTCTTCTAGGATTCTTAAGGTTTCATGCTTTAGGTTTAAGTCTGTTATCCATCTAGAATTGATTTTTGTAAGAGGTGAGAGGTGGGGATCTAGTCTCAAATTTCTGCATGTAGCTATCCAGTTTTCCCAGCACCATTTATTGAAAAAGGATTCTTTTCCCCAGTGTATATTATTATCTGCTTTGTCAAAGATTATATAACAATTTGTGAATGGTTTCACCTCTGTATTTTCAGTCTTGTTCCAAAGGCCTATGTCTCTATTTTTTTTACCAGTGATTAGCTGTTTTAATTACTATGCCCTTGTAGTACAGCTTGAAGTCTAGTAGACTGATACCTCCCAATTTTTTCTTTTTACTTAAGATTGCTTTGACTATATGAGATCTTCTCTAGTTTGATACAAAACATAGAATTATTTTTTCTAAATCTGTAAAGAATGATGCTGGTACCTAGGGATTGCATTAATTCTGTAGAACATTTTAGGTAGTATGGACATTTTAACAATGTTGATTCTACCAATCCATGAGCAAGGTAGATTTCTCTATCTTTTTATGTCTTCTACAATTTCTTTTCTTAGTGTTTTTTAGTTCTCCCTGTATATGTCTCTCACATCTTTCATTAAATATATACCTAGATATTTGATTTTCTTTCAGGCTATTGTAAAAGGTACTGCATTTTTAATCTGAATTTCAGCTTGACTGTTATTGGCATATAAAAATGTCTCTGATTCATATGTATTAATTTTGTATCCTGAGACTTTACTGAATTCATTTATCAATTCCAGGAGTCTCTTGGTTGAATCCTTGGGGTTTTCTACATATAATATCATATCATTGGCAAATAGAGTTTGGTCTCTTCTGTCCCCATTTCACACCTTAATCCCCCTCTCTTGTCTAATTGCTCTAGCAAGGACTTCCAGCACTATGTTGAAGAGAAGTGGGGATAGTGCGCATCTTTGTCTGGTTCCAGATAAAAGTGGAAATGGTTTCAATTTTTCCCCATTCAGAATTATATTGGCTGTAAGTTTACCATATATGACTTTGATAATTTTAAAGTATGTCCTGTCTATGCTTATTCTGCTAAGATTTTTTATCATAAAGCTGTGCTGGACTTTGTCAAATGCTTTATCTGCATCCATTGAGAGAATCAATGGTCTTTGTTCATGCTTTTATTTATGAGGTGAATTGCTTTTATAGATTTGCATATGTTGAACCAGACTTGCATCCCAGGTATAAAGCCCACCTGGCCATGGTGAATTATTTTTCTGATATGCTATTGGACTCAATTTGCTAAAATTTTGTTAAGGATTTTTGTATCAACATTCATGAAGGATATTGATCTGTAGTTTTCATTTTTTGTTGTGTCCTTCCATGGTTTTGGTATCAAGCTGATGTTGGCTTTGTAAAAAAAGTTAGGGAGAATACCACCTTCTTTAATTTTGTGGAATAATTTCTGTAGTATAGTATGAATTCTTCTTTGAATGTGTGGTAGAATTTGGAAGTGTAGCCATCTGGTGCAAGACTTTTCCTTTCTGGAAGGTTTTTAATTACTGCTCCAATTTCTGTACTTGATATTGGTCTGTTCAGGAATTCTACTTCCTCCTGGGTGAACTTAGAGAAGTTGTATGTTTCCAGAAATTTGTCCATTTCCTCCATATTATGTAGTTTTGGGGCATGTAGGTTTTTATAGTATTCAAAGATAATACTTTGTATTTCCATGGTGTCTGTTGTGACCTCTCCTTTTTCATTTCTAATTGAGTTTATTGGAGTCCTTTCCCTTCCATTTCTTGTCAATCTTGCAAGTGGGCTTTCAATTTTGCTTATATTTTGAAAAACCAGTTTTTGGTTTTATTGATTTTTCTTTATAGTTCTTTTGTTCTCAATTTCATATAGTTCTGCTTTGATCTTAGTTTTTTCTTTTCTTCTGCTAGGTTTGGAGTTGATTTGCTCTTTCTTTTCCAATTCCTTGAGACTGTATTTTAGGTTGTTGATATTTGAGCTTTCTGCTACTTGGATGTGACCATTTAATGCTATTAGTTTTCCTCTCTGAAATGCTTTTGCTGAGTCCCATAGATTTTGATAACTTGTGTACCCATTATCATTAAGTTCTAAGAATGTTTTGATTTTTCTCTGTAATTCCTCCTTTAACCAATAGACATTCAACAATACATTGTTTAATGTCCATGATTTTGTGAAGTGGTGTGTATTTCTGTTGGCATTGAACTCTAATTTTATACCACTATGATCTGAGAAGATACATGGTATTATTTCTATTTTTTTGAATTTTTTGAGGTCTGATTTGTGGCCTAGTATATACTCAATTTTAGAAAATCTTCCATGAACTGATACAAAGAATGTATATTTGGCTTTATTTGGGTGGAATGCTCCATAGAGGTCTGTCCAGCCCTTTTGTTCTAGTGCTCTGTTTAATTTCATTATATCTTTGACTATTTTCTGTTTAGAAGGTCTGTCCAGTTCATTCAATGGGGTGTTGAAGTCCACAGCTATTATGGCATTATTGTTTATCATGCTATTTAAATCATATGGGGTTTGTTTTATGCATCTGGGCGCTCCTGAGATGGGTGCATAAATATTAAGAATTGTTAATTCTTCTTGTTGGATCTTCCCTTCCACCATTATATAGTGGATGTCTTTGTCCTTGCTTACTTTTGCTATTTTAAAAGTTATGTTATCTGAAATAAGTATAGCTATCCCTGCTTTCTTTGACTTCTGTTTGCCTGGAGGATTGTTTTCCATCCCTTGACCTTGAGCCTGAATGCATCTTTGTGGGTTAAATGTGTTTCTTGAAGGCAGCAGAAACTAGGATTGTGGATCTTTATCCACTCTGCTAGTCTATGTCTCTTAAGAGGACAATTCAAGCCATTCAAATTTATTGAGAGGATTGATATTTGAGGTAGATTTCCATTGTTGGGTGAATTCCCATTGTTTTGTTTTACTCCTTGAGTCATAATGGAGTTCAGGTTATAGACTTTAACTCTCGAGTGATTTTACATTGGAGAGTGTCTAATGCGCTGTTCAGTGTGTAATGCAGATCTGAGTACTTGCTGTAGGGTTGGTCTGGTCTTTGCAAATTCCATCATTGATTGCTTGTCTAGGAAGGTCTTTATTTCTCCCTCATAAAGGAAGCTTAATTTTGCTGGATAGATAATTCTAGGTTGGCCATAATTCTGTTTTAGAATATTAAGCAGAGTCGCCCAGTCCCTTCTGTCTTGTAAAGTTTCAGTTGAGAAGTCTGCAGTTATTCTGATAGGTTTCCCTTTGTAGGTTATTTGCTGCTTTTGCCTTACTGCTTGGAGGATTGCTTATTTAGTGTTTACTTTGGTTAGCCTAATAACTACATGATGTGGTGATTGCTTTTCACATTGAGTCTCCCAGGAATTCTCTGTGCTTCTTGTATCTGTATGTCTAGATTTCTGGCTAGGCCAGGCATATTTTCCTCCAGTATTCCAAGAAATATGTTTTTCAGCCCTAGTGTATTTTCATCTTCTCTCTCTTGTATGCCAATGATTCTTATATTTGGCTTCTTTACATAATCCGACATTTCTTGTATGTTTTGGTCTTGTCTCTTTTTTCTGCGTCCTTTTTCTTTGTCTGATTTGTTTTCACATAACCATAATATTCAAGTTCTGAGATTCTTTCCTCTGCATTATCCATTCTGTTCTTGAAGCTTTCCACTGTGTTTTGAACTTCCTTGAAAGCCTCCTTCATTTCTAAGATTTCTATTTGGTTTTCTGTAGTATTTTAATTTCTTTAGAAAATTTTTCATTCATTTCCTGTATTTTTCTTGTGTTTTCCTTTATTGAGTTTCTATTTTCTCTTCAATTTCATTTAGTTTTCTTACAATCCATATTCAGAATTCTTCCTCTGTCAATTTAACCATATCATGTAAATTGCTATCTATTGATGGAGATCAAATGTTTTCTTTTGGGGGAGACTTTTCTCTATGATCCTTCATATTTCCAGTGTTCTTTCACTGATTCTTTCTCATCAGGCTATTTTGTCAAGAATTGTGGGTGCTGGGCCTGGCTTATAGCCTTAACTCTGGAAACCCAAAGGGGCACTTACAGAGCTGGGGAGATACACTCTGATCCTGTATTGCCTTAGAGGTGTTTTATTGGGTTGTTTCTGACCTGTTGTCTTCACATCTTGCCAAAGGAGATTAGTAAATTGGACCTCTTGCTTAGTCTCCCAGGTGGTGAATCACTCTTGTGTGATTGACTCCGCTGCCCTACACTAGTTTGAGAAGGAAGGTATTGTGTTGGGCTATGGGATTACCCCCTCTTTTGTTGCTTGTATTTTGCATGGAGGAGTCAATTAAAGGTATTCCAATATCTTTTTTGGGGGCTCTGAACCCCCAAATGGGGTATACCCACACACCAATCTTTGAGAAATGATTTTTCACTCCCAAGAGTTACTTGAGCCCTGTTGCTGCTTCAGATGGAGTAAGAAGAGCAATAGGTGCCTCCAAGCCTGCGAGCATATAGTTCTGTGATTGCTTGATCTGCTGCTAGAAGAGAGCTGCTAATATGTTATTCAGAGTTTTTTCACCACACTTGCAAGATAACCCCAGGTGGGAGATGTCAATTGGTGCAATTGCTGAGGACTCTTGCTGAGATTTTCCTTCCTGGACCGCAAGCCCCAAAGCTGGCAGTGGCCTGGGCACCAAGCATGATCCCTAGAGTTACATTCCTATCAGATGATCAAGACCAACCCACTGGTCCAATTAAACAGTCTGTCCCCTTTTTGCTTAGTTTGTAGGTCCCACAGATTCATCCCTGTTACACAGAGAAGGAAACTTTTCTCCTTTCTTCCTACCCGCAAGGGTGTAACTTGCCCTGCCACGCTGAGGAAGAGCTGTTGCCTGAGACCCCTGCACATTCCAGTCCAGAAAACCTCTTCTCCCATATCTCCCCTATTCCAAGAGTGAGGTGTGCCCTGCCATAGATGAAGTCAGGCAAGTCTAGCTACAGAAATGCAGGAGAGGCACTTCCAGAGGCTGCTGCCTGGAAAGAGGCTTCTGTCTTTACTCTGCCTCTCCAAGGATGGGGTTAGTTAGGTTGGCATGAAGTACAAGCAGCTGGGAAGTGGAGAAGCGCTGCCCCAGGCCACCGCAGGTCTCAGCCAAGAAAGCGGCTTCTCTAGTTTCTCTGCCCCTCCAAGAGTGGAGTTTGGTCAGCATGAGTTAGGAGCACCAAACGAGGGGAGAAGCTCCTCTGAGTCAGCGGGGCCTCTCTTATTACTCTGCCCTTTCAAGGGCAGAGCTCAGTAGGCATGAGGTAAAAGCGGTCCGGCAGAGGACAAGCTCTTCTGAAGCCGTTGGGCCACTCAGTCCAGAAAGCAGCTTCTCTGGTTACTCCACCCCTCCAGGGAAGGGTCTGGTCAGCGTCAGGTCAAAGTGGCCAGGTGGGAAGCTCCTCCAAGGCCATGGGTCAAGTCAGCCCAGAAAGCAGTCTCTCTCATTACTCTGCCCCTCCAGAATTTGGTGGGCATGAGGTAGAAGCAACTGGGTGGGGGTGGGGAGACAAGCTTCTCCAAGCTGTGGGGTAACTCAGCCAGGAAAGCAGCTTCTTTCCTTACTCTGCCCCTTCACGGGCAGGGTTTGACCTTCAGGGGCGAAAAGGCAAGGAGCTTGGGGAGGAATGTTCAGAAAGCTGCTTCTCTCATTACTCCCCTCCTCCAAGGGTGGGGTTTAATCTGCTGGGCAGTGGCAGTGACACCACCTGAGGCCATTGCCTGGGCCTTCCCTCGTTGGCTGGAGAAGGGGCAGTGCCCAGGTTGACAACACACCACAGCGTTTCTAGGCTATGGACCCCCAAAATGGTGGCTGCCCACCCACACAGAGCCAGAACTGGAGGCAACTGCTGGGGGGTGTTGTCCATCCCCTCCACTTCCCTGATGCACTGACTGGCCCCCAACCAATAGAGAGTCCCACAAACTCTATCCCACCCTGTGTGGACGAATGGGATCTTCAGTGGTTTCCAGGGGCAGAACCTCTCCCTCAGTGCCCACCTCCCTTGGTCTGGTCCCAGCGAGTGCCAGAGGTAAGAAGCCTGTCTCCAAACTCCCTCCCACTGATCCGGGAAGTGTCCACTCAGATCTGACCCTCTCCTGCCCAGTGTAGACCTAGCACCATGCACTAGAGAGTTCAAAATGTCCCCCAACTTTGTCTCTTCTCCACACTGCCCATCAGCCTGTGCCTCAACTTCACACTGACTTCAGACACTTCCCTGTCTGAGTGAATGTAAAGGTCGAAGAAGGAAGAAATATCCTCCTGTGGGTCAGACCACAGTGCCCCAGCAGGCCAGCGGGCACAACCGTATACCACACTCTATTCCCTATTATGTATCTTGCACTCTCTGAACTTAGATTCTACAATTCACCTTTTTTTCCCCAGCAATGCTTGTTCCATGCTGCCTCTCTGCAGATTCATGATGCTGTTCCTGTGGGAAAGTGATCCACTCGTGTGTGGCTGTCCTCATTCTTCTCCTCCCACTCTGGGAGCAGAGAGCCAGGAGGTCGTCACTAATCCACCATTCCCCCCCCCACGCCACCATGTGTTAAATTCCTTCTTTCAGCAAGAAAATGTGAAGGAGAGAAAGAGAGGTTGAAGTTCAAGAGCTATCCCATCTTGCTACCTTGAGGAGCATTGGTTGTCCTGTAACTGGGAAGGTAAGAATCACCTGATGGTTTGTAGTAGCCTTATCACATCCTCCCATTTCAAGATTTCATATTGTCCTGTACATAATCTAAATTGAACACAAATAATACAAATTATGTATTAAGTGAGGACGGGTCTAGCTTGAATTAAAAGTGGCTCAATTTCCTAATATTTGGACCAGATACAGAGTCCTGTGGACTGATTGAGTGGGATTTGAAATTTCAATGTCGTTAAGAAACTGAAGATTTTCTTCAAGTAAAAATTCTCTGAAAAATCATTGTGTAAAGCATGGTAAGTTTGTCCAGTCATAACTTAGTTTTTGTGTGAATAGAGAGACAATTTAAATAGTTATCTGGCAATAAAATTTGTCCCTAGTTTCCTGACTTTGTCAGAGAGAGAGGGAAGAAAGAGAAAGAGAGAGAGGGGCACTACTGATAAGATATAAAGATTTTTGGAATTATTTTTCATAAGTTTTCTTTTACACAGTGTTGCTTTGGTAGCTCTCTAGAAACAAGCGAATTTGAACAATGCTCATTTAAGACAGAAGAGCTGAATTTTTCAGACAAAACTGTAATATCTTAGCATCTCTAGGGTTCCATTTTCTTGGCCAAAAAAAAATGTAGCACTATCTATCAGGAAAAAAAATATATATATATATACACACACATATACATACACATATATATAGACACTGCAGAAAGAAAATTACCCAGCAAAATGTGGACATGAGGCTCTGCAAATAATGGATCATTTATAGAATTCAGAGGTGTCCAGTAGAGGAAAACTGAGCAGGTAATATAGAAATGTTGGTAGAAAGCATATGGTATCTCACCAGACATATGATGAAAAGAAACACTTTGTGAAGGTCATTGGGCTTCAGATCATAAGGTAAGTTGAGGAGCTAGAAAGTATACATTGCTTGGATGGCATGAGACTTAACAATCTGAAATCAAGCAAAAAATTTATTAATCATGAAAGTATTCGTAATCAATAATAAAAGTACAAGGACTCTCTGTGGCATTTTTTCTTTATTATTTTTTTGCACCATGTGGGGTTGAGAATATTTAGTTCCAATTCTGTTATTATTACATTAACATCTTTATTACAACTCTCAATGTCTTTATGCCTTGTTTTTTTCTTTTTTCTAGGTCATAAAATAAAGTGGTGGAAGAAAATAACTTCTAATGGTCATTACAATGCTTTATTACTTGTTTGTAACTCAGAATAATAAAATAACTGAAATCCATTTTAAGATCTGAATTACATTTTTTTCTGTAATCTATTAATTAGACTCCAATTAATAATGACTTTCCAAAAAATTAAAAGTTGTAGTGGGAAAAATGGTCTTATTTAATTACTTATGCCAGATGAATAGCACAGCAAATGTATGTATATTAATGAAACCTGATGTATAATATATTTTCAATTGTCTGTCAAATAATGCAACTATAAATTTTGTGGTTAAACAACTTCATTGTCCAAAGATAAAAAACAACATGGATAAATAAGCAGGTGAAAGAAGATCATCTGTTTAACTGTCTAGAAAGTTTTTATGAAGGGGACAAAAGGAGATTCAATTTTATGTAAAAAGAATAGTTCACCTTCAATACACATTCCCCAGACTAAACAGAATTTCTCTGACAAGAGCTAAATTTACAAACACAAGGGATTAAATTATTCTTTTGTATAATGTTATTGGCAAATGCAGCTTGATTAACTAAACTCAATTATTCCTTCACAATGTATTTTATTCTCTAGTTCCCCAAATAGAATTGCAATGACATGCATTTTTCTAAGCAAGATACAGGAATAAGTGCATATTTTTTTGACACTCATTCAAATCTATTTTTCATTGAAAGTGTCCCTTTCACCTAAATCATGCCATGAATTTCAAAAAGTATATTTGAGGAATTCATGGATTTTTCTTAAAAACAAAGTAAAATGGTATGCTTCAAAAATTTAGTCATAATGTGATTCTTACGAGCAGAGCTTAACTTATTTCTTTCATTTATTCATTCCTTTGTTTTTTTTAGTTCAATAGACATGCTCAAACTATGAGAAATATTTACAACAGTAACTGTTGAATTCCAATATTATGTAAGTGGCAGCTAGCATTTATTGAGTTCTTACTATGCTCTAGTTGCTGTGCTAATTTTATTATATTTCCTAATTTCAACACTCAAAACAAACTTAATCATATAGTTATTATTATAAGCTCAATTGTACCAGTAGGAAAATTGAGTTTCAGAAATCAATAAAGAAATTATTTGAATTGAATTCAAGTGTATACAAGAAAGATAAAAGCAGCCTCTGGCAGCCTGGAGCAGGCACCCAGTCAGGCCTTGCTGTTCTCATGCTGTGTGTATACAATTGCTCAGAGGATCACAGGAAACAAGGCCACTTTGTAACCATAATGGACCAAAACAAATAAGGAGCCACCTTTTGTCTGAACACCATGGTGGCCATTCTCTCTCATTGCACTAAGTAATAAAAACTTTTTCCACTATAAGTGTGCTCCTGGTTGTCTCTGGCTGGAGGGCATGGCTGGAGGGCATTAAGAGTATGATACCAGGGATCATTTTTCTAATCGGCTTGTGATACTTAAAGAGAGGAAAAGAGAGAGAAAAACAGTAGAAGAGAATAAATGTATGGAAGTAAAGTATATATTACACAAGGGTAAGGGATTCTGAGACTGTGGAAAGCTATAGGAATTTTTGACTTTTTGAAAATGTGTATTTAAATTTCTAAAATAGTTTTATTTTTCATGTAAATGTTTATCTGCATTCAATTTAAATGTGTACATAGATTAAAAAGTGTGATTTCAAAATTTAAAAATGCCTAAAGGACCATAAAACTAGCTAGCATTCAGGAATACAGTGGACCCCTTATCTTAGGTTTCAATAAGTGTTATTATTTTATATCAGCTCTTAAACTGAAAATACCATCTCCATATTTAGTTAGATAAGAATCTTTATGGAATAAAAATAATTGAATTTTGGTATACTAATGGATTAAAGCTGTCCTTGTTTAGAGTTCTAGAAATAGCTAGAGTTATATATAATCTACTTCAAGACTAGTGGCTGGGAGATGGAAAGGCAAATATAATTCACAAGACTTAAAATAAAGATCCCACCATTTTAATAGTATAACTTATATTTTCTAGTCATTGTTGATTTTAATGATGTGTTGGATTTGAGTCTATTAAAGCTAAATCTTTATTTCAAGAGTTGAAGTGAACCTAAATAAAGAAGAATGGTGATGGTTTGTGCAAGAACATTTACCCTAATGAGAGATAATGATTTTTAATTTGATAGTATAAAAGGAAAAAAATTGCATATTAAAATGATAAACCTATTATAAAATATTTAAAAAATGACAAATGATGGTGAGGATATAGAGAAATTGAAACGCTTGTGCACTATTGGTGGGAATGTAAAATGTACAGCACTGTGAAAAACAGAATAGCAATTCCTAAAAAAGTTAAAAATAAAATTCCTGTATAATTCACCAATGTCACATCTGGGTATATATCCCAAAGAATTAAATACAGAGTCTCAAAGAGGTATTTGTATATCCGTGTTCATTGCAACATCATTTACAATAGACCAAATGTTTAAGAATCCCAAGTGTCCAATGATAAATTAATGGATAAACAAAATGTGGTATATACATACAGTAGAATATTATTTAGCCTTAAAAAGGAAGGAAATTCTGACACATGCTACAATATAGATGAAATTTGAAGACATTATACTAAGTGAAATTTGTCAGTAACAAACAAATACTGCATGATTGAAACCATTCTCACAGGGTTAATAAGAATTGCATGCAGGGTACTAGACAGAAATATAGTTAAAAGTAAGCATTAATAAGGCTGCACTTTGACCTACTTCTTTGTAACTATTAATAAAAGTCACATAACACTAGACACTGACAAGTTGCATTCCCATTGTTCCTGTAAATAGTATATCTGACATTAGGAACATAAGACTTTTGTTTAAGAATTGCTTAAGATGTTTTTCAGATCCTGAGTTCCAGTGGAATGGCTGATGACAACTATTTTAAAGACTCCCACAAAGGAACCAAATCAGGATGAAAACACAGTTTCCTCACCTCCCCCTTTCATGACTTATCCTAAACTCTTCTACCAATCAATGATCCCACACTTTGGCCCAATGCAAGGTGTGGGATCCAAACCCTTTAAAATCCCTAGCCCCAAACTCCTCAAGGAGACTTATTTGAGGTTTCCTCCTCTATCCTTGTTCAGGTGCTTTAATGATTAAATCTCTTTTTCTGCTGCAACCCAGTGTCTTCGTGTATTGAGTTGCTAAGGAGCAGTCAACCAACCTGCTACAGTTACATGATTGCATATATATGAGGTCCTAGAGTAGTCAAAATGATATAGAAAGTAGAATGGTGATTGCCAGAGGCTGTGGGGAGGGAGGAATGGGGAGTTATTCTTTAATAGTGTAAGGGCCAAGGAAAAACTTCCCCTTTGCCCTCTGAAGTCTTGCTGTAAAAATCAACTCATAAAAGGCCAATTAATTAGAGAAAAGGTGTACATATTTATTCATGTGTACACAGGTGAGAACCACAAAGTAATTATCCCTCAACCCCTGATGAAGTGCAGAAGTTTATATATCATCTTGAGGTTCCAGAAAGAACGAGGGTTCAGAACATGGCCCAAAACAGGTTATAGTGGCCCGATAGCTTACGGGAGGGGGAGAAGATGAGACAAAGGTGATCTTGTTATATAAATGAAACCTAAGAAGTAGCAGCCCTCAGAGAGAATAGATGGTAAATGTTTCTTTCACACCTTTAAAGGTGCTTCAGTTAATGTTTCCTAGATCTGACAAGGGAAAGCCTCAGAGACCTGGCTGTATCAAGGCAAATTCTCTACAGATGGGAATCTCCTCCAACAAAAGACAGCTTGGCAGGGGTACTTCTGTTTGCTCTTTCTAAGAAAAACCATCTTCAAATATGTCAAAGAAATTATTTTGGGGTAAAATATTTGTATTTTCTTCAATAGGTACAGAGTTTTAGTTTTGTAAGAAGAAAAGAGTCTTGGAGATTGACAAGAGGGATCACTGCATTATTATGTGAATTATTTAATACTACTAACCTGTGTACTTAAAAATGATGAAAATGGAAAATTTTAGGTTAGGTGTATTTTACCACAATTAAAAATTTTAAAAATAATTTAAACGATAATTTTTAAAATACCAAGTGTTTAAGGAGCAAAGCCTTATGAAACAACTAAACATGAAAGCAAACAATACTTTAAACCTTCCTTTCCTTAAAGGTACTACATAACTTTGTAGTCTGGTCCAGTAATATGTATGCATAAATCTTTATATTATACATATTATATATGCACCTAGTATTTGGGTACAGAAGATAATATCTAAGTTATGTAGGAAGATTGGCTTTTAATACAATATTGGCCATAGAATTTCAGGGTAGTAGCAGCTTAAGTTAATTGTTTAAAAATTTTGATGGCATTTAGTAGCTATAGATTTCAAGGACATATATGTTTGGGAAGACATCACATTTAATAAAACACAAACTTACCATTTCAGGACCAGCTACTCTGACATTTATGTTGGTGATGGTATCACTGAACTCTTACAGTAGTATCAGAGTAGTTGCCCCTCTTCCCCTAGATATGGAAGTGTAAAATTGAGAGTGAGAAATATGTAACAGATGGAATGGCCTGTAAAAATAAATGGCAAAAGATGTTTTCTGTCTCTTTAAAACTTCCCCCTCTGTTTTGGGGAACTGAAGCCTGCATCTCTGCCTTGAGGGAAGGTGGTCTGGAGGGGCAAGGGAATATCTTTTGTAATTTATATTTTAGGAGATAGCTCAGCTGAACTATCTGCTCCATCCCAGGCCTATGTCTGGCCAGGAGAGATCTGGGTGGGACTCCCAGGTGGGCAGAGGTCACAGCTTTGTCTTAGGCACATATGGAATGATTAGAATCATTAACAACAATAGCCTGGAACCGAGGGCCCTCCTTTTAAAAGCTCTGTATTTCTGCTTATAGACAGAAATTTGGATTTTGAGACAATAGTCTACCATTTTTCCTCCTTTGCCAGCACAGTAATAAGCTTCTCTTTCCCTCTCCTCAAACCACTTTTTCTCATTCTTCTGATGCGGCCTCCAGGACAAGTACCAAGATTTTGGTAACATAGTGACATTCTAACCAAAGTTGCTATGAACTGTGATGGCCTGCCATCGCCATGATGCACCCCCAATCATCTTAGTACTCCCGTGTTTGACATAGTATAGAAGGTGGGCTTTGGATACCTGCCTGAACCATGAGTCAAAGCTTAAATCTGCTTATAATACTGAACAAAAGCCTCAAAAATGATTAAAACCCGGCCTCAATAGAAGGTAGTTCTGCTTTATTTAATAAGACATGGCAACTGTAGAAGCAGGGACCCACTGGACCCAGTCAAAGCCAGTACAAACTGGTTGCTGCCAAGACGAAGCCCAAAGTTGACTGCCTGTGACCTTTTACCTCATTTTAATGCTAAAAATTTCACCCAAGCCTGGAGGTTTAACATGCTAATAAGAATTATGAGGTATGAAGAAGCATGGTTGCTAGATGGTCAGCTGCCAATAAAACCCCACCTCTACATGCTATGATTTCAATGCCGGCACTAAACTTTCTCTCTCTCTCTACCCTTTAAAAATTCTTCAGCCCTTTGCTTGTAGAGCCAGTCTTCTTGCTTCTTAATCAGCACTGTCTCCCTTTTGTTCAAGCCAAAGCCCCAATAAAGCCTTGCCTGTTTAAATTTCTTTTTCAGTCTCATGACAATTTCTATTGACTCAAGAACCAAGAGCCATGAAGTTAGCAACATGTTGACCTTCAGAGAGTTTGTCTTGAGAACCACCTTGCACTCAAAGGTAACAAGCCAGTCAGTGAGATAGCAACTGGGTTATGAGAGCCAAACATGATTCACGGCAAGAATCATACATTGCAAAGCCTTTCACAGGCAGGATAGATAACAAAAATGAGGGAAGATGGTTGGCAATGGTGTCAAAAAATGTATTATTTTAACAAATTGGTGTAACACCACACAGCAATTTCAATTACACTAAAAAATATACTCTCTTATATTTCCCTCAAAATGCATGACTCTCTGGGTTCATTCTTACTTTTGGTACCAATGAATAACAACAAAGAAGAAATATCTCTCTTTCCTTTTAATGCTACTCAACTGCAGCTGTTTTGCAATGAAGTAAGTAATTCAAACTCAGACTTTAAGAAGTAGAACATCTGGATTCTTATGTGAGATCTCTGGGTTTTTAAATATTGTTAATAATTCTTTTTTTTAACCCTATACTAATTCTATGAGCCAAACTTCAACTTTGTGGCCCCCATCCAAGACATTTGTTTTACTAAATTTTTTAATTTTTAAAATGAAACCAACTAAATAACAAAAACATAATTTAGTTCCATCAATTCTATAATTTATCCTCTATTTTATGTACCAGTTCATTGGTAAGTTTTGCAGAGACGCTTGTTCATTAATGTCAAAACCTGGAATTCTTTTAAATTTCTTAAAGTTTTCTTAAAACATTTAAAAATATTTTTGAAAGTTTGAAAAATAATTCTTGAAAAGTGTAAGTATATGAAAAATTGGAAAAATGTAATAATCATTCTGTAATATCTCTTGCAAACAACTCTGAAGTATAATAAATCTAAACTGAAAGGCTGACTTGAAAATAAGTGTGGAAAGATTGTCCCCTGACAGTAAAACTTTTAGACAAACCTATAATGGAGCTGATAATAGCTAAGCAGCCACCTCAAGAGCAGAGGGCTCCCAGGCCAGCAGGACCTGACATTAACCTGATTGCAACTATTAACACCTCTAAAAAAAAGTGTGTGTTACTCAGAAGGGGGGTTAAGCAGACACAAAAATGCAAAATAGAGAGCATTGCAGTATTGAATATTATATAAGTGTTTTTAACCTCTGTCCAAGTGACCTGGTGCACAGATACTAGTTTACCAGTCTCAAATTTAAGAGGATACCTAGTGTGAGGATGTTACCCAAAGCTCAGCACTTGTTATAAGGATACATACATTAAATGAGAAAGTTGATTGTCTGGTTCTTCAGTGTGCCCTGGTTGATGTTTCTGAGGTGAGTTGGTGAGGCCTTATTCCTGGCATTTTATTGGGGTCTTCTGCTAATGCATGAGCTGCTATGACTTGAATTTTGTTCTTATTTAACTTGACTAAGACCCAGTTGTTTCCCTGTTCATTTGCCACCATTTTATACCCACCAGTTACAATCCACCTATCCCCAGGCTTAGCCAGCAGTCCCACAGATTTCAGCTAAAGAATCGTAGGTACTGTCTTCCACTTCTCCTACCTCTGCCAACTTTCTTGTCAGCTTGCCTTCCAGCATCAGCTACCCTCTACAAAGCTGGAAGAGACAGCTGGATTTCTTGCATGGTCTCTGTGCTGAGAATGGCTGAGAAGTGCTAACTTCCTCCCTTTCTGGGGGTGGGAGGGATGTTGCTGCTGGAATACCCTGTGAGGTGGTGATCTCCCTTTACCCCAAACAGAAACTAAGACAAATGACACTTCTACATCTGCATTCACCTATAATTATTATTATTTTTATTCTCTAATAACACTTGGATTTCTGGTCTCTCTTACACCTGTATATCATTTTCTTCCAAAAACCCTTCAGCTTGGATGAAGTGGGTGTTTTGCTACAGTAATAAATACATTTAGAATAATAATAATAAAAAAGAAAACACACTGAGATCTAAGCCCTGAAGCTTGGCTTTTGATATACAAAATTGGAGCTAAAGGAGTCTGAAAATATATTTCTTCTCTGAAAAAATCTTGAATTCTAAATCCTGGCAAAAACAAGAAATGACATTTTGTTTTTATTACTCCTAAAAAAGTCCTCATCTGCTATCCTCCAATTACTAGGAAAATGACCATCTACATAAAGGTACAGAAGAGGAATTGCTGGAACATATAGTAGTTCTATTTTTAACTTTTTGAGAAACTTTCATATCTTTTTCCATAGTGGTTGCACCAATTTACATTCTCACCAACAGTTTACAAGGATTCTCTATTTTCCATATCCTTGCCAAAATGTATCTTTGTTTTGTTGATAATAGCCATCTGAATAGGAGTAAGGTGATAGCAAACTAAATATTTATCAAATGAATGGGTAAAAAACAGTGTGTGTGTGTGTATGTGTGTGTGTATGCAATAGAATATTATTCAGCCTTAAAAATTTTTTATAACATGGATGAACTTGGAGAATATTATGCTAAGTGAAATAAGCCAGACGCAGAAGGACAAAGGCTACTCGCATGATAAATCTAAAATTGTCAAACTTATAGAAGCAGAGATTGGAAACATATTTACCAGAGGCTAGGTAGAGGAAGAAATGGGGAGGTGCTAGTCAAAGGGTACAAAATTGCAGTTGTCAATGGAAAAGAAGCCAAACTCTGTAAAATAATTTAAAGAGGTTTATTCTGAGCCACAGTTTTTATATGTGGTTTCCTAGTCAGGCCTTCTTTTAATTACTTTTGTTGGAGGGTTCCCTACAGGGCCAGTGGCACTGTATGGAATTGCCCCAGGCAATTCCTACTCAGGCTCCAGTCACCCAGGGGTGCCTTTTGGCTTGGAGGAGTAAAATGCCCTTTCTCTTTGGAGCTGAGGGACTTAGGGTTCCTGAGACTTCTCTGAGCCCCCCATCTGGGTGCCAATATTGTCAACAGAAAAGAGGTCCAGAGCCATACCCAAGAAGCCTTGAAGAAGTGGACTCGGTGTGGTTGGGTTACATTTTGGTTTTATACATTTCAAGGAGACAGGAATTACAGGTAAAGTCATAAATTAATACATGGAAGGCATACGTTGGTTTGGCCCAAAACAGCAGGACATTTTGAAGCAGGAACTTACAGATCATAGGTGGGTTTAGGGATGCTTTATTTGACAATTGGATGAAAGAGTAAGGCTTTCTCTAAAAGACCAGAAGTCAGCAGAAATAAATGCTTGAGTTAAGGTAAGGGTCTTCTATTTTTCCTGTGATGCTATACTGGAATCAGGTTGGGAAGTAAACCACATTATATTGGATTAACAAAACCTGTCTAGAGAGATTTTATCATTTGTAGGCATGACTTACTAGGCCCCCTTAGAAATTTTGGCAAGAAAAAAGATCAGAGTTTAGTCCTAACAGTCATGCAAGATGAGTGAGCCTTAGGGATCTGTTGTACAGCATACAGCCTATATAATCAGCTCTATAAATAAATTTCAATGATCCCTATGTGTTTTTTTATAAACATCTCCCTTAACTAACTACTTGACATTTTGAGTTGTTTCCCAGAAATGGTGGATTCTCTGAAAGACAAAGGAGCTGAGATTCTGAAGGCCCCTGGGCAGTCTTCCCAATGCCAAGACTTGCCATCCCCCACGACCTGTGCCCAATTCACATAGCCCCTTGTTAGTTACACCACGACCTTCCCCAAAGCATGTGGCCCCTCTTTTAAAAACCTGTGATCTCCATTTAGTCATGAGAGATGGATTCGACAGCAGCTTCTCTGGTTCTCCCAACAAGAAGTCTTTCATATTAAAATATTCCTTATTTCCTTGGTAAACCTCAATAATTGGATCTTTGGGCAATAAGCAACCGTACCTAGGACAAAACCCCCTTGTGATTTTGACAACACCTATAGTTAACAATAACGTATTATATACTTAAAATTTGCTAAAAGTGTAGGTATTATCTTGTATTCTTATCACAAAAAGAATAAATAAGAAGGTGGTAGGAAACTTTTGGAAGAGATGGATAGGTACAGATTGTGGTGATGCTTTCACAGTAGTACACTTATCTCCAAACCCACCAAGTTGTATACATTAACTATGTGCACCTTTTGGTAAGTCTATAATGTAAAGTAAGTTTTACAAAAGTGCATAGGAAAATATATTACATATTTAAAAATATACTATCTTTTCATTAATCATATTGAATATCTTTTTTGCCATGTACTTAATACCTATATATTTTTAAACTATAAATAATATTATTAACTACTTAACATGACCAATTATCTGTGCAAAGTGGTGCACATATTAGTTCAGTTAATCTTCATTATTACTATTCCAAGTTTAGACATGAGAAGACAATGACTTAGACAGATGAATTGCCTTACCCAAGACCCAAGAGCTACTATGTGAGAAGCTGGTATTTAATGCCAATAAGTTTGGCTCCAGTGTCTGTGCTGTTAACCATTATTTTATATATAGCATTTATACTCACATTGATCCAATATGTACCTATTAAATATTTCTTATGGAAAAACACTTTGCTGGATATGTGTGCTACAATACCTCTAAAGTTAATTTAATAGGCCTTCAAGGAGCTGTTAGTCTAAGGAGTGGTGATGAGACATAAATAAGTACATTCACAGGCAGCTTATGAATAGCCCCCAAAGAACTGTAGATACATCACAAAATGAATTAGGTTCTTTCTTTCTTTCTTTCTTTCTTTCTTTCTTTCTTTCTTTCTTTCTTTCTTTCTTTCTCTCTCTCTCTCTCTCTCTTTATTTCTTTCTTTCACTTTCCAAAATGCTTTCACACCTGTGCAAAATTCATGATTTTTGTCTTCTTCTGTTAATAGCAGAGGAAGAATCAGAATGTGTTAACATGAATATATCTACACAACTGAAGGTATTATTATAAAATCTTCTGCTTCCATGTGTGAATAAGTGACACTACCACTACCTTCTGGACTCACATTGTCTCAAGAAAATGATTGTTCCCTTCCTTCTGGTCTTCTTTTCCCTTCATTGACACTCAGCCTGGGGATCAAACGGTCAATATGCTGAAGTTAATGAAACCTTGCTCTGGATCATTCTGGTATAGTTATTAAAAGCATGGTTTTCCTGGTATCAAATCCTGACTCTGCCTCTTCCCTTTTGTGGCCTTAGGGAAGCTACCTAACCTCTCTTTGCCACTATTTTTGAAACTTTGGGGATGGTAACAACACTCTCTGATTGCGTTAAAAAGATGAGGCAAATTTATTTATATACAGTATGCACAGTGCCTAAAACACAATAGGTATATTATTATCCTTTTGTTACTAGAAATAAACAATTTTTAATAACATGGCTGACAAAACATACTGCATAAATACATTGATGGAATCCCATTATAATAATACATATGCAAAGAAGTGAACTAAATATCTATTCATATTGAGGTAAAAAATTTTATTTAAAGAATAATAAAAAGTTCCAATTTTGAATACAGAATCGTTAAATGATATTTTTTCTCTTTTATATATCATCATCTTCTTCAACACTGAGGTTATCAGTGCAATTATTTTCTTCTATGAAATATTTCAAGACATATCTAAATGATATTTATTAATTTATTGGCAATCAAAATTTGAATCAACAGAGGAAAAATATTATAGGTGATTTCCCCAAAATAAGCTATCAAGCAGGTTGAAAACTCAATTAGCAAATGCAACTGGTAAATGTCCACAGATGTCTGAACTAAAGTAGAAAGAAGAAAAAAAAATAAATACAGAGGGGAATTGGACTGTGAGTCATTTTTGAGCCTAACTCTCTTAAGTAGAGCAGTCCTTCTAGTTTTAACTGTTTATTTATAATAATAAGTCCTGCATTTAGCTCCTAAGATTTTCTCTTTAATGAAGAAATAGAATAAAAAATATTTTCAGGAAATTCATCTAAGTATTAAAACATAGCATATGTGTTATGCTACATAATTTCCAATTAAAGATTAAAAGTATACACAGAAAAAAATGTTAATAATTAATTTAGGAAGAATTAATTTTTATTGAGTAACATAAATTGTCATGTGGCTTCTGCCATGTCCCACAATTGTTTTTTTCCCCATGTAAATATAAATTTGAGTCATCTTGACCCTTAGAAATAAAGGACAAATAATTACACACCACTGTTCCATCTGCCTGCACATTCAATTTTAATCACAGATCAATTTAAATTTTTGTGACTTGGCAACCATTTGCACTGCAAGGCAAAGAAAAAAAAAGAAGCAGCAGCAGAAATAAATGAGATGTTGCTTTGCTCTGGCCAACTAAATCATCATTCAAGGTGACATTCAGGTGACATTACAAATTGTTGGAACAGAAATGTGCCATACTTGAAGAAGGGGGAAAAATATGTAAAGGATGTTTATTTCCCCATCCAATATAAGTGACAAGGTTGAAATGAGAATGCTGGTGTGTCCATGAAAATATATCACTGGTTAAAGAATTCTATTATTAGGCACAGTGGAAGCTCTATTTTGGAGAAGCCACCCATACTGTGGGTAATTATCACAATCCAGCATGCTAATTGCTTTTCGATCTGCAGGCTGTGCTTTCAATGAGTCTTGTTGAGCATTACTGGGTCGCACCTACACTGCTATTTAATGAGAACAGCCTTTATCAAAGGATAGCATCATCTCTGACCATTGAATCAATAAGAAAGCATTAGCCCAGGCTTTAAAGTCTGGAAACATTTTGATAAATAGACTTTTGCTCAAATACTGTATATTTCAGGATCATTCCTAGAAACCACAGTTCCCAAATCTATTAATAAGGAGCATATGGAACACATGGAAAAGCAATAAGCAAGGGTCAGCCAAGGTCTCCTTTCTTTTCATAGTTGATGTAACTGCAGTTATACACCAAATGCTATTCAAAGCTTCAATGTGCAATGAGATATTCTCCCATACCACAGTGGGCATTTCAAACAACTTGAGCAGAATATTAAGATATTATAAATTTATTTACTTATGTGTATATGAATGTGCATATACATGTATTTCATAATTAGTATGTGTAAAAGTTTGTGCTTTGTACACTATTCTGTATTTGAACCTACTTTTACACAGCAATCCTACAAATATGGTATTATTTCATATTTTTGGAATAAGCAAGTAGATATTGAAACACAATAAAAGAGAAGAAATTTGCTAAGGTTACCTAGTCAAGGTTCAAATTCTTGCCTGTATGGCTTCAGCACTCATACTTAATACAAATTTAAAAATGACTATATTAATGTATATTTATGTTAAGTCATCCAACCAATAGAGAATTATATAAAAGAATGTAACTCGAACTTAGCTGACCCAATGTACTCGTCTAATAATAAATATTTTAAATGTTCCCTTTAACATGCCACAATTCAAATTAGACAGAATAATCTGCCTTGACAATTAATAAAGGCAACTTAATCCAGCCATTCAAATGGGAGGAGAAATTAAAACTTACTATATAATAATACCTCTTTTTAATATATAAATCTTCAGGCATAGGCTGGCAGGAGCTATAATGAGTAAACATATACCACATATAATCAGCACTATAATAGCAGCTTAAATGGATAACAAATTTGGGTGAAGCTTAAAATCTTACCTTGATAATTACATTTGTAAAGTATATTCAGTCTATATGAAAACCACATGTTCTTATGAAACATATTGTATTATATTTTTTAAAGAATCAGATTCTAAGATTAGATATGAATAAATAGATTTTTTGTGTACTTGAATGTACAGAAGGACATCTGCTGATTTTGTACTGCTCAGGAACATTCTTTTTATGTTGGGGACTGTTCAGTTACCACTGGGCATTAAATGCCAGTAGTAACTCCTATTCATCAGGACAAACAAACTTCTTTCATTTCCAAAACATTTTATAAAGTATTTTATTTACATAAATATGTTTGTATATATGTGTATTGTGTATACACAAGTTATAATACAGATGGAGTCATCATATTCAAATTACTTTCTGATAACCTTTTCACCTATTTTAAATAGTTTTCCAATGGAATATTACTCAATTTTAAGAAACAATGGTGATCTTGCATCTCTTACATTTTCCTGTATAGAGCTTGAGCACATGCTCCAAAGTGAAGTATCACAAGAACAGAAGAATAGATGCCACATGTACTTGCCATCAAATTGGCACTAACTGATCAACACTATAGTGCTCACACAGTAGTAATATTCTCCACGAATTAGGGGGTTAAGGGGGTGTAAACTCACAACTAATGGACGTGGTGAGCGTTGTGGAGGGGAAGGGCATGCCTCTAATCCTCACTTGGGTGAGGCAAAGACATAAAATGTAGCCAAAATGCTTTTACCCTCATAATATTCTGAAATAAAAATAAATAAGAAAAAAAAAGTTTTCCAATGCTATAATACTTATAAATCAGTCTCATTATTTTTTAACATCTGGATGTTCCCATATTGGTACATATGCTATTAAATATTTCCGTCTTTCTAAAAGCCATGGTCTTGCCTTCAGTTTAAGATTATTTATTTGAGTCGCTATAACTTATTCTGTCCATGCAATACCTGACTTTTTACATTCTAAGCATTAGTAGGTGCACCAGTAGTGCAGTTAGTGCAGTTAGTGGCAGTTAAAAAGGGATCAACAACAGTGTCTAATAGCAGCATTCAAACAACATAATTATTTGTGAAAGTGGCTATTTTAATGGGGATGTTGGAGACAATTTCCCCTGGATCCTTTGTATTTCTAAAATCCTGTTTCTGTGAGTAAAGGTGTTTAAAACCAATTTAGGGAGTTTTGTTTATTGAGATATTTCCTGAGAATAAAGTTTAGAAATATTTCACTGTTTGGAGCTGTTCTAGGATAATAAAAATAAATACATTGCTATCCACCTCCCTAGACAACATTTGCTTACATTCCAAAATAAAGATAAAGTCTCCCGGGCTCTTTCCCTCTCTCTGTCTCTCTCTAGAGAGAGGAGTGTGGGTGGGTCACCAGCCACCTTATACAAGAGCAAAGCTTAACTGAGGCATGCTATCCAGTGTTGTACCCTCTGCATGTGGGGTATGCCACATCACCCTGCGGAGACTGGAATTCAGGCAACAAGATAGTGCTATGGCTTCTGTTTTTTTCTGAAAGTAATAAACTGTTTTTATCTCTGACCCAAAGGTCTCATGTGTCCTGCCAGTGTATGTGTGTGTGTGTGTGTATATATACACACACACACAGTGCATGCATATGTATATACATACACAGTAACAGACTAATATGTTGGTTTGTAAGTAGGATAAAATCTCAGACTCTTCATTACTTCTGACCTAACAGAGGATGGGTTGGGTTATGTTACAATAACACACAATAACAAAATCAAAACCTTGGTGGCTTTTGATAAAATGGGATATAGCACATGTAAGAAGTAAACCGTCGTTGGTATATGCCAGTGGCATATGTATGTGTATGTGTAACGGCAATGTAACCTAGCCCTTACAAAGGGAGAAGCAAACAAAAGTTATACAATGTATCCAAAGTATAAAAAAAAAAAATAATCTTTTGTCGGATGGAGGGCAGGTGGGAGTGGGGAGGAAGTGTAGAGTTACATAATGTGAGCCGTGCGCGCCACCTGGGGATTGGACTCGCTTGGAGCTCTGGCATGTGTGTGTGGGGGAGGAGTGGTAGGGGCAATGTATGTAACCCTAACAATATTTGTACCCCCATTATATGATGAAAGAAAAAAATAAATAAATAAATAAAATGTGGTGCATGCATAAAAAAAACAAATGCAAAATATTGCTTTTAGTAGAGAAAAGATGAATTTTCTTGTAAACTTGGATGTCAAAGAATTAGCTATGGTTCAGTTTTTGTATTTGTAAAACAAGAAAAATTAACCACATAGCCTTTAATGCCTCTGTAGCCAATACATGTTCTAAGGTTTTATGAAGATGTTTTAATGCAATAAAAATATTCTTTTCAAAATGAATTGTGTACAGGCTATCCTGAAACAGCTGGGTGTCTATTTCATACTGTTTGCTACAAGGGCAGAAGATAAAAGCTAGATTAAAATACACGCTAGCCCTTACAGCTTCTGTCAAGCATTTCATCGGTCAAATTTAGTCATGTTATCATGCCTACCTTCAAGGGGAAAGTGAGTGCAATCTTATCTTATGCCTGGAACTGTGAGAACTGATATCATGAAGCCACTTACTATTCCTCTAAGCCATGATCTTACTATGGTTCCATGAAGTAAAATTATATAATTCCAGAAAGTATATTATCTTGACATATAGATACAGTGAATTTATACATGAAAAAAGAATTTCATGTATGAAGAGTTTCTGATTAATACCTTATTTATTATTAAGCTAAAGAAGAACAGAATATTTAACGGTGACAAAAATGTCATACCGTCCAATATTGTATGGTCACTTAACAAGCCAGAGCAACTTTTTTTTCAATTTGTAAGAAAAATATCCTCATTCAATTGCATAAAACTTTTGGGAAATATGTCCAAGCAATGGCTAAGCACTTCAGTAGCAATCCTCTTATCTTTTATTATTTAAAACCTGATTGGATCTCTGGATTCTGGTAATATGAAGCCAAATAAATGTTCTGTTATCATTTGCAGGGTAGTTTACGCTTTGTATGTCCTTTGTATTATCTCACTGAAAGCAAAGCTCTCTGAGTAATTAACTCTGAAAAAGTTAAGCAAATCATCATGATAATGGTAGATTTAAAGCTAAATAGTTTTTGTTAAATATGGTGCTTGATGAATGAGAGTCATTTTAATAATTCTCTAAATTTGCCTCATTAAGATAATCAAGTAGCAGATGGATTAGGCCTTCTCGTGTTTTTCCTACTCTTGACCTTTCCAGACCAAGCCCTTAGAGAACACTCTGTTCCAGTTTCTTAGCAATTCTTAACACGAAGAAACTCAGGTATATTCTTGACTCCGCCTTTCATAGTTCACTGTGTCTCTTTCATCTCTATATCATATTAAGGTAATGCAATTATAATAATATAGACATAAATAAATCTATATTATTTATTACATTATCTCTAAAATGTTGTGAATACTGGAATAATTTTGTAAATACCCTGCAATGTTATCTTATATCATTAACCTCAAGCTTATAACATAATAGTATCTTTTAAAAATTTCTACACATAATTTATATTTACAGGTCAATTTGTGATTAAAATATATAAGAAAATGTGTCAACCCATAATATTCTATAATCAAACAATGTGAAAATTAAAATGATCCTTTCATATCTGACATTAAAGCTTATTATTTAAATTTGTCTCCCTCTGTAGGAAAATCACATTACTCTAGAACTGGGTCTTTACCTTTACTTGATATACTAAATGCAGCATAGCAGTGCCCAAATACTGAGATTCATATCTTGAAGAATAAAGGCCAGAAGAGAAAGCTGGAGTCCCTGGACGCCTCAGAGCCTGAGGTGAGGGCTGAGGACTGCTGGGAGCTGCATATCAGCCCGGAGACACTGGCCCATGGGTGCCGAAAGATATTGGACTTGCTGAATGAAGGCTCAGCCCAGGATCTGCACAGCCTACAACGCATTGGCCAGAAGAAGGCCGAGCTCATCATGGGCTGGAGGGAGCTCCACGGCCCCTTCAGCCAGATGGAGGACCTGGAACTCATGGATGGCATAACTGGGAAACAGATGGCATCACTCCTGAAGGCGAACATTCTGGGTCTCACCGCTGGCCAGCGCTGTGGCCCGTGCTGACTGCTGGTCTCCTGCATTTTGTTTTTTTCTTAATCCTTGTATAACCGCGTATTGTGTAAATAGAGTTTTACTCTGGAAAAAAAAATTATTTGCACAGGCAGACTTGTCTCAGAGTTATATCTAAATCAAAGTTAACAGTATGTTTTTATGCCTCTATTGTTTTGGATACACCCCTTATTCATTCTGGAATACTTTTGTAGGTTTGATTTCCTGGGAAGTCAACTCTGAGACAGAGATTAATTTACAAGAATTTTATTAGGAAGGGCTCTTGAGATCAACACTTGTTGGGGAAAGAAGGAAGCAGGAGTACAGAGGGATAAGTTGGGCTATGACTTATTCTCAAGAAAGCCTCCATTGAGCCTGTGGGAGGTCTGAAGCTGGGATAGCTCTACATAGTTGAATTTGATGAGTGAGCTTGTATACACACAAAAAATTTCTTAACTTCAATTGAATAATAAAATTGCAAACTCATTACTCAAAATACAATGTTGGCCATCTAGACGCAATGTTAAACAATCAAATCTACTTTTTTCATTTCAATTTTCTTTCCTAGGACTTTGCTAATATCTGAATATTTGTGTCCTTTCAAAATTCATATGTTGAAATCCTATTTTCCAAGGTGATAGTATTAGGATGCAGGGCCTTTGAGGAGTGATTAGATTATGGAGCAGAGACCTTATGAATGGGATTACTGCCTTTATAAAAGAGGCCTCATTTAGCCTGTAGTCTTACCTACCCAGGAGGCTGAGGCTGTAGGATCACTTAAGCCCAGGTGTTGAAGGCTGCAGTGAGCTATGCTTGCACCACTGCACTCCTGACTGGGTGACAGAGTGAGACTCTGTCTCTAATTAAATTAAAGAAAGAAAGAAAGAATAAAAGAGGTGCCAGAGAGCTGCCTTGCCCCTTGTACCATGTGAAGACACAGCCAGTAAGTCCCCATTAATCAACCAGGAAACAGGTCCTCCTCAGACACTGAATCTATCAGTGCCTTGATCTTGGACTTCCCAGCTGCCAGAACTGTTCATAATAAAGTTCTGTTGCTTATAAGCTACCTAGTTTATGACATTCTGTTATTACATCCTGAAAAGACTAAAATAGACTTAGAAAAAAATAATATAATGAAAGCAGTTAAGCTACTTAACCCAGTGTCAGGGCATAGTAGATTTTCAATAAATAGTAACATATATTATTTTTCAGGAGTGATATCATGGCTAGGAATTGGTGTTGAATAATTATTACCAATCTTTATTATCATGACTCTCATAATTTCTATATTCTAAAGAATATCATCTGAAATTGTAGCTTTTATGAAATGTGAAGGACCTTAAATTTATTGTAAAAGAGACATACTGCCAAATAGTGAGTTACAGTGGAACTGCATGTGTGTGAAGTTGCCCACACATAGAACATAGTTATTAATCATACACATAACTCTATTTCTTTACATGGTAGCATTAAAAATGAATGTTAGATTAGGTTGCTCATCACTTAAAATCATTTCATGTTACAACACTGAAATGGAAAAAAAAAACAAAAAAAAAATGACTGTATTTGCAAAAATTGCTTGCAACACACCAGGCAGTGCAATTAAATGAAATAGAAACAGCTGAATCTGAATCTCTGTAAATCTCTTAAAAATTATGTTAGCTGCTTCTTAAAAACACTGCTCCCTTCATTCTACCTGTAATTAAATTCTGAAACTTTTCTTGGACACTGGGAATAAATCTGAATCTTTATTTCTTTTCTCATTTATTTTATGTCTCCTTAGACTTTCATAAAACATTTAAGAAAAATCCCTATGGTCTGTTTTTATGCTCCCTGTTTTCCTCCTAAACTGTATCTATTTTGCTGTTCAGCCTATCTACTGGTTTTTTAATTTCAATGATTGAATTTTTAATTTCAAGATCTCTAGAAGATTTCTATGGAGCTAATATTCCCCTCAACCATTTTTGTTTTTACTGTATTCAACTTAATCATTTACTATATTAATTCTTTTTACTCGCTACTTTTTTCTGTTCATCAAGACCTGGAATGTTTGTGTCCCTCCAAAAATCATGTGTTGAAACCTAATATCCAATGATGGCATTTCGGAGAAGGACCTTAGGGAGGTAATTAGGTCTTGAGGGTGAAGCCCTCATGAATGGGATTGGTGCTTTTATAAAAGAAACTTCAGAGAGCCTCTTCTCCCCTTCTACCATGTAAGGACACATTTAAAACACAGCAATCTATGAAGCAGAAAGTGGGCCCTCATTAGACACCAAATATGCTGGTGCCATGATCTTGGACTTCCCAGCCTCCAGAACTGTGAGAAATAAATTTCTGTTGTTTAGAAGTCACCCAATCTATGGTATTTTATTTTAGTAGCCTGAAAGAACTAAGCCAACTTCCATTTCCTCTATTTAAGGGTGGGGTAGATTTTCTTTTAATTAATTAATTAATTGTTTAAGTTTAAGAATACCTGATCTTTTGATATTTGTAGAAGAGGGACAGATGACACTTCTGTGAGGGTTGTGCTTATTGTGAATATTCAAGTGTGAGGCTTTTCTGTCCCACTGGGGTTGATGAGCTTGGGGAGAGCTACACCACCTGCACAGCCTGGCAATGGCCCACACTGCTTTGGCAGATGAGCACCTTGAGTGTTACAAATATATAAATAGGATTAGATTTTGTAATTATTTGTTATATATGTAGATAAAATTTGTGCTATGAGATCATTATTCAATATTTAGTGTCAATCCATCTTTCTAAGTAAAAGCATTCTGCTTTTAAAACAATAGTTTATTCAACTGCAACCATTAAGAATAAAAAAATTAATCAAGAAAATAAGGCACATAGGTGATCAAGAGCCTAATAATCCAAAGAGTATTGAGCTTCTTGAAGACAGAGACAAATTATTTATAGTCCCATGGAAACTGAATTTTTCAATAAATCATAATCACTATGCAATATTTACTTTGATTTTAAGGTATTATATTTGCACCTGTCTTTTAGATAGTCTTCTTCAAATAACTCAGCAAAAATTTTATACACAAATCTATCATCTCTATTTAAGAAGAGTATTTGATGTAATTAGAACAATTTTCCAAATAGTTGCATTGGGGCAGAGAAAAATTAAATACCATATTCCTGGTATCACTAGAGACATGGAAAAAATGCATGCTACTCACATCTTGCACTTTTTAAATATATTCATCTGCCTTTTTAAATACATTCTTTGACATATAACATATAACATATTTAACAATTTGTACAAGTATTTTTTCCAATATATTAATCTGTCTTTAGTGAAAATTAACTTCCAAATTAAGCTCATAAATAACTTTATCAAATATCCTATGATATCTGAATTTTCAACCTATATAATCATATAACTCTTAAACGAATTTTTTCAAATGTTCAAATTGTGTTTGTTCTTATCAACCTGAAGGGCTGTATTTTTGTGAAATTGACTTCTTGGTTCTGTTTTAGCAACTTCTGGAGTCTTCAACAAGGATTGCCTATTTCAGGTGTGAAAGCATGGATCCAGCAATTAACTTATTAGCTTTATCAGTTTACTCCCGTTTCAAGACTGTTTCCCCAGGGATATGGTAGTAACTTTATTAAAGACACTAGGTCCCATTTACTTTCATGTAACAATTTTCTCTCTCAGTTTTCTCAGAACTAGACTTTTTTGTTTCTTTTCACTGATCCTCAGACATAAATACAAGCGATATATTCATTCATCAATCTACTTGTTAAAATTCACTTTAGGGATGAATAATGTAGAATATGATGTATTCAAATTTTAGAAATTCTTATTTTTAAATTCTCTATTAAATTGATCTCTTTGTAAATTTTTCTGAATAAAAAGTATTTGAATAAATAGTTATACAACTGTTTACTTTTAGGAAATATAACTTGAAACATTAGCTGACTGTATTTATTATTTACATTCTTACACTATGGAAATAATTATTTTTACTCCAGTTATTTTGGAAATTGATACTATGGATACTCACAACTACAGTCTAATTTTTGAAATAATACTTTACTGTCTCAACTGCCAAATGTTTGTTACTCTTCATCTGCCTGTAGTGACCCACATCCTCCTAGCTTGCCTACAAATCCACCACTAAGACTTATGCTTTGGTTTAAAAACAAAAAGCATAAATATAACCACTTTCATGATTCCACATAATACTTTGTTGTATATTTTATTTTCATCTATATTTTTCTCAGCTTAATTTTGCTCCCCTCACTTCAATAATTGTGCTTTGGAAAATATCACCAGTGTTATACTTATTATCAAGTTGAATGAACACATTTGGTCCTTATCTGTCTTGACCTTTATGAAATATTTAACACTGCTAATCAAGGAGGCAGTAATGTACCCGCCAGTGTGCTGAGAAAGCCTCCTTCTAGAAGACCATGATTCATCAAAAGGAAAGGCCTCGAAAAGGACATTACATGTAATTAAGAGGTACAAACTTCTATTTTTGAACTTTCCTTAGCATAAAATCTGCTACAATAGGATGACATCATCCAAGAGTAAAATAATTTTTTTGACATGCTAATCCATGTCACAGGAGCTTCTCTAAATGCTGTGAATTCTGTCTGCTAGCAAAAACCTCATGAGAATGATTTCTGATTTCAAAAATGTCCATATCTTTTTTGGCAAAGCTTCTGGTAATACAGCTGTGAGCTCCAGGCTTCATGTGAATTATTTAACACCCAGAGTCCTTTTGTGTTTTGTGAAAGATAAACTGAATAGAATGTCTTTGTACCCATGTGGAGAGTAGCAAAACTATAAGGAAAATAATTAAAATAGGACAAGTCTTATGAATGTTTTTTGGAAGACAACACAGAGAGTAATATAAATGTTAATTTTCTGCTTGCATTTGTGATTTTCATTTTTTTTTCAAATCCGTACCTTCTGTGACTTTTTAAAAATGTTGGTTCAACAGATTACATAGACCAGATATTTATACATGTTAGATATTGTATCTTATGATTTTGAGATATTACAATATATTTTTATTTTATTTTCATCCAGAACTTTATAAGGTATGTAGGTCAAAAAGATACAAAGGATTATGCTGACAGAGAGATATTTGCAGAACAAATTCAGTAGTTTATCATAAAGCTTGTGATACATGAAAGTAATATTCTATTTTTCAGAATCATCCTTGACTGACATGGAGTAAAAACTGTTTGGAATTATTTATAATAATTATTTATTATTTATTTTTGGAATTATTTATTATTTCCTTGATGTCAAAATTTAAGGAATTAAAAGGCATTTAGGGCAGTTCTCCACAAATGCATAATGAACAGCAAATTCTTAATCTAAGAGAAATCCCCTTAATGTTACTTTTTCAGAATTATTAATCAAAGATGGTCTAAGAAGGAAAATGGAAAGAATTAAGATCCTCTGATGGTTATATTGAAGAGCTGTATGGAGAAATTGAAGTGAGAGGGGATAAAGAAAAAGATTTCGTGTTGACATATTTGTTCAATATATGTATATATTGTTGATGGTTTTCAATCATATGTCAATTCTTCAAAGAGTCTGCATGGTCTATTTATTTAAATTTTTATTAATATTGTTTATTTTTCTTCATTTTACTTCATATTATCTGTAGCTATATTTTCTTTTTGTTTATTTGTTCATTGTATATCATCTCATCCTAATACATATTCTAAAACATTAAGAACATATTCATTTATTGCTCTATCTCCAGCACCTATAGCAATGTGTGTTGCATAGAAAATAGTCAGTATTTCTTGAATGAATGAGTTTACTTAAGTAGTAACAAACGCGGATAGAAACTGCAAGTTCTCATTGGTTTGGGGAGTTTCAGAAGAAACTAAATTATCTCTTGGCCTTTAAGATGGATATGGGTAAATACAAGGAATAAAAAAAAAACACCTAGTTTTTCAAGGCCAAAATAGAAGGTTAATTAACTATAGTTGTCCAAGAAGATCAAGAGAACAACACAAAGAACAATTGTATTTGAAGGGTCCTTTGTCATGAAAACCAGGAATAATTCCAAAACAATGTGAGTGGATAGGTACAAGGCACAGAAGAATAATTGCCACAAAGTCCAGTTTAAAGGATGCAAATTATTGACCATTTAACCTTAATGTATTAGCATTTCTTAAGTATTCTGTAGCTTATATACAACACTGTTTGTGTATGTGAGCTCTGAATAGTCTTACCTTAGTTAACTAATGCCAAAATTTGACATAGACTAGGCTAAATCACAAAGAGAAAGGAGTTAGTGGGAAGGCTGAGAAAACAAGGCTACAAATATAGGCAGGGTCCAAATGCCAAGTATGTTAAGTAGTTGTCTTAGTTCATTAGGTTTCTATTAAGAACACTATAGACTAAGTGGCTTATAAACAACAGAAGTTTGTTACTTATAGTTCTAGAAGCCAGGACATCCAAGATCAAGGTATCTGCAGATTCAGTATCTGGTGAGGGCTCACATCCTGGTTCACAGATGACTGTCTTTTCAATGTGTTCTCACATGGCAGAAGGGATAAAGGAGTTCTCTGAAGTCTCTTTCATAAGGGCAATGCAATTGTTTGAATGTACGTTTCTCAAAAATTCATGTTAGAAATTAAACTGTGATGTGATAGTATTAAGAACTGAAGCCTTTAGAGGGTGTTTAAGTCACGAAGGGGGAGCCCTCATGAATGGATTAGTAACCTTGTAAAAGGTAGGCCCCTTTGACCTTAGTCCTTCTGTCATGAGAGGACATGGCATTCAAGGTGCCATCTTGGAAAAAGAAAGCAGCCCTCACCAGACAATAGATGACAGCACCTTGATCTTGGACTTCCCAGCCTCCAGAACTAAAAGAAAATACATTTCTGTTTTTTGGAAATAACTCAGTGGCAAGGATTTTATTATAGCAGAAAGAATGGACTAACACAGGAACTAATCCCATCAGTGAAGACTCTGCCATCATGACCTAATCACCTACCAAATGCCTCACTGCCTAATAATATCCCATTGAAGGTTAGGATTTAAATATTTAAAATTTAAGGGCCACAAACATTCAGTTTAGAGTAGTAGTGGTTATTGGTATTTTTTGTTTGTTTGTTTGTTTTTATCCATAGGACAACTGGAAGCCATTAAGATATTTAACTGGAAGAAGCAATATGGTATGGTTTACATCTTTAAAATGTATATTTAAAAACTTTGAATTTTAATAGCAGTGTGGAAAGTGGATTGGAAATAGGCAGTGACATAGTTTAATGGGTCATTGCAGTCACCCAGGTTAGTGGTAATGGCAATAATTATCTGACATGAAGTTGTGACAGTTGGGATAGATTGTAAAAGAATCCAGAGTTAATCCAGGAGAGACAATTGACAAGACTTGGTAAGTGAATAGATGTTGGAAGAGATCAAAATGTTTGGGATAACTGTTGATGCCATTTAATAAAGTGATTACCTCACAAAAATAAATAAATGAATAGGTTCAATGAAGAAATGTGATGAATTTCATTTTGGACAGGTGAGTTTAACTTGCTTATAAGATAATCATTTGAATTTTTCCCTCGGAAACGAAGCAAGGGGGAAGGGAAAAAAAGAGGGAAGGCAAATCAAGAGGCTATTTTATTTAGGGTAAGTATAAGAGTTTATGGACAGTGTAAGAGATATAAGGGTGAGATATTGTACTTAGATGAATGAGAGAATTGTTAAGATAGAAAATATCATCAAAATTTGGGATATAATCTTTTATTATTTCAAAAGTCAAGTTGACCTTGGATTATGAAAGTGGGTAACATAGTGAAAGAGAGGAGTAAATGGCTCTTTATGGGGTTGTGTAGGCTAGGTTGTGAAAAGTGAAATAGGAATGTAAGTAAAGAAAGAAGAAATTCGTCTTTAGGCCATAATGAAAGAACAAAGATCAGACTTGACCTCCGACCTTAAACAACAGAAAACTTGGGCAAAACAAATGAAACTATTGTTTCCAAAATATTGAAAACAAGATAACACAAGACTATACAGCTTCACAGAATGGAAATAAACAGTATTAGTTCTACAGTGAACCAAACTTTCTGCCTGGAACAATTTTCAGAGGCAGAGGAGTACAAGCAAAGCCCTGTGGCCTTTCTGATTTGCAAAGAAAGAGTCTGAAAAGAGTGGGAAATTATGGAGAATTCCAGAAAGAAAAAGTTCTAGATATCTGTAGATGGATTTCTTTTAATTTTTTGCTGGTTAACTAGTCTGGACGTGCATAAAAGGAAACTTATCAGGAACAAAACCAGACAAGGTCCAATCAGGGGCTTACAAGTTAAAAATTCACAGTACTCAATCAGTGTGGGAAGGCATTCACATTCTGATTAGATACCGTAAAGGGTCCCTAGTGATATATCAAGCTCTCAGTTAGGACCTCTGGTGGTTCACGACTGGGAAGTAGTCCTGAAATTATCTGGAGGTTAAAGCTACTCTAAGTTCACACCAGCAAATCTTTAAAATAAAAGTTTGTAGCAATCACAGTGGTGTGCAAGTAATTTACTGCTTGCTAAAATGAAGCTTGAAACACTGAAAAGTGTACAGGAAAAAGGAAAATTCAAAATTAAATTTTAACACTGGACCAAGATGGCTGCAGTTGATCACATTGGTTACAAAACCTAGGCCTATAAACTAAAGTTGGTGTCTTGCCTGTGTAACTGGTGTTTGTTAAATATTTTACTGACAGGTGCTGGTTATAAACCTGTTTATCAGATATAGAACAAAGACAGAATGGAATCAATCACTTTCCACCAAACTCTACAACACCTAATCTTTCTCCTGCTCTCTCAACTATATATTTATTAAATCCCATATCTTATGTACAGCACCCAGTATCACTGAACGCCAATCAGAATCATAAGAATGTAACTGTTCCTTCACTGCCTGTTTTTCCCACCTTCTGTGCTATAGATATCCTCCTGTCAGAAAATGGATATATACTGTGCATCATGTAATTTACTTTGGAACATATTCTTGGTCTGTACTGAGTCTGTGTTCTTGGGCTTGAGTCCTCAAATTTGGCTCAGGCTAAACTTAACCATGATTTCTCTAAGTTCTAGTGTCTGTCATTTCACTTTTCAGTTGACAAAAGGAAGATAAGAAAACCTAAACAATCATCCAGGTTTATTCACAAAGTCAATCTTTACTAGCTATGCCCAAAGCAAAACATGTGACCTGCACCAAAACAGAACTGGTTTCTAGAAACAGATCCAGAAACAACAGACATGATGTTAAAATAAAACTTGTCATGGACAAAGGTAAAAGGCAACAGAGTTTTATTCAAGGCTTTTGTAAAAGGGGAGAGAGGCCAGAACACAGGTTGAGCTCAGCTCCACTGAAACAAAAAGCAGGAGAGGCCCTTTCTCCCCAGGGGTTAGTGCTCAGAGTGCAGAGTGTGCTCCGGGCTCCAAACACACATTTATTTAAAAAAAAAAAAAAATCTGA
>VBSM01003039.1:16485654-16515058 GCA_008086735.1 Cheirogaleus medius
AGATTGATAATTCAGAACTTCTTCATATGCTTGAGTCTCCAGAGTCTCTCCGTTTTAAGGTTGAGGAAGCTGTCGCTGTACTACAAGCCCACCAAGCTAAAGAGGCTGTCCAGAAAGCAGTTAACAGTGCCACTGGTGTTCCAACTGTTTAAAATTGATCAGGGGCCACGAAAAGAAACTTGTGCTTCACCAAAGAAAAATATCTAAACATCGAAAAAACTTAAATAATATGGAAAAAAAACATTGCAAAATATAAAATAAATAAAAAAAGGAAAGGAAACTTTGAACCTTATGTACTGAGCAAATGCCAGGTGTAGCAAACATAATGCTAGTCCTAGATTATTTATTTATTTAAAAACAACAAAAACCACCAAACAATAGTAAAATATAAAAACAAATTAATATTTTATAGACCCTGGGAAAAAGAATTTTCAGCAAAGTACAAAAATTTAAAGCATTCCTTTCTTTAATTTTGTAATTCTTTACTGTGGAATAGCTCAGAATTCCAGTTATGTTTTAAGTAACAGAATCAATAACTGAGCAAGGAAACAATTTGGATTATAAAATTCTTGCTTTAATAAAAATTCCTTAAACAGTGGGAAAAAAAAATCAGGAGAGATTTTAATGGTCTGGGTGAGGGGATTGTAGCCCATCTGTATTGTAGCCCAACTGAGTTTACCCAAAGGAGAATTTTCTCATATCTTCATGACAATATGTAGTTTTACAAGTTGGTGATGCCCACCAAAGTTAGGCTTCTAACATCCCACAGAAATTGAGAAAGAGAGTCCCTATATTTTTTGATGATTAAATTTCAAAGGGATGACTCAGGTCCTGGAGAAAGACAGCCTTGTTTGTAAAACCAAAGTGGCAGAAAAAGAAATTACAATTATGCGTTTTCTAAATAAGTGCTCTGAGAAAAGGGAGGGGAGGGATGACCTACCTCTGTGGTTAGTTCATCTGTGTTCTGTAAGGACAAGTGTGAAAGGGATGTCAGGGGCCTAGAGGCAGAGAAAATCTGTCTAAAGTTTAGTCAAGCTGAGGAAAATATTAACACCATCTTGTTCAATGATGAATCTAGCATTCAAAATATTAAAACAGCTATTTTAACAAAGTGTAAGTATTGAAAGTAAAATATGAACATATTGAAGAGAGAAAAGGAAGAAATAACAAAATTAAGTGTGTCCAAATAAAAATATATCTTTAATGAAAATTTTATTACATGAAAGAAGCAGCAGTTAAGGCATTGTAGAAGAAATAGTGAGCTTGAAGACAAAGCAATAGGAGCTATCTAAAATAAAGCATAGGGGGAAAAACACTGAAAAAAATTTGACAGAACCTCAGTGACCTTTGGGGCAATATTATACAATATTATACAATATAACATATTGTCTCAAAAGAAGAGTGGAACAGAAAATATATTTAAAGAAATAAGGGCTAAAATTTTTCAAAATTTGATGAAGACTGTCCATCCATAGATCCAAGAAACTAAATGAAATCTCAAATGGGATAAACAATCACACACAGAAATATGTCCTCAACATATAAAACATACAAATGTTAGAAGTCAGTGATAAAATATTAAAAGTGCCCAGAGGAAAAAGAATCTTAATATACAGAGAAATAAAGATACGGTTATTATTTCTCTCAAAATTCTTGAGAGAAGCCAGAAGATTAAATATTAAATGACTTTTTTTAAAGTGCGGAAAAAATAATATTTTCAAATTAGAAACCTATAGACCAAAAAATACTACTCAAAATGAAGATAAAATAATTTTTTTAAAGATGAACACTACAACAAATGTTAAAGAAATTTCTTCAGGTGAAAGGGAAATAACAGTATATAGAAATTTCTTTATATAGAAAGGAATGAGGGATGCTGAAAATGGCAAATATATGAGTAACCATAAAATAATTTTGAAAGTTTTAAAATTTCATTAAAAGATAATAATTTTAAAATATCAATGTATTGTATTTAGACCATGTAGAAGTAAAAATTATTAACAAATAGTACAAAGAATGTGAGAAGAGAAATTATAGTGTTGTAAGTACTTACTTTTGTAAATACTCTGATGTGCTGGTAAATGTATAATGCTCAGCTTTCTGAGGGGGTGTGGAATCATGATTGATAGCATTTTCTCACTTCTATTTTGTAAATATTACTATTATAGACTGAGCTGAAGCCACTAAAGGACATTACTGATGTTGGGAGTTGGGAAGAAATATGCACCTTTGTTCTCCAGGTGGTGCATGCCTGCACAGCAGAACACTAATTGCAAGGATCATAGATTATATGTAAAATACTTCATGAGAATGTCAGGTTTCAGTGTGAAAATGTTGGTTCTTGGTGCTCTCATGGCTGAAGAATAACCAGACACACCAAAGTAAGACAAACACGAAAATGAAGTTTATTGAGGAGAGAAAGATAAGATTATAGGGCAAGAGCAATATACAGGTTTACAAAGAGTGATACACACACTGCCGATGGCAACTGGACCCATTGTGACAGCAAAGGGAGAGCAAAAGGAAGGGCACCAAAAGAGACTTGGTTATGTCTGCATCTTGTATTATACTGCCTGGATTGGGACTTCCCTAGTGGTTCAGATGTCACCATGGAACTGTTTTGATTGGACAGTTGGGAGTTGTATTACTAAAAATGCGGGTGGTTCTAGGTCAATTTCTGGACTCTGTGGTACCTATGCTGCCTGGCCCATGGGCTAAAGAGTCCTCTGCATTCTTTTCCAACTGGCGCAATAAGTTCTGATTGGAAGATGCATAGGGTATTTCCTCCTCTTCCAGGTATGGCAATAGCTCAGAGCAGGATTAGAGTGAGGCAGGACCAAAACAGGGGCAATTTCAGCACCCAAAAACAGCACCAAATTTCATCCCTAGGAGACCCAGAATCCCACCCTATCTCCCTAACAAAAAGACAGATGATAACTAAAGATATATATTGTAAAATTTAGAGCATCCATGAAATAATAGCTATTATTATTATTATAACAAAACAAAGAGGCATTGCTAACAAGCCAATGGTGGAAATAAAATGGAATCCAAAAGATGGAAGGGAGGTTTAATTAGTCTAAAAGGCAGGACATGAAGAAAATATGAACAAAAAATAGATGGGGAACATAAAAATAGATAAGTAAGTAGGAACAGGAATAGACAGATAAGATGCAGTAACCAAAAATATAATTGGTAAAGGGAAACCTGAGTTCATGGTAGAGGCATGTGATATATTCCTCCCAAAGAGAAGCTATGAAGTTTCTGACCAATACCGGTCTTTGTTATCAGCTCAGCTCAGAATTTTTATCTAACTTCTTTGGAAGAATATCTTTAAATAAAGCAGTGATAAGGAATAATAGGAAAAGACTCTGATATACAACAGAGTTCTGGGTTTTATCACCAATACAAAACAAAGCAAAAAGCATTGAAAAAGTAAAACATAAATAAGTGAATTAATTAAATATAGTCAAATAAATACTTCAAGGATTTTCATCTTCCTGTGTTTCACAAATTAACTTGGCAATGATTGAGTGACTCTCATCTCCCAAATCTGTTTTCAACAGTCCATAAAGTTACCATCATCTGGTTTAAAACTGTGAATAGAAAAGTGTGAATAGAAAACAATTAAAGCTCACATTTTAATTGGTAGAAGTAAAAAGGCGAAATATTTTCTGAATATGTGGTGTTCAGAGTGACTTGTTTCATTGTTTGTTTTCTTTGAGTTCATTCATCATCATGATTATCTTCATCATCATCATTATATCTGGCATTTATATAGTACTAGCGGTGTGTCAGAGACACATAGAAATTGTGCGTTTTTAACATTAAATTATCTGCATAATAATTTCAATAGTTAGATACTATGATTATACACACATTATAGATAAGGAAACTGAGGGACAGAGAAGGAATTAACTGAAAAAGCAGCAGAGTTTGATCTGAATCCAGTCTAGGTCCAACTACTATGCTATGCTCTGTGCAGATCACACCACATAGACTAATCTATATTTGTGAGTTATTTCATCTTAGAAAGCTATACTTACTTTGATCTGTTTCTCACTTCCCAAAACATTATTTGAATATATTCAGATATTTAAAACTATGCACGGCTTAAAACAAGCCCATTCTAAATCCAGTCAGCTCACTTATTGGGATCATACTTTGATGATATCAAAATTTAACACCTTGAAGCATCCAGCTTCACCCTATTATTAATTTATTGACAAAGGACAAAGGTACTTGAGGGAGAAATGAAATTTAAGAAAAGAAAAAATTATATATATATATATATACATACATATATATAAAATTCACATTGTTCCTGAACTAAAGAATTTCCACTGGAGAGTTATTTTCATATATCTTGGCCCTGGTGACAATGACAAACAGTTTGGGAAGTAGAGATTGAACATGGAAACTTACCAGTTATTGCTGAGGGTTAAAATAAATTTGGAATTTTAATTTGAAGAGTTTCATACATATTTTATAAACTTACGGTATGAGCAGTTAAGGAACAACATATATTCAATGGTGTGAACACAATACAATGCCTTTAGCACAGAACCATGAATAACTTCTTTCTAACATTTTTTATTAAAGTAGACAGGACAGAGAAGTTTCATTTCATAGATCATTTCCTTATATTTTACTGAACTTAAAATGGAATTGGAGCAGTTCACTTTTTTTCAGACTCACCTTGAAGACCATTCAAGGCTTCACCAGTTAGGTAATATGAGGACATGTTCATATGATTTGGGGAGAGCCAGTCATTGCAATTTTTTAATACTTTTCAGCTTATTTATTCCACAATTTTCACCATTGACACCAATGAGTGATGGACAAGATTAAACCAAAGACAGAACTAAACACTTGGCCTGCCAAGGAATGCTCCTGAAAAACAGGTATTTATTTCACTCTATTTCAAAGTATAATAAATTCTCAGAAATGTGCTGAGAGTTTTGACCAGAGTCTCTATAGCCAGGGTCTCTACGATAGTCAGGTCGGTATACAAACTTCACGAGATCAGAGGAAAGGAGGTTTTCCTCCCAGTGGAATCTGCAATACGGAACTATGGAGATCTGAAGAGTATATGTTTTGCTATTTCCTTCTTAATGTAATGTTCTCAATGAAGTTACATATCACTTTCTACTAAAGAAAATACACCTACTATTTTTTAGGTATCACTTCATTGTCCCATCATGACAGATGAGCATCTTAAAAATCATTGATCATTTCTGTAACACAGCATACTCACTATGTTCTATTATCAGAAATTAGAATTCCGTATGTTTTAGTTGATTTTTATATGTGTTAAATGCACACATTAATGGGGACCTAGACAGAATATTTACTCCAGGTAAATTAAGAAATCCTGTCCATATATTCCAGAATTGCATATTGGGTGGGAGAAAAAGACCTGCAAATTAAATGGCACCAGAAGATTGTAAAAATTTAATGTCCCCAAATTAAAATTGGATGCATCTGACTTGTTAAGTACTTGTGTGAAACTACTGTTTTGAAATTAAAATAAATTAGAGTGTTAGTAACATTTAAAAATAACAGATGGGTTATAATGTTTTTAAAAATACCATTTAAATTGTGAAAACTATGCTGATCCACATATTTAGTTATTAATAATATGAAATCTATATCACTAAAGATTTTTTAACTGTTTTAAGAATGATAGAATGACCTTGTAAGTTTGAAGAGAAAATATAGCTATGTTTAGTTGCTTGTTTAATTATTGATAAATGTATAAAATTCTGTTATATGAAAAATAGTGTTATGTGATAACTAAAAGCAGAAATTGGAAATGAACTCTTGTCTGTGGATTCTAGGGACACAGGTTAGTAGCTATTAACCTATTCTACTCTAAAAAAAAAAAATCACAGGCTGAGTAATTAATAAACAATAGGAATTTATTCCTCACTGTTCTGGAGGCCGGGAAGTCCAAGATCAAGGCACTAGCAGTTTCAGTGTCTGGTGAGGACCTGGTCTCTTTGCTTCCAAGATAGCTCTTTGTGGCTGCATTCTCCAGAGGGGATGAACGCTAAGTCCTCACATGGCAGAAAAGACAGAAAAGGCAAAAGACTGAATGCTGTGTGAACCCTAATTCATACAGGACTTAATTCATTCAAGAGGGAAGAGCCCTTATGACCTAATCACTTCTTAAAGTGCCTGCCTTTTAATACTATTGCACTGGGGCTTAAGTTTAAATATATGAAATTTGGGAGACATATTCAGACCATTACAGTGGTTTCTATTTTTGTCAAATGACTTAAAATATTTGTGATTTAATTTTTTCATCAATAAAATGCAGATATTAACACATTTTAAAATATTGTCATAAAGATTATCAATACAAGTAACATTTTTAATACAGTACCTAAAATATATTGTCTACTTGTCTAGTAACATGATTATTATTATCATTTTTATTATTATCATAAAAAAGAGAAAATACATTTGAGGAGTGCATTATGTGTCAGGCAATATTCTTATGCTTTTCATATGCTAATGTATTTTGTTACTATTAGCTTTGTTTTCTTTTCATAATTTCCTGAATTTAAAATGGTATATTAGTAGCTTTAAAAATTACCAAAATACAAGAATGAAAGTTCTGAAAAACCTCTTAAAAAAAGAGTTAATATATCATTTTCCTAATTTTGTGAGAGCAACGTCATATAATTATTTTAAATTATATAATAATTTAAAAATATCACATCATATTATTCTAAAATAAAATAATCCAAATGTTATGCATCTTTGTGCCTGACAAATCCACTTTTCTAGTAATCATTCCTATTTTATATTTCCTAACACTTTAAAAGATATAAGTTATGGATGGTACTGCATATTTATTCCCCAAAGCCACAAAACATAGATAAAGTTACTTTCAATTTTTGTGAAATGTGCCACATTGGTTTATATACATATTGTATTTTCTCAGAAGCTTGACAATTTATCTCTTTTCTTAAAATGAAAATAGCTTTCTTTTTTTTATAATAAACACAATTTTTCTCATTTTAGAAAAATTGGAATAAAGAATATCATAATGAAGAAAATTAAAATTACTCAATATATCAAATCACCACCCAGAATACATGTTGTCATCTTGGTGGCATTATTCTCTCCAGTATTTTTTAGGTGAAAGATGAGATTCTGTCACTAGACTGCCTGGATTTGAATACTGGGTCCTCCACTTCTCAATGTGTGAATCTGGACAAGTTGTCCATAAGCCTTAGTCCCATCATCTGTAAAATGGGTATAATCATTTCATAAGCCTCAAAAGGTTGGTGTCAGAATAAGCAAAATGATTTAAATAAAAGTGCTTGACATATTTCCTGGCATTAAATAAGTGCTTAGGCCGAAAGCGGTGGCTCATGCCTGTAATCCTAGCACTCTGGGAGGCCGAGGTGGGAGGATTGCTTGAGCTCAGGAGTTCAAGACCAGCCTGAGCAACAGCGAGACCCCGTCTCTACTAAAAGTAGAAAGAAATTAATTGGTCAATTAAAAATATATAGAAAAAATTAGCTGGGCATGGTGGCACATGCCTGTAGTCCCAGCTACTTGGGAGGCTGAGGCAGAAGGATCACTTGAGCCCAGGCATTTGAGGTTGCTGTGAGCTAGGCTGATGCCATGGCACTCTAGCCCAGGCAAGAGAGCGAGACTCTGTCTCAAAAATAAAATAAAATAAAATAATAAATAAATAAGTGCTCAATAATTGTTTTGTATTATTTTTATTGCTATCATTGAAAACCTAAAAAAAAATCAGGCTTTCCTTTTTCTACTTTATGTCATACTGCAGTAATAATTCCCTAAGAGTGACACTTTATCTAATTTACATTAATTGATGCATGCAATTCCCTTCTGAACAGACCAATTGAATATCTTATCTACTCCGCCTTCTGCCAGGGAAGCTTTGGAACTCTTGTTGCCTTGCCCTGCCCCTTTCCCCAGAAGCTACAGAATAGTTTCCAGGGAGTCCCTGTAAAATTTTCACATCTTGCTCAGTGTTAAAATTCAGACACGTCCTTGATTGTTTCAGATCCTTTGGAATCCAGGCTGTGCCTCTTTTAATGTGCCTGCTTTCCTCCTTTCCTGGTCAGTCTTCAGGTTCAATGATGTGTGTTTAAAGTAACTCAAGCTACACTTTATTACTTGCAGCCTGAAAGAGGCTAAAACATATTCCAAATATGGATATACTAAATGCCTTTCACCTTTTTGTTATTGTCAGACAGTATACAAGGGAATTTCCAATTTTTTTATTAATATATTAGATCTGTCATGAACACAGTCAATAAAGGTCTGTTTTAAAGGTGATTCCTAGAAGTGAAATAAATATAAAGCTCTTGTTATACACTGTAAAATTGATTTCCAAAAACCTGTTGTAACAATATATACCCACACAAAAACAGTGTGTTATAAAATCTCAGTGATCTCTCAAAGACAAGAAATATCTTTTTCATGTGCCATTGTGATGGAAAATATGACATCTCGTTTTGTCTTATTTTAGCTTATTTTTTCTCTTCATTATTTACACATAGCTTTTTTCTTTTCTTTCTTTTCATAATGATGATATAGTAGTACTAATATTATTAAATTACCTGAATTTTATTTTCACTTAGCAATTTGATTTGATTATTTTTTATGCCAATAACTTTTCTTCTATTGAATTATTTAAAAAAATGTAGCATTTAATTTTAATGTTATTCTATAATTTTTATAATAATATTTATGGTACCTATTAAAGATTGTGGGTGTTTTCAACTTGTGGCTATTTAACCACCATGATAGTCATTCTTGATGTAATTTTCTCCATGCTGAAATGTGCCCTAAGAAAAAAATTTAAAATATAATTAAAAAGTTTAATGAACATTCACATTTATAAAAAGAACACAAAATTGCCCTCAGGAAAACAATGCACCAATTACTCTCTTAATGTTCTCTGATCAATCAAATTTCATTTCCACTCCAACAGTGATACATGATTTCCATTTTAGGATTAAAATATGTTTTATGCTAGCTGAACACTTCTACATTTAATTAGTGACAGTACATTTAAAAAAAATTAATGACAATTTAAATTTCTTCAGTTGATTTTCAATTCCTGCATCTTGCTGTTTTGGGTTGTTATTTTTATCTTCCCAGAAATCTCACCCTTGGTTGGAGTAATGGAGACTTTAGCTATCTGTAAATGTTCCTTAGATGTGAAGAACATTAATACTCTTCTATCACTTTTGTTACATATATGCACAATTTGTTGTAAATGCCTTTCAATGATGTTTTTGTCCTCAACAGACTTTTAAAATATAGGTAGCCAAATTAAGTTGTATATGTGTATGTGTATGTATATGTATAAAAATAAATAATTATATATGTATTTATTTATAAATACTTGGGTTATTTCATGCATAGCAAGAGATTACATTGTTAGTTGTCAAATATTTGCATATATGTTTTTCTATTAAAATGTATTGACTTGATCAAATTTAACATGATTAATGAAAAATTTTGTTGATAACATTTACCTCCAATATGATATTTTGAGAAGGACACTTCACCAGTGTGGTATTTTTCACAAAAGATCAAATGGTATAGCCAAGAAAAATAGCAGACAAACTCAAATTATGGAATATTATACAAAATACCTGAGCATTTCTCCTCAAAACTGTTGATGTCATGAAAAAACAGGAAAGACCATCACAGATCACAGATCAAGATGACTGAAGAAAACATGGCATTGTGAATATGACCCTGGAAAAGAAAAAGGAAATTAGGGGAAAACCTAAACAAATTATCATATGTAGTTTACTTAAGTGAATTGTACCAATTTTAATGTTTTAGTTTTCATGAACGTACCAGGATTATGTAAGATGCCATCATTAGGAAAAGCTGGGTGAAGGGTCTATGAGAACTCTCTATGCTATATTTGCATCTTTTCCATAAATTTAAAATTGCTTTAAAAGACATTTATTTCAGAATTGTGGTTGTATATCTATACAATGACATCAGAAAATTATTTTTGTTTTATTTTAATGTAAGGATAATAATGTTGTTGTTGTTTTTTCTAAATGGCTAATATCCACAATGGCAAATATATTCCTATTGGCTTCTTAGAGGATTTTAAAAAATTTTATATACTTTTTATTTACTTATATTTTTAGACTGGGTTTTGTTCTGTCACCCAAGCTACAGTGCAGTGGTGTGACCATAGTTCACCATAACCTTGAACTCCTGCCCCGAAGCAATACTTCCCTCCAATCTCGGCCTCCCAAAGTGCTGGGATTACAGGCATGAACCACACACCTAGCCTTATATACCTTTTTATATTACATCCTTATTTATTTCAGCAAAAGTCTTTTTACTTGTCAGAATTGTATCTGCCTTTTTTCTATTTATGATTCTCCTATTTGTCTCATAGATTCAATGCTACATTTCATCTTCTTGAGTATTTTCTTATGTTTTTCCCCCTCTGATCAAAACCAGTTTCAGAAGTAGGATTATGTGCACATCCGGTTTAATTCTTCTCACCCTTAAGTTGCCACACCTGCTTCATTCAACTTTATTGGATTTGAGTATATATTTTTTATTTACTAATCTTTGAATTGTGAACATAACGTCAAGACCCTAGCAACTACGTTTTGTGTCACATATGAAGATGGGAATGCATATTTCCCCAAGGTGAATTTGAAGGTCCTAATATTCAACTCTGTGCAGTGGTGGTCTTCTGACATTGTGTCCTCTTTTCTCACTGGAGGTTTTCTTGACTAATACCTTTAATTTCACATTTGTGTTCTGTGCCTGGCCATTTTGACCCCATCCTTGTACTAGAACTAATCCTGTACTAATCTCTTATGTATATGTTAGGTACTAATAGATAGCAAGGGATTCTAGGTCTACTAGTGATGAAAGTGGATGCTGTTGCCTTGGTACAATTGCCCCACCTGGGAAAAAAAGACAAGGGTGGGCCCCAGGTCCCCATCTTGGTCATGCTCCACCCTAATCCTTTCCCAGGTGACTGCCATACCTGGGGGAGGAAGGAACTCCCTAGGAATCTGCCAATCACAGTTAAGCACACCAGCTGCAAAAGAATGCAGAGGACTCTCTAGCCCATGGGCCAAGCCACATAGGTACCATAGAGTCCAGAAATTGACCTGGAATAACCCATAATAAGACTCAGGTCATGTGATTCCAAACTGTCCAATCTAAGTAGTTCCATGGTGACGTCTGAACCATGAGGGAGGTGCCAATCTGGGCACTATAAAACAGGACACAGACCAGAGCCAGACCCTTTTGCCCCTTTTGCTCTCCGTCTGCTGTGACAATGGGTCCAGTCATCATCTGTGGTGTATTTATCATGCTCTGTAAACCTATACCTTGCTCTTGCCCTATAATCCTATCTTTCTCTCCTCAATAAACCTCATTTTCATGCTTTCCTTACTTTGATGCATCTGGTCATTCTTTGGCCATGAGCATATCCAGAACTAAGAACCTACATTTCAGTCTGAATCTTGACATATTTGGAGACAAAGATTAATTTCCATAAGAAAGTAAATGTCTTATGAGATCCAGCTATAATGTTGTGAATGCCAAGTGATAGTCTGATGTAGAATGAGATAACTTTATGGATGAGGCAGATGGGTATTGAGCTTTGAGCGACTCTAAGAAATGTCCTCTCAAACTGATGGATATGTTACCAAAAGTTTGTTTCTTGTCCCTGAGGCCAAATCAGTGAAAATGTTAGGTATATATTAAAGGATCTCCAGCTCTCCTAGGGATAAAAGCAGGTGCCCCACTTTGGTGATGCCTCGAGCAATTGCCACACCTGAGGAAGAAGGACAAGGGAAGGGCCGGTGCCTTTGCCTTGATGCTGCCCCAACTTGATCCTGCCCAGAGTAATTGCCACACCTGGAGGAAGGAGGAATTCCCCACCAATCTGAAAAAGCATGCAGGGAATTCCCCAACCTGCAGGCCAGACAGCCCAGGCCCATAAGATCTGGAAAATGACATAGAATAACCTAAGGCTAATTATCATTAGTCATTAACTGTCCATCAAAGTTCAATGGTAACAAGGAAGGCGCAGTCCAGACAATATGAAACAGGGCCCCAGATCATAACCAGAGCCTCTTATTATGACAGGGGGCCCATTTATCATCTGTGGCAAATGTATCTTGCTCTTGCTCTATAAACCTATCTTACTTTTCCTTAATAAACTTTGTTTCATGCTGGCCTTACTATTAGTGTCTCTGGTCATTCTTCAGCCAAGAGCACATCGAACTGAGAACAGACTGCCAACTAAACAGGAATGAAGAATGAGGACAAGTGGTCTGAGGAAAAGTAAAGAGAAGATTATTAATTTGCCGGTAAATGAGGACGGCAGAAGACTAGCATCTCAAAAGACCATCATCCTGTCTTTAAGTAGAAACATATAGCTTTAAAAAAGGTGGGGAGTGTTGGCAGTTGGGCTGGGGACTATGTGATCAATATCACACATCGTGGCTTTGGGCTAGTATTGTTTAACTGTAATTGGTTTTGGTCCACCTTATCTCTGGTGATGAAGATCTCCCGAACCTTGTCTGGACAATTCTGTTCAGCCATCTCTTGTGGTTTAAAATACTAGAAAACAAACAGCAAAGAACATTTTTCTGCCCCTTTGATTACTGGCCTCAGGGAGGAATGCAGATTATAATTCCCAAAAAGGGTGGGGGATTTTAAAGAGACAACTCATAAAACATCTCATTGTCTTTTTCAGACCCATGCCTCTGTTATTAATACAAATATTATCCTATTTTCAAGTCCAAGAGGCCTAGAATCTAAAGATAAGAAATGTGAATAAATCAAGTCTTCTTCAATTTTTAAAAATATGAGGGCTGTGTGGAAAGTATCCAGCCATTGTATCCATGTATCCATTGTATCCATGGCTGGATACTTTCTGGACAGGTTTCATTGAAGTTGCTTTAGTGCAGGGCATTTAGCAAATAAAATATAATACAAGAATATATTTTCTAATTTTCTCAGCTAATATTGGATCAACTCAAATCATTTCCTCTTTTAAGTACTCAGTTGCTAGATCTTGGCATTTTCTCCTCTCTCCTCTATAATTTAAAAGTCAGAGGCCACATCTATCTTTTGATGTATCTTCATAAGCATTTAAAAAATTTGAAGATTTTTTCAGGCACTGGTAGTTGGATGTCTAAAATCATAAAGTACTGTTCATATCTTAGTAGAATTTACTTCCATTGAATATTTTCTCTTTTTATGAGATGGCATTAGGTACATTTTATTAATAATTAAAAGAAAACCATGTGTTATTTTTTTAATCAAATGGGATTATGATACAAATAAACTTTAACAAATTTTAGCTAGCCAAAATAAAAATAAAAACAAAAACAAAGAAAAAAAACCCAGCAATTAAAATATCAGTGAAGCTTCTTGAAAATTTGAGAGAAGCTGTACTTTCCTTAATTTCCAGTGGGATTGTATTTTACTTAATTTTTCCTTCCTTATTATGTTAACATTTGATTTCAGTAATTTAAAGAATATATTAACAGTTTGTTGGCAAAGACATCTGGCTCTTAGGAATTATTACAAAAAATTCTTCTAATTTAATAATAAAGTACCCTACTATAATAAGGGAACAACCTGTTCTATAAAGTATGATAATTTTATCAGTGAAAATTGTACTTAACTTGAAGAAGTCAATAAACTATGAAGGTCAGAAATAAAATATCAGCCACTTCCCACTTCTTTAACAAGTACATACTTTATTAAATTGTAAACATGTATTAATATAAAAGTGAGAAATAAATACAAAATCCTAAGCTCAACAACTGACTAAATGGACCCCTCTTAGCCAAAGGGACCCCAGGAAAACCTTAAAACTGAAATCCTGGCCATGACAGAATGGCAGAACAGACATGCCTCATGATACCCCCTCTCTGGTTAACGACCATCAAGTTTTCTTCCCGAAGGGTTGGAGCGAACCAGACTTCTGGAAAGACTTGCTCCACTGCTGATTTTGATCAACCACCTAACAATGCTCCTCTTTTTTTGTGGTTTCAACACAAGAACTGACCAGCATTCCTTCCCGATAAGAAACCAACAACCATAGAGTGATTCTGGCCAGTCTACAGAAGATACACAGTGAGAGTTTTCAAGTCCTCTGCTTCGCCTTTTGACATCAGAGGACAGAAAACTCCACCCTTGGATCCTGTTAATGCGGCCATTTTCTGAACATGGATCCCATGAAGTAATATGAAGCTCAATTCAGCATGCACATGTTTCTCCTTTCATAAATATTCACGAGGCCTCCTATGGTTTTTTAAATATGTTTATTTGGCCACCCTGCTTAGTATAAATTACTATTTCCATTGCCCCTCCCTTGAAGTACATGCTCTAGGCTTCTGCCTGAGGCTATTGCTTCCTGGCCTGTCAGAATGGCCGCCCAGCAGGCTTCAACCTTTTCTGAGAAATAAAGCTCTCTTTTCCAGATTTAGGAACCTCTTCATTCTTCAGCTGACAATAGTCTTAATTTGTATTAAAAATAGTCAGCTACCTTAGAATTCCTTTCCTTTCTAGTATGTTTGTCTGTATTTCTCCAACATTCACAATATCTATTTTCTCAAAAACGTTAATATTATTGTTGATTTTCATCTTAAACCCCCCACATAAATACAATAAAAATTTTGTGAAATATGTCCCCTAGCATCATATTACTGATAAATTAAAGTCAGATGGCCCAGTTACAAATCTTATTTGGACCAAAGTAACAGAATTTGACAGTTTCAGGTTAATTGTTGCTAGAAAAATATCCCTGCTAGGCAATACAGAAGTAGTTTTGCATTATTCCTTGCCTTTATTTTTGGGTTTTGCACTAAATCTAATTTGTTTTGCTATAAATAGTTTTAGCTTTTTACGTATTTTGAATGTTGAAAAACCCTTTATATAATGATAATGTTGTAAAGATTTTAACATTTTAGCACATTTATCTTAAGAGGGGCCTTTCTAATATAATAAATGTGTATATGGAGATTTTAGAATTCATTGACACTTTAAGAGGAGATATGTAGAATACACTTGTAAAAAAAATACAGATATAAATTTTGTTATATAAAACCAACAAATAGACAGTATTCCCACTTCATAATGTTTTTCACTAAGACAAGCATATTAAAATAGAAATATACTGCTCCACTTTTGGGAAAGCCCTCTTGTCCCACTTGTAATGTATTATAAATTTATGAGAATATACTTGTAACATATTATAAATTGAAACAATTTGACTTTTACCTTTTATAATACAACCATGTTATACTGTCTGTATGTGACCAACACATGACCCATTACCCCTAAACATAAGCCTCAAAGGTAATTATCATTGTGTTTCATTGATCTAATAATAATAATTTTGATAATAATGCCAATAACTATTATCAACAGCTAAGATTTTTGTAATTCTACTAACTCTAAAATATGATTTAGGATGTGAAAAAGACAGAATATAAAATAGCAACAAGAAATTATAATAATAAAGTAAAAAAAATCTTTTACAATATAAATAGAACCAATAAAACAGCATAATATGAGAGGATGAGGAAAGGATCTATATAAATAATGCCACAGTAACAGATGAGGGCCTGTTCTTTGAATCAACTTCCTCCCTTGGTTTATTGCCACAATTCACAGTCAATTTCCTCCCAGTAAATGTTACCACTGGTCAATTCTCCACCTTGCTACTTTATTCTTTAATGTTCCATTTCCTCACTAGCACAAAATACTTAGGAATCAAGACTTAAGCTTAATTTTATTTTTCCAGTTCCCTTTGAATTACTACCACAAGGTACCAGTATAAATAGCTGGTCTACACTCCCACTAAGATATGCCATTTTTTTCCCCCTTAAAGGAGGTCAAAGTAACCAAATATCTTACATGAATTAAACTGTGGAAAGAGAAAGAAAAAAAAAAAATTCTCCCTTCCCTTCCCATGATGGCAAGCTGACATCCACTCTCTATTTCACCACCAATTTTAAATGACAGAAGATTTAGCTTAGATCTTGACAATATTACATGATATTTTGTAATTTCTGTATCATATCATATCATATTACTTCTTTCCCTGTGCCTAAATTTTCTCTTTATAATTATCATTGATTTTATCATTGACTCACTTGAATTCCACATACAACTGAAGTTTTTTTTTAGGAAAAAAGTTACTCTTCCATACAAATAGATCATAAAATTTCATTGTTTTCATATATTTTTTCACTAAGAAGCAACAACATAAGTACAAGGGTTATTCGTGTTCTTTCAGCAATGAGCATTCAAATCTACCTTAAGTCCTTTTTTGCCACAGTAACTTAGTTCTTAAACAACATTCTATTTTAAGAAAATTGGTGAAAGGAGACACATATCTTCTAGTACTACAATTTTTTTTAAAAGCATATGGGCTACAGAACCATATTTAAGAGGTATACAGTATTTTCTCTGCATAAACCACTATGTTTCAGTATTTTATCTCCCATAAGGAACATAAAGTATTAATGTGTGCCATAGTGAATCAAAATATTCATAAGAGAAGGAATGGAGAATAGAAAACTGCTTTGGTTACCTCAAATTTGCATCTAAACAAATCCAACCAAAAATTACTTAGTGGACTTTTTCAATTAAGAACATGTACTAAAAGAACATTATTAACAAAAGAGTCAGGCCAAATCTGAACTAAATTTTCTAAATCATCAATTCCCAATAAAGAGGCTTTCAATATTTCTAAAGAAAATGTATGTTCCATGGGGACTTTAGTAGACTGAGTAATGGCTTCGTAAAGATGTTTATGTTCTAATACCTGGAACTTGTGAATATATTATTTTACAAGGTAAAAGGAACTATTCAGATATTATTGAGTTAAGGATCTTGAGACAGGGAGATTATCCTGGATTATGCAGGGGAGCATGATACACTCACAAGAGTCCTTATAAGAAAGAAGTAGCAGTTCAGAGGTGAAAAAAGAAAGAATGGGGGCAGGAGGGGGGAAGAGAGGAAATTTCAATGGAACCAGAGATTGGCATGATAAACTTTGATCCAAGGAATTCATGCATCCTGTAGAAGCCTCTAGAGGGAATCCAGCCTAACCCTAAATGTATTCTAAGAGAATAAATTTGTGTTGTTCTAAGCCATAAAGGATTTTGGTATTTTGTTATAGCAAAAATACAGAGACAGAGATCATGTTTTTTTTTTTTTTTTAGACTCTTTTAAAATTTTTATTTTAATTATGGCTACATAATAGTTGTATATGTTTATAGGGTACATGTGATATTTACGGACTGCCTTCAGAATTCATCTTCCATCACTTTTACCGTACACTGATATATATCAGTGTGGCAATATACGAAACATACAATCCAACAGCTGCAACAGAAGGATCAGAGAATGTGAAGGGCAAATAGCTTTCTTTTGAAAAGGTGTGATGTGGAGATTGTATGTATCATTTCTTTGGCTGAAATTTAGTAAAATATCCATACCTAACTGACACATGCCAGCTACAAGGCTAGTTATTATAGAGAGAGTAGTCTCTTTTCACAATCTTCCACTCAAGTGTCCATGCATACCCCTCTTCCCAAAGCTAGAACACATCTATCCCCTTCCCAAAAAAGACAACCCGTGGTCTCATTCAGTCACTGTATCCAGTTCACATACTAGGATCTTTGTGTGCATTCCTGTCCATCAAATGAGTAATCTACCTGTTATAAATTTCAACTATATCACTTACTTATAGTAAAAATATTAAAATGACAACAAAATCTCCCATTTGAAAAAGGGAAAAATGACAAAGCAGTCACTGGTTAAAGCAGTGACTACCCTATCAGGGGAGGAAGTTTCTCACTAAAAACTGATTGCTGCTTGTTGGAAAGAATTTCCTGTCTTTTGTGGTCCCTGGCTTTTCCTCTGAAAGATTTGTTTTTGTTATATATTCTCCATGGCCACATCTGCATGAATATTAAAGAGGCTGCTTTTCTCAGAGGCACCACGGTTTTTATAGCCTGCTTCCGTGTCCACTAATTTGGGAGCTAGAGATTTTTGAAGGCTAAATATACTGCTTCATTGGTAAAACAATTTCTTAAAAACCTCAGTGAACTTCTGGTTTAACTGCATCTAGCTATTTCCTTATACTTGAAACCACATCCAGAGCTCATTTCTGGAAATAATTATTAAACTTGTACTATGAACTTGCTTCTTTGTTCCGCTAGTGTCATTTGTTATCATTTTGATGACAGCTATCTTGAAAACATAAAACCTTGTAAAACAATAGACTGGTTTGGAAAGCAGCACTCTTAATCTGATGTTTTGCACAGATCACCTACAGATTCATTTGTTTGTCAGAAAATTTTTAATGGACACTTTTCAGAAGGCTCTGGGCAGCAAGGTTATCTCCTGCTGAATATGGTGATAAAACAATGGGCTTTTCCAACCCTATCAGATTCCACATTTGTGGACTTCTTTTATTCTCTTCAATCTCTGCTTGAAATTGTCTAGTTCTTGCTTGAGCTCATTAATTCTTGAAATAAGCTAGCTAAATGCAGTAATCAATAGCTAACGCATGATAAAATTCTGGCTCTTTCCAACAGCTTCTCCCAGTGTTGCAGGCTCTTTAGGCAAGTAGTTTGCTTTTCTAGTTGCCAAAAGTGACATTTTTAAATAAATGCCTTCATTCTCACTGAAATGTCAATTCCACATTTTTTGTTGTTTATTTTTTTTTTTGTGGCAGGCAGAAAGCCTTCCAGTATACTAATTCTTTATCAGGTACAGTAAAGGCTAAGTTGCTAAAGCTAATAAACACCATAATTTAGGGTTCTGAATGATATAGAAGAATATTGAATATTCCCTGTTTACATTGTACATCCAGGAATTCTATGCTCTATGAAGCATTCTAGGGACCCATCGAATTGGAGGTGGCGTTGCTAGTGACAGTGCACAGGTAGTAATGGTGGCCTGGTCATCACCCTTTCCACACAGGAGGAAGGTAAAAAAAAAAAAGTGAGCCATGGACAATCATATTTAAGAAGGTATATTTCCTGTCATGCATATTACATTTACTTGCATAGCATTCATAAGGACTTAGTCACATGGGACACCTAGCCACAAGGGAGGTTGATAAGTACAGTCTCTAGTCAGGAACCTAGTCAGAAGAACATAACTGAGTTAGAGAAGAGCCAGTAGGGTGCTACTGGTGTGAATGCAACACGTTATATCTAATCTTTGCCACTGAGCTCTCTCCCATTGTCTGAGAACTCTCAATGGGAGGCTCTTGACAAGGGCTCTAAATGATAATTGTGCCTCCTATTATTTGGAGAACAGCTGTAGTTGATTCTTCCAACATTTCAAGACCTCAAATTACTGGAAATTCAGGCAATTTAGATTACAGGCTATCGACAGAGCTTTTATTCCCAGAGCTGTATTCTTTTTCATCTCTGTTTGCAAACTATTTCCAACCAATATCATAGCTCCTTTATATCCTTTATTGAAGGATCTGAGGAGCAGCCAAAACACAATAACATTCTGATCTTTTTAAACCACTTTCCCTAAAGCTATATGTTTTGTACACAAAATGACCTACTCACCAAATGTTTTTGCAATGACAGAAAATGGTCAATACCTTTCTAGTTAGCACTGTGTCCTATACTGCTAGCAGTAGCCATATGATACAGCTCTGTCCAGTGAAAAGTATGTAAAAGTCTCCTCCTTTGATTTTTCTCATGAAAATAACCTGGCTCACAGGATCAATCTGTCCCATTTGCAACTTTTCCAGCTGGAGGAAGGGCTCTATAAATGGAGATAAATCAACCTTATGGCAATCATTAAAGAGTGTGAATGAACATGAAAATTATCCTGCTCAGAATCAGAAAATGGAAAGACAGAAAGAACCTTGGTCCATAATATTGTCATTGAGTCTCTATATTAATCCTATACTATCTTCCTCTGGACTTTTCTTGTTATGTAAGGTAAATTCTTTTTAGTTTAACTACTGTTACTTGATTTTAGTAGATGACATTCCTTCTTAAAACAATGTGGCTGTAGTGTGTTATATTTAAAGCTCCATGATTGGGAACATTAGAGTATGTCAGTCTGTTGCCTGTGGTTTTCATATAAATTATCCATGTGTCATGGTAGTTTTGCGTGGTTTAGTTCCTTCTGTCTAATATGGGCAAGCTCCATGATTTATGTTCACCAATGACATATGATGAAAATGTTATTATGCCTAATCCCTGGCCTAATCCTTAGGAGGCCTTACAAATTCCACATCTGTGTTTGAGGAACATAGAACCATCATGTAAGGTCTTCCAACTCTGATGGAGGATCCCCATGGAGAAATTAATTAGGGCACTCACATGGAGAGGGAAAGAACCTAAGATTATATGGCAAGAGAGAGGCCCTCACATGGCCTTATAAGGGGCCACTGGCAAAACAAGAAGAATAACTCCCAGATAAGTCCAGCCAATATTGCACAATTTTGAAAAATCATAAAAGTTATTGTTTTAAGCTGCTAAATTTTGGTGTGGTGGTATAGTACCTCTTGATAATCACAACAGAAATGGAAACCAGGAAAGAAGAACATAAAATTAAATGGCACTGGTTGTGAGACTGGGCAGTGGTCCAAGGATTCCTGGAAACTGCTCGTAAAGTTTGAGAAGACAATGAGAAAATTGCTGTTGTAGACCTGAGTTAAAGACACTTAAGTGCAGAATAATCAGCAAAAATGTTGCTTGAAGTAATGTGAATAACAGAAAGGCTTCCTATTGAAATAATAGATATGGCTATAAAATTTACAGGCAGAATGTTGAAAGTTGACTTCTTTTAGCTGCCTAAAATAAAATCCTGAAGGAGTGAGATGAGGTGAAGAAGGAACTGTTCATTTTTAAAGCATAATTTAGAAGAAATATGAAGGAGCCAAGGGTTACTGGGTTCAAAAATAAACTGTTTTTCATCCCCAGTGTCTCCCAGTGAAGTAGTCTTAAAGTAAGAAATGTTATGAAAAATATGAAATCCTGGGTCTTGCCATTAAAAGTAACCTCAAGTCAAGTGTGTGATTGTTAGAGTCTTTCCTGATGCTGAGAAAATGTCAAGGTGATGCCTCTTAGACACAAGAGAAAAGCGACATAAAAATCTTAAAGATGTTCGACACTTCTTGCTAGATAACAGGTATTCTAAGAATCTTGATAACGCTGTACCACAGCACTTTGACTCTCAGGCCAAAGTAGGGTATGCCTCAGAAAGAGATTTCATGGAGTTGCTTGTGTGTAATGGAGTAGAATACAATTTATATGTAAATATAAATATATATATATATGATTTATATATATGATTTTGTCAAAAACAAAACAAAACAAAACATACCTATATGAGTTTAAGAAAGATAGGAACAGAACATTTCAAATAGAAAAAGGCTTTGTTGTTTCCAAACTTCTCAGGTAAGAAACAGAGTGAAAAAGAAAGAAAAGATGGCTCAGATGGTGGCCAAGAAACAGAGCAGAATTCACTGGCAAGTTACTGGCAACATGTCCCTGAATGGATTTCAGAATTATAAATAATCAGTTCTTGCCCTGGGCCTCCCATTTTCTCCCTTTGTGAAAGGAAATATCTGTTTTGGTTCTCCTGTTCTTGTCTCCCCAGTGCATGCTGTTTGTTTGTCTGTGTGTGTGTTTGTGTATTAACTTTTCTATTTGAAGGACTTCAGACTGAGTACTGTGACATCTAAAGATCCTTATGCCCACGTGGACCTGATGGCATTGCATGCCCCAAGCCTGACCATAATTACACAATGGAGTAAAACATCTGGTAGTCTTGGGGTAGAAGAGGGGTGGGGAGTATATTTTAATGTGGGAGAAATGTGAATCATTAGGGGTCGGATGACATAGCATAATTATCTGCTAAAATGATGGCCACAAAGGAACTCTGCTTTATCTGGGCTGAACCTGGGGTTTACTTTTAGGAATACAAAATGGCAGAAGTAATATCAAGTCTAAACCCATACAAGGCCTGGCAGTTGCTGAGTTTGGGCTCTCAGCAAACCTCAGACCACATAAAATTTTCTTCTACAAATAGATAAAGTAGTTAGGTCACCTGGATTGAGAGAGACAGAGACGAAGAGAGAGATTATCCAGGTAAACATCCGGCTCTCAAGATTAGTGAATCCTTTAGCTGAGCTTAGTATAGAATGTAGCATCCTGAGAAATAAGCAAATATTGTATAATAACCATGTAATAATAATAAATAATCAAATTCAAGCCATTAAATCTGAGTTAATTGGTTAAGCAATAGTAGAGAACCACAACATTTTGTCCCTTTCACCCTTTTCTTTCTGGAGTATGGACACATGGTTGTACTGCAGCCTCTTTGTAACCATCAGGCAGCATGAGTGAGGATGAAAGTTAATGAATGATGTATTAAGAGGTGGGAAAAAAAAGGAGTTAACAACTGAGAATTGGAGGGGGAAAGACAAGAGAACCTGGTTTCATTAGGTTATCGTGGAGACTCTCCCTCTCAGCTCCATGCTGTCTTCCTCTGGACTTCTCTTGTTATATAAGGGAGAATCCTTTCTATTTAAGCCATTTTAAGTTGATTTTTGATAGATCATATTTCTTCCTAATAAAATGTGCCTATACTGTGTTAAATTTAAAGTTCCTGCTATTGGTGAATGTTAAGTTATGCCTTGTTTTTGCCTGCAAATATAACCTGCAAGACATATTTCAAAAGCATAAGTTCTAAAAGCAGGATAATAAAACAGCAAGCAAAGCTTTGGGTTAATGAGTCCCTTTTTGGAAACATTAGCCAGATACCATGTGGAACCTACACAGATTAGATGAGCAAGCATATCAAAATATCAGATTTGGACCTATAAACGCCTAGTAGAAAATTTTGGCACTAATCATTCTTCTTTTCTGTCCACGGAGATTAAGCCAGAACAATATTTTTTTCTTTTTGTATCATGTTTTTAATCTTCAATTTTCACTATACTGTAGATATCAGCAATATATATCAAAGAAAATTATGAAATGTAATGAAGCAGTGCCAAAAAATTTCCAGCTAAGTACAAAAAAAAATGATATGACCCTGTTACACAGAAAAAACTATATTAAAAATTAATTTTCAAAATCTAGAATTTTTCCACACTGTATCTTGTATACATACACACACACACACAGTGAACAAATACCACACTTCATGAATTTAGGAATTTAGAACATAAGTGAAAAGCCACTGGTTTGTTTTACAGGTTATTTGATTGAAGATATCTCATTTTATATTTCTTAATTATAAAATAAGTTGGTTGTGAGTAGATTTGAAAAAGTTTGTGAAGGCAAACCTGTTTACTAAAATCAGAGAATTTGAATCATGGTTGTAGTTATATTCACCAGCATCTGAGAAAAATGTCATATTCGTTATAGTCACATTCATAAATTTCTTCTGATTAGATTTTATGATCTTCAATGGAAATTTTCAGGGCCATTGAAAAATCTCACACAGTTTTTTCTGTGTCAACCTAAATTCTTCAGAGAGTAAATAAGGAAAGTGAATAGCTCTGTTAGACATTTCTCAATCATCTTTAAATGGGTCATGGTTTTAAATAGAATGTGTCAAATTGAAACGATATGAACTAAATTATATCTAAGTTACACTGTACCATCTGCTTAATGAATTCTTTACAGGGGGTCAGAGAGTCATCAACTACTAATTGCAATTCATCTTTGAAAGAGTCAAAATCAATGCATATTTTTCACTAAAGTGAAAGTCAATAACTAGCCTCAAGAAACACTGAAAGAAGTAACTGAACAGTAGCCAAACAAACAAAAAATTCAGTTATTAATGTCTGATGCATAATTTATTGCTAAATTCAGCTCCTTTTTTATTTAGTTTCCTGCACTTGGTCTAAGATAATAGATGCATAATTAAAATTATTAAGTCTTTGTCATTTAAAATATTCTGTGACTTATGTTTTCATTATGTGTGTAAAACTTATGTTAAATATATTAACAGTTATATCTAAAAGTTGAACTTCCAATTTATCTTATTTTGGTGGATTAAGTTTTACTTTGCTCTTTGTTTCACCATTTCCCTTTTCCTCTTTACTGGTTTGAAATAGCATATTCTATTTCAAATGTTCAGTTTCATACTTAAAATTTTAACATATATACTTGACTGAACAAATCTTGTAGTAATAAATTTCTGTGCTCTTTGTGAGCAATATAAAATATTGATATTTCACAACTTCTCAGCCATTTCTAACATGTCATTTTCTATGTTTTAATTCCATTGCTTCTCCCCACAAAATATCCACTATCAAATATTTGTATATGGTTAATATTTGCTTAGATTCACCACCATTTTTACCAATTTCTGATCTCACCAATCCTTCCAACATATCACAATAGAATCTATGCCTACTTTCCTTTCCTTTCCTTTTTCTTTTATTGTTTTGGTGGAGAGACAGAGTCTTGCTCTGTCACCCAGGCTAGAGTGCCATGGTGTAAGCCTAGCTCACAGCCTCCTCAAATCTTGGCTCAAGCAATCTTGTCTCAGCCTCCCTGGTAGCTAGGATTATAGGTGTGCACCACCACATCCGCCTAATTTTCTCTATGTTAGAGGTGGGGTCTTGATCATGCTCAGGCTGGTCTCAAACTCCTGACCTCAAGTGATCCTCCTGCCTCAGCCTCCGAGAGTGCTAGGATTACAGGTGTGATCCACCACACTGAGCCTCTATGCCTAAGGCATTAAAAGTTAAAAAAATTCCTTCAGTAGTGGTCCTTTAGTGTTAATCTATTTGCTTTTGTTTGATAATATTTTTATTTTTCCTTTGAACTTGAAATTATCATTATTTGAGTGGATAATTTTAGGCTGAGAATTATTTTCTTCTAGTCTTCAATTTAAGAACTCGTCTAGCTCTATTTTTGTTGTTGAAAATGTGTTTTCATCTAAATGCTGTTTCTTAGCAGGCAACTTGAATGAGTATTATAATAATAAATTTTAAAATATTTTCTTTACATTTTATGCTCCATAATTTCATCATAATGTACCTAGATTCATTCAACAAGTGTTTATTAAATGTCTGCTAAGTGACAGTCACAATTCTAGAATCCATGGATATAGCAGTTTTGAAAATTACTGTGCTACCTAGTCTGAGAGCTATCTTCCATAATTTCTGGGAAAGTCTCAGCTGGTGTTTCTTGATTATTATGCCTTCTTTCATATTCTATGGCTCTCTAAACTTTTTATTAGATCTATGTTAGACATTCTTATTCTACATCTCCATCTTTCAAACTCTCTTTCACATTTTCTGATTCTTTAAATCTTTGTGGTAAAGCTTTGCATGATATTATTTCTAGAAATTTTCTCTTGGGCTGAACATACTATGTTTCTTTAGGTTTATTTTAGATTATTTTCTTTTTTAAACACAAATATTTATAGCTATACATTTTCCTCTGGGAATTGTTTTAGTTGTATCATATACATTTTGTTATTTTGTATTTACATTTTCATTCACCTCAAATAATTTTCAAATTTTCCTTGCAATTTCTTCCTTAACCCCCTGGTTATTTAGGAGTGTGTTGTTTAATTTCCAGATATTTGCCAATTTTCCAAATTTCCTTCTAATTTCATTGGGGTTGGAGAGTATACTTTGTGTTATTTTAATTTTTTAAGTTTTATTGAAGCTTTTAAAAATGTTCCATGTGTACTTGAAAGGAACATGTATTCTGTTTTTGCTAAATGAAATGTTCTATACACGTGTGTTACATAGTTGGTTTACAATATTGTTAAAATCTTTTCTTTCCTGTTGATATGCCTGTTTATTTTTTTCTTATTAAAAAAGAGGTAATAAAATCTATAAATATTATTGTTGAATTGTCTATTATTTCCTTTAACTCTGTCAGTATTTATTTAATGTATTTTGCAACATGGTTGTTAAATGGTCACATATATAAAATTTGTACTTATTCCCTAATCCATTGACTCTTAACATTCTGTACCATCCTTCTTTATCTCTAGTAATATTTTTTGTTTAAAGTTTATTGTTTTGTAGAATTAATAAACAACTTCAGCTCTCACAATTGTTCTTTATATTATACTATACTATACTATAGTATACTATACTATAAATAGTCGTTTCTATAAAATCTGCTTCAAATTTATACTTACTTGAGTCCAGTTTCTGAACTTCGTTCCTATATAGCTCCATTCCTCCCTCCCCTTTTGTGTGTTATCATTCTCCTACATTCTAGGTCTATAAATGTTACAAACCTAACAACACGCTACTTACCATTTTTGTTTCTCTTCATTTCTTCCTGTGGACTCCAGTTACCACCTGGTTTCCATCCACCTCCTTCGTGCTGCAATTGTCAAATATATAGCATGCCTATATGTTATTGGCTAAATGATATGATTATATAAATGCTATTTTATACAATTGACTCTAAAATCAATTATAAAGAAGAGAAGAATTATACAGATATAGTATCTCATGCATTTTATAGTTACCTGCATAATTACCAGCTCTCTGTTTTTTTTAATCATGTCAATTTGAATTGCTAAGTATCAATGGCTTTCAGATTAGGAACTTATTGGTCTGTTTTGTGTAACTTGGGTCTGATAGCACCAAATTTACTCAGCTTTCATTTATCTGGCAATATCTTTATTTTGCCTTCATTTTTGAAAATAGTTTTGTTGTATGTAAGATTCTAGTTGATAGACTTTTTTGCCTTATTTTAACAGTTTGGATATATTATTCCATTGCTTTCTGAGCTATATTTTTTTCAGTTAGAAACCCACTGTTAACTTCTTAAGGTTTCACTGTATGTGAGAAGCCATTTTCTTCTTGCTCCCTTCAAGATTTTCTCTTTATCTTTGGCTTTAAACATTTTACATGATGTGTTCAATGTGGATCTCTTTGTTTATCTTGTTGGAGTATGTTAAGCCACCTTTGTGTATAATTATTGTTTTTCATCACATTTGAAAATGTTTCAACCACTATTTCATTGAATATTTTTCCTTCTCATTTCTCATTCTTCTTCTGGTGCTCACCTTCTCTCTCTCTCTCTCTCTATATATATATATATATATATATTTGTATGTATGTTGAAAACATGTTTGTACACAATCAGTGAATTCCACTGACTCTTGTGTGCAGAATTTAAGGCAACAAAAAATAAAACAGAAAAAAGAAATCCCAATTGTTAGTTTTCAATCACTATTCTGTTCTCTTATTTTAAAAATTGAAATAATGTCAGCTGTTAATATCCTATATTAAATGCCATCAGAATTGTATGATTCACATTGTGTTTTCTAAAAATGGTATTAAACAATTCAAGCTCTTAGAACATGATCAATGCCTCCTAGTGTTACTCTCCTAAGGGAGAAATCTTAATCTACCTCACAATGCTAAAATGTCACAGCTCTTTGACATTAAAAGCTGCCACAGCTTTCTAAAAAAGAGAATTATCCCAACGATAGGGCAAGATTTTCCCATTTGTCAGACGCTGTGCTTCTTTAAAGATTAGATGTCAGGGACATAGTGTCACAAAGATTTCTCTGTGCCTCTCTGCTACTCCTCCATGATCAACTCTCTCCCTGTTATACTCTGTTTAGGGATATCTTTTTTTTAAATCAGTACTTGTATTATTTTCTATTGATGCTGTAACCAATTAACACAAACTTTGTGGCATAAAACAACACAAATTTATTATCTTTCAGTTCTGGAAGTCAGAGGTCCAAATGTGTCTCACTGGCCTAAACTCAAGGTGCCTGCAGGACTGCATTAGTTTTTGGAGGCTGTAGGGAAGAATTTATTTTCTTTCTTTTATAGCTTCTACATGTTGCCTAGATTGTTTGAGTCATGATCCCCGTTCATCTTGAAAACCAGCTGTGGCCAGTCAAGTCTACTCACATTGCATCACTCAGATACTGATTCTCCTGACTCCCTCTTTTATATTTCAGGACCTTTGGATTTACATTGTGCTCACCCAGATAATCCAGGATAATCTCCATATCTTAAAGCCAGCTGTTTAGCAACCTTAATTTCATCTGCAATGTTAATTCCCCTGAGCCATGTAACCTAACATATTCACAGGTTCCAAAGATTAAGAAGAGAATATCTTTGGGGGCGGGGGCTCTTATGCTGCTTATCTCTATATTTTTGGATTTGTCTCACAAGTTTTTCCTGAATACAAACATTGCAGTTTGATTAAACTTGAGGAATGAATTATTGTCATTTTACTACCACCTCAGGTGAAAGTCCTATTAAAGCATCGTGATGCTTTTACAATGAACAGTATGCAACCTAATGGAAAACAAGCAGGAGAGAGGAGGAGGGAAGAGCCAAAAAACTACCTAATGGGTATGATGAATACTATTTGGGTGATGGGCACACTTCTAGTTGTGACTTAAGCATTACAAAAGTGATGCACGTAACTAAAAACATTTGTACCCCCTTAATATTTTGAAATTAAAAAAAAACATTTAATGTTGTTTGCCCTATTGGTTTTGTACCTGTTTGGGACCTGTGTATATCCATACATGCACCTGTACACATACATACATATATATATACATGTGTACATAAACATATATGTGTAAAGAATATAATATAATAAAGATTATAAGATTTTTAGCAAACATAGGAAGTTTTTGTTTTAGTTCTTTGCATCTCATCTCAGAAATTAGGGTCACAGGAATAGTTGAAATCTGGCTGTCTTTTGTCTCAATTTTTTATTCTCAGAAAAACCATTTTTAACTGCTCTACCCCTGATTTATATTCCTGACATGCTCTCAAAGATTATGTTTTTGTACTACCAATTTCCAGGACAGTTGAACAGACATTTTTTTTCCTTTTGCTTTAAGTGAAAAAAATTAAAATTACTGGTTTAAAACACAGTTTAATTTGTAATCACATTGGGTTTTGTCAAATTAATCAGTGGCTTCTAACTGATAAATGTCACAATATTTTGGATTTTTCATACTGAAGACTGTTCACTTTCTGACCACAATTCCTGAAATGCTAATTTTTTAAAGAAAAGCTTTTCAAAAATCAGGTATGTGTATTTGTGTAATGTGTGTATATATGTGTGCGTTTAATTTTTTTCCAAAGGATGGCTTATGGCTCAATTAAGTTTTTGGGGTTTTTTTTGTGCTTGAAATACAGGGATCCTGGTTTTGTTTGTTTTAAATCAAGACTCCTAGTTCTAAAACTTCAGAAATCTCATGTGTCTTTATTTTTTAAAAGATCAAATGGGTTTATAATACATTTGATCATATCACATTGCTAAAGGTCAAAGCAGTTTTACAGAAGTATTCATACTTTAATGTCAAGTCAGAAATAAACACTCTCCAACATTAAAAAAGAATTACAAGGCAGGGC